>JAFBJR010000086.1:745855-989908 GCA_016785285.1 Brachirus orientalis
GTTCGACTGTTGTGGTTCAGTGGTTTTTCCAGTTAACTTCCTCTGACTCTTGACCTTTAATTCGCACACAGCTGTTATTGACCAAAGTCTCATATTTTCCTTTATTGCCTGTGAAAACGCTATGGCAACAACAGCAGCAGCAGCAGCAGCAGATAATCCAGCCGTCTGCTGTCTAAAGAACAATAATCCCAGACAGTGTCATCAGTGGGGAAACAAAGGCAGGACGTGTGTTTGTATGTATTTCTCTGTGTTTAAATGGCGGCTGAGAGTCGGGGCTTGTGTCTCTCCATCAAAGTTGTGCGTTTCTTTCATGTTGCTCTCAGGAAACAGAAAACAACACAATAGGAGGCTTCAAACGAGCAGAGATGGTTTAAATGCTCACATTTGAGAACACGGATGAATGTTTTTTTCTTTGAACCTCTGATGAAATGCTGCTGTCTGATCATCCTGTGGTGTTTTTAACAACGGTTGTCCACGAGTCTCGGTCATCTGCCTGCTTACCAAGAGACAACTCATGGACAAATGCGCATTATCTTAACTCTACAATATCTTACCCATATGTTCCACTTCATTATCTCACCGTTAGACAGATTTTTACAACAGGAAACTCAAGTTTGTGTCGCTTCGTAAACCAGCCCCGCTCCTATACCAAAGTCCATAGAGAAAATCCTCATTTTATACAACAAACTCACAGGAGTTTGCCCATCCACTTCTGCCTCCTTCAGTAAATTCCACTGTGCTACTTTGTGACTTTGGCACTTGAAATCTTTTATTGAAATATATCCAAGTGACATAAATTTACCACACGAGGCAGCAGTACACCTGTAGCTCCTCTGTCCCCGTGAGCTAAAATGGCTGATTTTCTCTATGGACTTTGGTGTGGGAGAGTGAGCTGATTACAAAATGACTGAATGACATACTTCAGTTTCTAAACTTAAGATTTTAAGGTTTTGTTGTTGTTGTTGGGAGTGGTCAGCCTCTATGGAAGACCACAAACAGCCCCACTTTAAAAACTGACCTACAGTATCTTTTACTGTTGGGGACATTGTGCAAATTCCAAATATTTTATAGATTATACACAGTAAAACAAACAAACATTTGAGCATGAATTGCCAGTTTTTCAACTGAACAAGAAATCAACATTGTAACAAAGCTGCTCTTCACTTGCCTTGTACTGTTGTTCTTAAGGCAGTAACTGAATTAAAGTTTATAAGTTAAACCACCTTGATAATTTTACTAATAATTCATTAATAGAGAGTGAGCGAGTACACAGGTCGCATCACGGTCGCTCTAGTTTCCATGTGAAGATGACGTAATGACGACCTTGTGATTGTTGTGTTTTTATTATAGATTTTATTGGGTTTGTGAAGCAAATGCTGTGATGGTAGTCTTAAGATGATTTTAATAAAAAAAAATTGCATTTGCTGATTTTCATTTAATTTATTTATTTTCACACTAGTCACTAAAATTTTATTTTTTGTTTTATATTTACTCTATATTGTTTTATATTTTAAAATTGTATAGTTTAACTGGGCTCTTTTTGAAACTTGTGTTGTTGCTCCCCTGGTGGCCATTTTGGTTTATTATTACTTTGTTGTCGTCGGGAGAACTGTTGACACATATTTATACTGTAAGATGGAGACAGACGTCTTACTGCTAGTACCACCCCACTAGCAAAAGTGATTGGTTGTTGTTGAATAATAAAACTCCAACACCACAAGAACATCTGACTCACTGCTAATTCTAACTTGTGTATGAGAATCTCATTACATTAGCATGTTTCCGACATGATGACTAAATAATTAGTGCTAACACCAAACAGCAGGCAAGTCATGCTTGATGAATATTTATGAAAACAGAAACACAGTGACTCAGTGATGCTAACAAATCCAACCTGGGTCTGTCTCTTTGTGTCTAATTGAAACGGCTGTTAGCTAGCTGCTTCAGACGGCTATCATGATGACGTACACTCAGGCAGATTGTTGACAAGTAAGTCGTATTATCCAGAACTTTACGACACTCAGAGCTGTATCGTTAGCTAGTTGGCTAGGGTTAGGGCTACCATACTCTGACATATGTGGGGTGGAGCTTCTAGTAGCATTAGCAAAATATTTTTGTTTGGTTGTTTATATTTTTGTTCTGGGAATTGTGAAACTAATGTCTCTTTTAGGGACAATAAAACCCCAACACCCCAAGAACATTTGGCTAATTGCTAATTGTAACTTGTGTATTAATGTGTTAATGAGAATCTCGTTACATTAGCATGTTTCAGACATGATGAATTAAAAATTAGCGTTAATGCCAAACAGCAGGCAAGTCGAACTTGATGAATATTTAAGAAAACAGAATCACAGTGACTCAGTGATGCTAACAAATCCAACCTGCGTCTGTCTATTTATGTCTAATTGTGGCTGTTAGCTAGATGGCTTTAGACAGCTAATATGATGACATACAATCCGGCACATTGTTGGCAAGTAAGTCGTATTTTTATATAACTTTATGATACTCAGAGCTGTCACCATACTCTGATATGTAGGGTGTAGCTTCTAGTAACATTAGCAAAATATTTTTATTTTGTTGTTTACATTTTTGTTCTGGCAATTGCAAAACTAATGTCTCTTTTAGTGACAATAAAACCCCAACACCCCAAGAACATTCGGCTAATTGCTAATTCTAATTTGTGTATGAGAATCTCGTTACATTAGCATGTTTCAGACACGATGACTCCAATAATTAGCGTTAACGCCAAACAGCAGGCAAGTCCCACTTGATGAACTTGATATTTAAGAAAACAGAATCTCAGTGACTGTGATGCTAACAAAAGCCAACCCGTGTCTGTCTCTTTGTGTCTAATTGAAATGGCTGTTAGCTAAATAGCTTCAGCGGCTCGGGCGGCTATCATGACGACGTACAGTCTGGCAGTTTCTTGGCCAGTGAGTCGCGTTTTCACATCGTCTGCTCCAGGCGAAAGAGAGACTCAGCCTCTGGTACCAAGTCATGGCTTGTGATACGGAAGCTTTCAAAGAAAAACGTGGCTTAATTTGGCTCAGTGGGAAATTGGCGAGCGCTCACAGGTGCTCTGTAGCCCACATTAATCCCAGATTTGGTTCTGAGCCACAGAAATACTCCAGACACATGGAAGAAAAACACATACACACCCAAAAACAGAACAAAATTGTCTGTGTCGGTCACGCGTCTCTGCAGCTTTAGTCAGGCGTGGCGGGGGGAAAAAAAAGTGACACTTGTTGTTGTTTCCTGTGGGCAGAGGAAGTGCAGTGAGTGTAACACACAGCTGAGGTGGCAGACGGGCAGGTTTCCCTCTTCACACATGACTCAGTCAACGGCTAATTAAAAACAAAGTGCTGAAAACTAGCAGACGTCGGTAAAGTCAGCACGTAATCCTTTTCAAAGAGGAGACAAAAGAGAGTGATGGTCGTTGAATGTGGGTTTTTGTTTGTGACACATGGTCCCCAAAATGGAAAAGGACGTGCGTATTAAAGGGCCGCAACAGTTTTTATACACGTATAACTGATCAGAGGAGGTAATCAGGGCCGACCAAAACCTTTATGGGGCCAAGAAAACCCAAATAACTACTTGTAACATATCACTACTTCCTGTTACTGCTAACGTATTACGATAGCTGCGGAATGACTACTAAAATTAAGAATAAAATTTCAAAAAAGTGTATTTAATTTTATAAAAAATACTACAATTAAGTAGTTTTATTAAAAAAAAGTCAAAGTCAGTGGCTCTTACTTTGAAAGCCATGTTGAAAGGAAGCACGTAAACCGCTCAGGTCCGCTCGGTTGTGTACGCTAATGAAGCGCCAAATCAAAATGTGTATGTACTTTATCAGAATAAAGTACATACACATGTCTAAACGTGACATAACATTATTTTATCTTAAATCCCCAAACCTGCCGTAAACTGTTTTTGTCAGGAAGTCATCACACTTGCTTGTAAAAACTGCTGCTGCCACCTGGTGGTAATAGATGTGCTTCTAAATAGAAGGTCATGAGTCGGAAATCTTTTTAATACTGTTTTGAATTTATTCATATCTGTTGCATTTTGCGTTCGAACACCATTTCTGACGGATGTTTCTGTGGGCTGCTATCGGCCAGTTAATCAGCGCTCAGGTTTTTCACGCTTCAAACCACGATTAGTCTGCTGGTCTTTATTGTCCACTGATGGTGGACTTCATCCGCTGCAGCTGCACCACAGACTAGACCGCACGTGGTCACATATCATCAGTATAATGGATGGATCAGCTGCTCTTGTTTTCCTTTCAGCCATATTTCCACCTGCTAAAAGGGCCATAAAGTGGATTTTTGCGGCGTCCCCTTCCTCCTCCTCCTCCTCCTCCTCCTCCTTTTTTCCTCCAAACATCTGTGCAGTAGAGCGAGTCGTGGCTCAGTGAGCGTCTCCTCTTCGCTGCCTCCAGCTTCACACTGAGGAGGTGCAGTCACTTCCTCCTCTGCTTTTTCTTCCCTTCTGTCTCGTTAGAGCCTCCTCCTCCTCCTCCTCCTCCTCCTCGTCTTCGCTCCGTCTCGCCTCAGTGATGAGATGCTCTGTTTACTCTGGCGAAAGCTCTCCCACTGTGGAATAAGTTGACAGAGTCACACACACACACGCACATACACACTCAGAGGTGAAGGGCACAACAGAGACGAGGGAGATAAAACCTGGTAAGCATCAGTTTGACAGAAGAAATCTGATTTTTCTGTTAGTCCGATTAAAACCGGACTCACTAACCAGAGTTACTGTTGCATATTTATGTTCATCTGCACCCAAACTGGTCAAAACGCTGTTCCACAATTTTCCTCCTTGGGTTTTGACCCATAAATAACATGAATCTGAAGTTTTTAGTGTTTTGTTAACCACTGACTCACTCTCCTGCACCAAAGTCCATAGAGAGAATCAATGATTTTAACATCACAGCACACAGGAGTTGTTGATCCACTGCTGCCTCCGTCACTAAGTTCAAATGTCTTGTTTTTGTGACTTCGGCATTTGAAATTCTTTGCTCAGATTTACTTAAGTGATACAAAGCGACCACACGAGGCAGCAGAAGAGCTGCTTTTCCTGTGTGCCTGTGAGCTAAAAATGCTGATTTTCTTTATGGACTTTGGTGCAATAGAGTGAGCAGTTTACAAACTTCAGCTAACCAGTAAGAATACATATTGTTAATGATGTGACATTAAAAACTGCCACAAAAGAATAAAATAAAATAAAATAAAATAAAATAAGCAAATGCAGTGTTATGACATCACTGTTGATAAACCAATTGATTCAAAACTCTTTCTTTCTTTGATTTATTCTTTCTTTTATCTTTCTTTGTTCTTTGCACAAATATTTTAAAGTCCATCCTCTGATATGGAATCATGTTTATGAGCAGAGATGTTTTCCTGCTGCTACCACAATGTTCTGTAACCAACAAATAATTCACAAACAGTGTGTTTCTGTAGCCCCATAGAAGAGTCGCCACTTGGGTTTTCTGATAACTTACAGTAAATTCAGTATTGTAGAGCGAGTTATGTCCAGAGGGAACAGAGAATTGGTGACATCTCTGCAGCTGCAGAGTGATTTTCTCTTTATTGGTCAAGCAGAGCCTTCAGGCTAAAGAGCAGGTTTTGAGCTCAGAGACTGTCAAAGATCAATCAGGTTCCACGGCTACTTTTTATTGTCCTTCAGTTCAAGGCCTTTCACAGCTGGAGACAAAAGAACCCAGATGTTTTAGAAAGTTTGAAAACGCTGCTCCATGACTCTGTTTCAGTCTGTTTTAGTCTGGACATTCACTTTGAATGAGAAACAAATGCCAGAATTCCAAATTGAATTGTAAAATGTAGATTTTACTGAAATTTTATTCCACTTTTAAAGCAGAACTTTGCAGGCCTGGTTGCTTTTTCCCCCGCCTTTTTCTCCGCGGAGCTCCCCCTACAGTTTTGGAGAACATATTTTTACCACCATAAACATCCGTCCATTGTCTTTGTCTTTATCTTTGCTGTTGTATCTTTGCTTCCCCTCCACTCTCCTGGACATGTGCTTTTGTTTTCAATGGAGCCGGTGAACACAAGCCGTGGAGACATGTCCATATCAATGTCCATATCAATGTCCATATCAATGTCCATGTCCATATCCATGTCCACATCCATGTTCATTTCCATGTCAATATCAATGCCCATGTCCATATCAATGTCCATGTCCATGTCTATGTCCATATCAATGTCCATATCCATGTTCATATCCATGTCCATATCCATGTCCATATCCATGTCCATATCAATGTCCATGTCCATGTCCATGTCCATATCAATGTCCATGTCCATATCAATGTTCATATCACTGTCCATGTCCATGTCCATATCACTGTCCATGTCCATGTCCATGTCCATATGAATGTTCATATCACTGTCCATGTCCATGTCCATGTCCATGTCCATGCAGGGCAGCATCTGTTTTGCATCCTTCTCTGCTTCTTAATTGCTGGCTCTGCCATGATGAACATCTAAAATAATGCTATCACCACCTTCATCTTGATCGTGTTTCTCGGAAGAACCAAGACATTCGCGAGATTCTAAAGACTCGGGACCGGGGAACCTGTTCTTCTAAGGCTGGTTTTCCACTAACAGACAGTAGGGGGCAGTGGAGACAGCCTTAATCTCCCCACAGCAAGACATTTGTCCATCACAATGACTCTGAAAATGTTGAATTAGGGCTTAAATTTGTGCTACCTAGTAAAACGCTCACTCTCCTGCACCAAAGTCCATAGAAAAACTCACATTCTTTGTTCAGGTTTAGTGCAGTAACACAAACCTACCACAGGAGGCAGCAGTAGTAAACTTTGTGGTTGTGTAGCCTTATGTTTGCGTGGCAGAAAGGTCAGTGAAAATCTGACCTTTTTAAGATTATTACAGGTGGAGAAGATCACAGTTTTAACTTTTCACAAAACACTTTTATCTTCAAACGTTTAAATTCTTCAGCTCGGCAGCATGTGAGAAAAAAAGAAAGAAAGAAAATCTTTTACATTGGCACGTAAAGAAAAGTGTTATTACACCTCTTATTCCAATCTCAAGCACCGCTGACCTGCGCTGCCTCTGTTCTAAAGATAGAACACTAAATAAAGAAGGAACTGGACTGAAAATCCCAAGACATGTAGGTGTAGACACAGTAGACACTGGAGTGTAAATGGAAAAGACATTGTTTCGTCCTTTCTGTATGGAGACGAGCTGGAGGATTGTCCTTCAAGTTGTGCACTCAAGGTCATTCACCCACATTTGTCTGCATCAGTTGACGCAACTTATTTTTTTTAACTTTCTATATTAAAGATTTGATTTTCCATTCAGTGGAAATCTAATTTCTGATGGTTTTTGGTGCGTCCCCGTGTCCTTCCCGTATCTAAACATCACTAAAGTGTCACAATAAACACTTCAGCCACTTCTGACAAAGAAGGGCTTCTCTGTTTACCTGAGCTCGAGCAAGAGGTTTTGAAAAGTCCAGTTTGGTTACGGAACTAGCACATTTGCCGTGCGACGAACCCTCCCCCAACAGCTACTCCTGGTCATGGACGTGAACATTCAACCTGAAGATAAAGAAGCACTGCGGAACAGTCAGTCAGCTTGTAGCTGGCCAATCACAAGAGACTCAGTGTCCTGGGGGGTGGGGCATTAGCTCAGAAACAGACTGCCTGTTCAGAGGCTGGCAGAAAACAGCAATAATCTGGCTTAATCTGGAGACTATGAGGTTTCTGACCATAAATATTATTTAATTTATCTAAGTAGACATCAGTAATCTGGATTTTTGGTTCAAAAAGACCATTCTGTGTGACCTTGTGTGTGAAACCTTGCGGTTAAAGTCATAGTTGAGATTCATTGAGACCAAAGGGAAAAAACTGATTATAGCCACTTCATAAAAGGCTTGCCTCAGAAAATCCAGGGCTGCTTTGAATCTAGAATATCTTAAGAGTATGTTAAATGTTCTTACCTCACTTTTGGACAGACTTTTCCTACTGGAAATTGAAGTTATTGTCGCTTTGTAAACCACTCACTCTCCCGCACCAAACTCCAGAGAGAAAATCAGTGATTTTAACATCACAGCACACAGGACTTGTTGATCCACTGCTGCCTCCATCAGTGAGTTCAAATGTGATATTTTTGTGACTTCTGTGTTTGAAAACTGTTATTCAGATTTACCTCAGTGACCCAAACTGACCACACGAGGCAGCAGTGGACCAGCAGCTCCTGTGTGGCTGTGAGCTAAAACTGCTGTTTTTGTCAGTGGACTTTGGTGTGGCAGAGTGAGCCATTTACAAAGCATAAATGTTGTTTTACAGTGAGATAGAGCATCAGACATATTCATAAAATATCGAGGATTTAAGCAGACGTAGATTTTGTATGGTGAGACATAGTGTTAAGACTGGTTCTTCACAAAAAACAGGACTCAAAGGCACGACTCCAAGACAGTTCAGATAGAGAACAAAAAGTCACTTTACTTTGTCCAAAAGAGGTGGTCGGTACACAAAGATCAGTCAGTTCAAACAAACAAATCCAAAACGGCAGGCAAAGGCGGAAGTCATACACAGGCAATAATCCAAAAACCAGGGAGAACAGATACAAGTAAATAAATGGCTGGGACGTTCAGACGCTGAGGTACTAAGACGAACTGGCACAGAGGGGAAGAGGAACACAGCTTATATACACCTGAGGTGAAGGGAGATGACGAGACACAGGTGAATCTAATGAGGGCGGGGCAGACAATCAAAACACACCGGAGGGAAAACACACAGGGGCAGGAAGTGAAGCAATCTGGAATGTGAGGAGAGGTCAGTTTCACAATAAAACAGGAAACAAGAAAACAAGAAGCATGACCTTAAGAGCAACGTCGAGATGTAACAGTAATACAATTCCAAAAAATCTGGGACATACTGTAAAATATAAATAAAAACAGAATGCAATGATTTGCAAAATTTGTAGTGCCACATTTTATTCCCAATAGAACATCATTGGGAATTATATATATTGTTATGTTATTTTTATCTTGTATTTTTATTGGCGGTCTTTTTAGAACAGGATAAGTTTAACAACTTGAATTACATTTCCATATTACTTTCCACAAATATAAATATATTTTTAAAAAAAGGCCAAAACTATTCACAATACAATAATAATAATAGTCATCAGAAGAACTTTCATTTTTTAATCCATGAACTACATCTAATCTGTGACACGTAAAATCTATCATGTTGTTGGACTCAACAATCAATCAATCAGCCAATGGATCAATCAAATGTGTTTTCATCTACGTGACATTTAAACCCATGAGTGTTTCACATTAAAACAAGAAGAACACACTGACACTTAAAACAACAAATAGGCAATCAGAATAATCAGTAAAGGAGAAGATAAATGAATATAAAGAAAAAAGGTACTCTTTGGTGTTTAATAAAACAAAGACAGGAAGAACATGTGAGATGCAGCTGGTTTTACCCTCAGGATCAGTTCAGTGTATTTAATTATCAAACAGAGAACAGGCAACTCTGTGTGTGTGTGTGTGTGTGTGTGTGTGTGTGTGTGTGCGTGTGAACGCACTGTTATCGTTCATCAGCGGGAACGTTCGCCCTCACTCTCGCTCGCTCGCTCGCGTCGTTATCGTTACAATCACCCGCGTGAGTGTCGCTCTGCTCACTTTCGTCCCTCCAGTCATTTCAGATTATTGCTCTTTAACTCGCGTCTCTGTGTTCTTATGTTTTTATGTCTGACCTGTTGGGAACAATGTTTCACCTCCACGTTTGCCGTGCGCGTGCCACGTGCGTGGACGCGAAGGTGAACTGATTCTCTGGCGTTTGTTTTCCCGTGCAGTTGAGTCGAGCCACTTGAACATACTGTTTTGAGGCCTCACACACCAGGCTCCTATTGGCCGTCAGTCACACTGGTGTCCACTCAAATGTGTCCTACTTTCATCTATTTCTTCAAAATTATTTACATTTGCATTGTGTTCTCTAGAGCTCTGGAAGTCTCATGACTCGAGTTTACTCTCACTGCCATGTGGGCGGAAAAAGCTCCTGAAAGATCATATTACAGAACCCCACAGACTGAATATATATATATATATATATATATATATATATATATATATATACAGTATATATATATATGGTGCTTTTCACTAGTAGTAAAAAAGCCAGTGTCATCATTTCATTACGCATTACAACTTTCCTTCATTCTTCTCAAGAAAACGCTTACACATCGCAATAAAAGCACGTAAAATAAACACGATAGTTAATTAGTGTTGGAGTCTGTAACAGTTAGGGTTGCAAAGTTCCGGGAATTTTCAAACTTGGAAACTTTCCATGGGAAGTAACAGGAATTTATGGGAATAAACGGGAATAAACCAGGAACGGACTAAATTGAAGGTATGTTCTCAATAGATAATAGAAAATATACGCATGTACAGTTGAATATCTATGCTATTCGTCAATCACACGCGCACATAGCACACTGCAGTGCCCACATGAGGAGGAAATAATGGAAAACAAAGTGTCTGATACCAAAGTGAGTCGAGTAGAGCTGGAACTGTCTAATGGAGAAGTGCCGTTTGAGGAAAACTGTCTGCTGACGGTGAACTTTGACCTGCTATTATTCACTGAGTGCTGTTTGACTCATTATTAGGGTAAAGTTCAACCGTAAAAGGATCCATATGTTTGAATCCCCCGAACAGGACAAACAGAAAGATGTGATCCATCCACGAAGAGCCTCTTCATCTCGCTCTCGTCATCTTCTCTCGTCTCTCCCGCTGCGTCTCTATTCCAGCGGCGCAGCAAAGGCATTGTCATGTCGCGTTCCTGTTGCTATGGTGACGAGCTGTTGCCAGTTAGTCTCTCGCCTCGATGCTCCTCACTTGGCCCAATGACTTTCAAGCACGTCCACTTTCTCATAAACGGCAGAGCGATCCTCCCGCCTCACACTGTGACACATTCACTCTCCCTTTATTTCACAGTCATGTTTGCTTTGCTAATTATAATTAGTGACTACAGTAATGTGCATGTGTGAGTTGTGTACTGGTATAATAGAAAAAAAACGAAACAATATGCTGTTTTATCTCACCACTGACCAGCTTTTCCTGCCTGGAAACCAAAGTTTTTAAAATGCTCATACCAAAGTCCATAGAGAAAATCAGCGATTTTACATCACAGCACACAGGAGTTGTTGATGCCCTGTTGCCTCCACTTGTGAGTCCAAATGTGTTATTTTGTCACATCTGTGTTTTTAATCCTTTGTTCATATTTGCCTAAGTGACACAAACTGACCACACGAGGCACCAGTGGACCAGCAGCTGCTGTGATCCTGATTTTCTCTATGGAGTTTGGTGTGGGAGAGTGAGTGGCTTCCAAACTTTGGTTTCTTGTCGGTGATGATTGTCTAACATTGAGATAAATCAGCGACTGTAATGTTATGTAAGGACTTTTTCCTTGTCTTTCTGTCTTTGCTTTTTAGACAAACAGACATTCAAAGATGTTGTCATTTTGAGGTTTGTACAAAACCATTAAACTCTATTTATGAACATTTTTTTACATTTTAAGGGCAAAACTAATCAGGGATTTTTTTTAAATCGATAATAATAATAATGATGATAATACTGTCTCAACCAAAACCTGAAGTATAAAATGTAGTTAAGTTGCAGCTAAATTGCGGCTTTGTTTTTTTGTCTGACACCAGGCGGGTTTATCAGAGGGCTGGTACTGAAATGCACAACAAATATTTCAAGTAGCAATTTTCTGCTCTGTAATGTAAAAGCAAATTGATGAGTGGAGCATCATTGGCTCCAACACTGAGGCTCTGTTTTTGGCAGCGTTTGTCTGTGACCAGCAAAACTCAAAAGGTAAACAACAGATTTGGATAAAAACTATTTTTAGGATGTAGGTTGCGATTGAGGGATTTTTTTGAGGGATTCTGTTAGCAAATTCCTGTCTACAATTTGTGACGGATTAGTCTTAAATTTTCGTGAGTATCCAAGTATGTTTCCAGGTAAATTTTGGTCAAAAACTTCCCACTGATGACATCACAAAAACTGTCTAATTTTCAAGAAATCCCCATCTCATATAATGGGTGAAATTGTAAAAACAAAAATTCATTGGATTTGAATAGAATTTGGTGCGTAGGATCAGACCATCTACCATCAGACTTAATTTCATCTCAATTCAATTCTGTAAATTTTCCTTCTGTTAGCGACTTCCTGTCTACGATTTTTAAAAGATCAATGTAAATTTTTCCTAATGGGTAGGTGGCTCCCAATGTATGTTCCCAATACATTTTGGCGAGAATCTACCCACTGATGATGTCAGAAGAAAAAAGATCGAATGTTCAAGAAATACATTTCTTTTAATGGACAAAACTGTAAAAACAAAAAAATCATATCTCTGTCAAAACCCATCAGATTTGAATGGAATTTGGTGTATGTATCCAGGATCAGTCACTCACTATTTTTGATGAATCAATGTCGATTTTTTTTTTGATGGGTAGGTGATCACCCAAGTGTTTTCCCAGTACATTTTGGTAAGAATCTACCCATTGATGACTGAGTTAACAAAAGTTATCTAATTTTTAAGAAATCTCTATCTTTTATAAATGGGCCAATTGAAAAAAAAAAAAAAGAGATTTCTGTCAAAACTCTTCAGATTTGAACGGAATTTGCTATGTGTATGCAGGATCAGGGAATCTGGATCCAGATTACGGATTAGGCGGCAATGTAAATTTAACATAGTTAAGTTGATGTGTACGAATCAGCAACATCTTATGGATTTTGTCATTTAATTTTGTTTGCTTATACAAGATGGTAATAACTACAGGCAGGCAAAGGTCTTTACAGACCTGGCAGGGTTTCGAACCAGCAACCCTTTGCTTTCAAGCCCATGGTTCCCTTTAAATGGTTCTTGTAGGGTTTGCAAAAGCACTGATAGTGAATGCAGTGTCCCTGTCATCTGCCTCGGCCGCTCTGTGTCAGGACTTTCCCGCTTCCTCTTCAGCTCCAGTTCACCGACATAATAGTGAGACGTCAAGAGGACGGTTGGTTTGACACAAGCGGACGAGCTGAAGTCGCCGCCGTGCCACTGCTGAATTCTGGTCTTTTTTGCACGTGTGGCTAATGCTCCTCCGCGCTTACGCTCATGTGCACATGCCGTCCTCTTGTGTTTGCGACGCCGGGACGCTCGCGGCTTTATGGAGATGAATGATGCAGCGCTGAGGGACTGCTGCTGAACAATATTGGAAGTGATTAATCAACAAGGGACAGCAGTCAAACAGAACACTTGTGTGTCTGTGTGTGTGTTTGAAGCTCTAAGGACAAGCCGCTCATTTTCTACCTCATTTATCACAACCTCGATCCAGAACCTTCCTCGTGCCACGGACATCTTTGTTTTATTACGTTGCATTTTTTTTTTTTTTTTTTTTTGTACAAGTAGAATGTTTCAAATAGTGAAATCCTCCAACTCCCACTGACCCAAGCTCACAATTAAAATGGCCGCTGTTAGCACAAATATGTTTTTTTTTAGCACGTTTGGTGTCCACTTTGACTGAACACACACAAACACACTGTTCACATGTTGATAGTGTGTTGTTATTTAATGCAGCATATTAATTTCTGACATGTTTGTCAATGTAAGGGCTATAGATTAGCTTGCAAGTTAGCAACCAAAGCTACAATACTAACATTAGCCATTTAATAACCTGGTTTAACAGGTGTCTGTGCACTTGTTGTTGCTGTGTTTTTATGTGTGAAATACAGCATAATACTTTCTGACATGTTTGTCAATGTGTGGGCTATAGATTAGCTTGCTAGTTAGCAACCAAAGCTACAATACTAGCATTAGCCATTTAATAACCTGGTTTAACAGGTGTCTGTGCACTTGTTGTTGCTGTGTTTTTATGTGTGAAATACAGCATAATACTTTCTGACATGTTTGTCAATGTGTGGGCTATAGATTAGCTTGCTAGTTAGCAAACACAGCTAGAGTGCCTTCAAAATAAAGGCTCTCGTAAAAGCCAAAGTGGTTCTTTATATTGCCACAGAACCTTTTTAGCCTCTGCAAGGAATCTTTTATCTAGTTATAGTTGTTTGAAGAACCTTAATAAATTATTTTTATTTATTTTCCCAAGTACTCTTAAATGGCTAATGTTAGTATTGTAGCTTTGTTTGCTAACTGGTAAGCTAATCTATAGCCCTTACATTGACAGTACTGGGTTCTCTTAAGGGATATGTCAGCTTTACCTTTGTTTTTTAATAAATCCTAACCATATGTCTGCTGCTTTATTTCAACAATCAACAGCACAGTTCCAACTTTGTAAAGTTCTCTATCCAACACCAAAGTCCATTGAGAAAATGTGTGATTTTAGCTCATGGGGACACGGGAGCTACTGGTCTACTGCTGCCTCGTGTGGTCACTTTGTGTCACTGAAGTGAATCTGAATGATGGGTTTCAAGCACCAAAGTCACAAAATGTGATATTTAAATTTCTTGGTGGAGGCAGCAGTGGATCAAAAAACCCTGTGAGCTGTGATGTTAAAATCACACATTTTCTCTATGGACTTTGGTGCAGGATTGTGAGTGGTTTGCAAAGTGAGGCAAACTTAAGTTTCCCGTTAAAAAAACTTTATTTATTTGCCTCATGACCTCCTTAGATAGAGGCGTTTACTGCACGGCATCACTTAAATTTGTTTGCCACATATTTTTGCTTCAGTGGAAAACACAAAGTCTATATTGCCTCTTTCTTGGAAGTGGTGTTGTGCCATAAAACTCATATGGTGGAGTCAAACTGGTGAATTAAAGGTGATTGTTTTGTGGACAATGTTAATGGGCAAATGACAAGAATAGTGTGGCCACAGTAAATAAAAGCCCCAGTGACCTGAAGTCAGAATGAAAAGAGGATTTGAAAACATGAATCATCCTCCCTGTGCTTTTTATGTGCACAACAATCAATAACTCACTCACTCTGTAGTGTTATCTGTGTGTGTTTTGTGTGCGTGTGATGAATGTGTAGACACATAGTTGGGATGGGAGCTGGCAGAAGAAGAAGCAATGACTTTTAATATCCCTTTATCATCATCACAATATATCCATGTGGGCGCCAGACACTGGCACAGGAAATACACAGGGTGATGCTATCCATTCTGTCACTGTCACAGCAGACCACATTTGTGAACTTCCTGTTGCAGAAACTGACGTGGCGCCAGTCACATCGTAAATCTCGGGGCTTCAAATCAGGACTTTTGTCTCACAACCAGAGGATTGTGTTCATTTTCTTTATATACAGTCAGTGTCATGTAAAACCCTAAAACCTGTCCAGGGTCACTGCCTTTAACCCTATGTCAGCTGGGATTGGCTCTCGCAACCTGAAAAAAGAATGTTGATGCCAGTTTTGTAGTACTCAAGTTCATGATTGAGCATCAAGTGTCACTCATGTCAGAACTCATTGCTAGACCTGGACATGAGCATGGACTGCATTCGGACTCGGACTGAAAGGACTCGGACTGTAGAACTGAGGAGTCGGAATAGGATTTGGACTCAAGCAGTGATGACACAAAGCCGGACGTGGACTTGAGCACTGGTGACTAAGTCTTGGACTTGGACTCAGACTCGAGCACTGACTGCTCAGAGTTGGACTTGGGGCACAGAGGACTCAGCCCTGGCCTCGGACTTGGACTAGGACTCTAGCACTTATGACTTGGACTTGGATTTCAGCACCTATGACTCAAACTTGCACTGATTATTCAGACTTGGATTCAAACACTGATGACTCCAACTCGGATGCAAACTTGAGCACTGGTGACGGACATTTTCTCTGACTCTGGAATTGATAAAGTTGACTTTTTCCTCTTACACTGACAACTCAGACTTGGACTAGGACTCTAGCACTGACTGTTCGGACTTGGACTTAAACTTAAGCAGGATAACTCGGCCTTGAACTTGGACTTTGATTCGACCTCTGATGAGTCAGACTTAAACTCTGACTTGAACAACAGTAACTCAGTCTTAGACGAGGACTTCAGTATTGATTGTTTGGACTTGAACCTGAACACTGATGACTCCAACTCAGATGCAAACTTGAGCACTGGTAACTCTAGCAGTGATAAACTTGACTTGAATGTCAGTGCTCGGGTCCTGGTCCAAATCAGAGTCCAAGAGACCTGATCTAGGACCCGAGCACTGTTTGCTTGTCAGACTTAGACTCTTAGTTGGCCTTAGACCTGAGCACTTACAGTATGGCTTGGATTTGGACTTAATAAATAAGACAGACCAGGACTCGAGCACTGGACTTGGAGTCAGACTTGGATGTGGACTCAAGGGCTGGTTGTATTTGGATTCAGAAGTTAGAGAAGAGGATTCAGATTTCTAAATTTGAGTTTTTGCTTCTATTTTTTGATGTACCCTGATATTTTGTCATAAGATATTAATAGCTCTGTTAATACAGTTAGATTTTAGTTATGTTAGTTAGTTCACATGGGCACTGGAGCTCATCTTGGAGGTCAACAATGAGTCAACCTTGAGGACTTGGACGTGGACTCAGGACTCAGCTCTAACACTAAGGAGTTGGCTAAAGCACTGGCTGATGTCGAAGAGGAAAAGCCATGATCTTTTCTGATTAATACCCAGGTTTTATTTTCATCCCCAGGAAATGATTGTCATCACCATCATTTATGCCAAACATGCCAGAGGTGGTTAAAGCACATTCAAATGCACAGCTACTGTAAATATTTAAAAAAATGAACTTAATAATACAGTTTAGTTGTGTAGGAACACGATTTGTTTGGAGACTGTGTTGGTTTTACGCAGTGATTCAGTCTTTATTAGTGTAAAAGGAACAGAAGCTGCACCTCCACTGTTTTTAACCCTGACGAAACAATGGCAGCAAAAGACAGAGACACAGCAGTGACTCATGCTGTCCACCAAAATCTATAAATAGGAACATGCGCTTTTTGTTCTGTCTATGGAAAAGAAATCATGTCAAAAATGTGACAGGAGACTGTAGCTCGCTTTTTTTTTTTTGACACGACCTAGCGTCTCTGTTGCCACTGCTACAGATGTTTCTGCTGCTGAAGCCAACGAGGAAGCGTTTAAGACAAAGCCCCGAGACGTTTTCCAAACAGGTTATATCATCTTGAGAAATGAGCGGAAAATGGAGAAGCGCGGCTTTCTCGTGAGGCTGAGCGCGATGTCATTTAATTACCGCGAGCCTCCCCGGCCGAGGGCCAAGGGCCGAGGGCCGAGGGCCGTGATCGAGTCTTTCACACATGGAAAGAGTTTTTGTGTTTGTGTTGAAGAAGAAGCCGGGGTTCCCGGGGGACAGACGGCAGAACATGGCGCTGACAGCCTCAGTGAAGACGTGCCTGACCAGCTGGTCACACTCTGTCTCTCTGTCTTACCACCTGTCTACCTGCATCACAGCCACACAGAAGCAACCGACTGCTGAATATTTTAATTCAGTATCTGCAGGCTCAGCTGTCACTGCTGTAACACGTGTGTGAGGTTTATATGGAAGATTGTTTCAATTTCCCTCCTAAAAGCTTTGGTTTCAGCACATAAAACACAACAGACACTTGGTACTGTGATATTTGTGATATATAAGAAATTTGTGTTGTAGAAATCTGTTTAAAACACAATGTTTAATTTAAAGGGATAGTGATATGAGATATTGGTACGCAGCGCATTTAAATCCTGTTTAACCCAGACTTATCACTGCTTTATTTAGCTGTCTATTAAGCATTTTATGTTGCTTTGTAAACAGGTCATTCCCTGCACCAAAGTCCATTGAGGAAATCAATGTTTTTAGCTCACAAGGACACAGAAGCTGCTGGTCTACTGCTGCCTCATTTGTTGAGTTTGTGTCACTGAGGTTAATCCAAATGAAAGATTTCAAACACCAAAAGTCACAAAATAACACATTTGAACTTGCTGACGGAAGCAGCAGTGGATCAACAACTGCTGCGTGGCGTGATGTTAAATTGCTGATTTTCTTTATGGGCTTTGGTGCAGGAGTGTGAAGGGGTTTACAAAGTGACATAAACTTAGGTTTCATGTTTGAAAACATCTTATAGTGAAGATAAAGTGACAGAACTAATTGTTAAGATGTTGTAGATTTTTTGAAAATGATGTTTAACAAAAACATCATTTTCACATTAACAAAAAAATTTGGAAACAGAACAGATCGTTACATATTTCCTGACCATTGGAGATCATTTCCACAATCTCACCCAATATAGAGAAAGAGAGAGAGTGTGTGTGTGTGTGTGTGTGTGTGTGTGTGTGTGGCGGGCTGCATTGCCATCACGTTGTACAATGAGACAATGTGACTGTACAGCTGTGACAGAGAATTTCCCACAATGCACACGAGGACAGAAGGGGGTCCTCATGAAGTCATCGTAGCTGCCAAAGCCGCTCTCCATCAAGAGTGGCTGCTGCTGTTGTGTTGTGTGTCTAAATTAAATCTGCATGCATGAGCACACACACACACACACACACACACAGACCTAAACCAAATTTAGACTCATAAACAAGTCAAAGTCAAAGGACTGACAAACAAATGAGCTTCTGTCCCTCAGGCATCACGTCATCAGCCCAGGTCCGACGAGCTTCATCGTCCTTAATGTAATTAACTGTGTTTAGGATTTCATGTTTGCTCTCTGGCTTGCCAGAATTCTTTCTTCTATTGACCAACACGCCCAGGTCATTTATATAAAGAAAACGAGAGCGGGCCTAGGGTTGAACCTTGTGGTACTTCTTTTGTGATGTGAAAGTTCTTCCACTGAATTATTTATGATTGTCAAATGAACTGATCAGAGTCTGTTCCGCATAAAAATAGATATTGTTCCACTTGCTGTGGTTAACTGTGTGGGTTATTTCCTTAGTTATTGATTGTACGACTTTAGAGAGGCCCTAAATCCCAGAAAGGTGATGTTGTTTTATCGATCAGTAAGGAAGACTGATCTTGTTACTTATTACTTGTTAATGTGTTTCCACATTTTTGTGTCTGCAAGAAAACTGGCAGAAAGTGCATTTGTTTCTATGGCAACCTCCGTGAAATTCTCTTTCTCTATTCTTTTACTCCGTGTACATTAAAACAAAATGCCATTGTTATAATATATTTACCTTTGCCAAAGTTATAATGTGTTTGGTTAGTTTGTCTTTTTATTTGTCTGATTGCGAGCACATTATTTAAAAAATTAAAGGACAGATTTTGATAAAATATTCTGGGGCATTTTTGGGCATTTTGTTAATAAATCTGCAAAGAAATTCCACATTTAACATCTAACACCACTCTGTGAGTGCTTTCTCCGGTTAAATACAAACTTCTTCGGCCAGTATAACACACTATGGATTTCCAGAATGTTATTTTACAAAATAATTTGAAAACATATACATGCAGAGACTACAAGACTACATTCAGTTTTGTTTACATATAAAGTATACAGATCAATGGACTGAAATAAAATCAAATTAAACTACATTTACGCCAATGTCATAGCAAATATAAGATAAAATGAAACTGTGGAATATTTCTACTTGAATCTTAGCTGTATTACTTTGTCGTGTCAGGAGATCTGATTATGTTTTGACAATTTAAAACACACACATTGTACAGTCCAGGTGTTCCAGTAACAGCACTACATATCAGATAACATCATCACACACACACACAGATTTAAACAGGAAGCAGATGCTCGTCCCACAGGCAACTGGAACGTTCTGTCGAGTGTGTTGTGTAAATGACAGAAACTCCGTCCGACAAGACTGGCGTTCTGGTGTTCTGCATTTCTGAGACACATTTTGAAAATGAAACATTTAGGGTTGGGCAGTGTCCAAATTTTGATCCATTAAACCTTTTCCACAAATATCTGGGCAATAAATTACATCACAGCGCTCAGAGGGAGTGCCAAAATAAATTAAATTAAACTAAAATGTTACAGTAAATTACAGTCAGCAGTGACACAACAGGTTTTGTCGGTTTATTTTATTTTCTCTTGCACTGCTCCAGTCTCACCGTCTCGGTCTCTAACACCGTTTTTGTCTTAAGCGAGGGCAGCAGCATCATCATCATCATCATCCTTGCAGGTACTGAGGGTGAAGGAAGGTGTTGCATGTGCGAACTTACTTGTGACTCGCTTTCTTATGTGACAGAACGCCAGCTCAAGCCCAGATCATTTATATAAATGAGAGCGGGCCAAGGGTTGAACCTTGTGGTACTCCTTTTGTAACGACAGCAATTGGTGATAATCTGCAACTTTCACATTTTTTCTTGAGTGGAACTAAGTAGATTAGACTGTATCTTAATGGGGCAATTTGTTATACTGACACCCACATTTAATGGACACAAGATAACAAAGGACAGAAATGAAAACACAAAGGATCCACTGTATCTAAAGCTTTTTTTTTTACAGATTAAAGAACAATCATCCATCCATTTTGTCCTCCACATAAGGAGACATAGTGTCCATCACAGGGCAACAAACAGGCAAACAACCATTCATTCTCACACTGTAGGGCGGCCAATTACTTGGACTGTTGGAGGAAAATGGAGAACCTCAGGAGAGAACCCACACAAATTCTACACCTACTTGAACGCGGTATCTCCATCAGGATCCGAACCTGTAGCATTCTTGCTGCGAGGCAACAATTCTAGCCCTATTGTCGAAAAATAAAAAAAAAACAAGGTCTTTATTTAAGTATTTAAAGATTAAACCCCGTTTCTGCAGCTAACTCCACCCAATGTCCGATTTTGAAAAATTCCAATAAGAAAAAGAAAGAAGTTTTTCAAAATGACAAAGAAACTAAAGTGCCAATACTTTAGATTTGCACCTGGATCAACATTACAAATAACATTAACTGGATATATGTCTGTGTAGATTCTCATTCATCCAGGTCATGTTAGTCAAAGGAGTTAAGTTGTAAGCAACTGGACTTCTTTTTGGAGCTTACACCTTAACTCCTTTGACAACTGGATAAATATATACACCTAAAAAAAGCAGTTTAGTTTTACCGTAATGAGGTAAACTTTGTGTTGTTTAAATGTCTCTGATATATGCACAGTGTGTAGTAGATTGTTTAATCATGGTAACATAATAAAAGTGATTTTTTTTTTTAGATACAGCAGAATATGTTAAAATCACCCAATCCTACACTATATAACATTTGTAATAGTTGTAATACTAATAGCAGAAGTACAGCAGATACATGTGTCATCCAGGAGACGATGATTTCTCTTTACACGAGTTGGCGTAAGAGGACACGTCCCCGCCGAGACGTCCTATACGTCGACGAGCTGTGATTTATGTTGGAGTCCGGCTGGAGAGTTACGAGCTGCACGGACGTGACATAATGAGTGGACAGTCACTGTACGGGTCCAGAGCTCCATCAGTGGAACTGTAGCCACGGGGCTTTGATGAATCTGGACCTTCATGTGAAACAATGTTTCCTGTTCGTCTCTGTTGTCGGAGACGAAGTGAGGGAACCTTCACTGTGTCTCTGCTGCTGCTGCTGCGGCGCTGGCCCCAAATCTAATAAAGAAAAACAGAGACAAACCATAGACATAAACACAAATATTAATAAAAAGTAACATTAATATAATATAAAGCCAGACAGTAAATAGATGGAACAGAATTTGGTTTTTGTTGTCAGATAAAAAGTTCATGAAATGATTATCTGTGACATGAGATCAATAAATGCTCTTTGTCTCATTTCTTATTCCACCTGCGACTCTAAAAAAGGAACGTTTTTGTAGCTTTAAGGCCAAAGTCTGTGTTTTTGTTTCTGTGTCTCAAACTTGAAATGACCTTCATGTCTGGTCAGGTAGGGGCCGGTCAACTGGAAAAAGGGTCTAACTGTGTGTGGGGGGGGGGAAATTAGATATCGCAATATTCCATTTTGATTGTGACAATATATCAATATATTTATATTTCAATATATTTTTTGTGTAATTTCAAAATAAGAGTGTTTGTTTTCACAGAGAATTACATATAATTCAAATTATAAAACATGTTTATGATGCAAAATGTATATATAAACATATATAAAGCCATTCAAGTGTGGGGCTGCATCAAATCATTCAGTGGGCCACATGTGGCCCTCGAGCCGCAAGTTTGAGCCCCCTGATATATGCAATGGGGCATTTTGAAGGGATAGTTCCAGGTTTGTTGACTTTTACTGTATTGTAACAAGATACTTTTTTAATGCGGCATCGAGCGCCAACCAGAGATCTTTTCTATTTTCCCTATTCTTTTTTCATTATTTCCCCCGCACCTTTTAGGGCCTTACCAAATCTTTGTCCACATCAAGATCTGTGAAAACTACGATCCGATGAACTTTGCAGGCGTTATACAGCGTTAAAAACACATTTTGATATTTTTGTTTGGAGACAGTCTCAGATTTTTCTCCCCCCGCTGTTTCCGCTCTCACAGTCTGGAATAAAAACGACGGAGGCAGACTCCGGTGAATCGATGCTGAAAATGAAGCTGTGCGGCCAGTTGTGTTCTGAACGCCATCACCCATCAATCACCTTGTCCATAGCGGGCCATTCCTAAGAGCTATTAAACCACACAGTAATCAGCCTTCAACTCATTAGCAACAAGACGATAAATCAACTCACTGACTCCTGTGTAATGGAGGTCGGGCTTCAGTCAGTGACGTACAAGCTGAAAAATATACATGCAACCTTATTTTAAGTGGAGCTGGTGCAGTACCCATTCGATATGAGACTGTTTTTGTGTATTTTTGTTTAGTTTTGCTTCAGTGGTCTATGGTGTTACTATTATCAATCAATCAATCAGTGTTTATTTATATGTCACTTTACAATATCTCTACTTCGCATGAAAGGAAAGTAAGTTAGCAGGAGTAAAATACACCATAAAACTGTAAGGAAAACCAAAAAAAAAACAAAAAAACAATTAAATAAGAATGAATAAAATTAGAAATTTAAGTGAAAATTAAGTGTCCCTGTGCTGCTGAATTTTGAAAGTCGTTCTAAATAAATATGTTTTGAGTTTAATTTTAAAAAACACTCAGGTCAGTGACGGAACATAAACTGTTCCAGAGGTCAGGAGCGGTGACCCCACCGTGACCTGGGGTCAGACAGTAGCCTCTGACCTGATGAGCATAAAACCCCGTCGTTTTCACGTACCGTTAAAATCTCTGCTAAGTAAGTTGCTAAGTAATAAAAGCAAAGATTAAAAATCCTAAAATAAATTTGAAAATTAACTGACAGCCAGTGAAGTTTGTATAAAACAGGGGTGTTTGTTAAAAACGCGAAAGGGAAAACTGGCCAAGATCAACGAATTATTTTAAATTTTATTTTGTTTTATATCTAATATACACCATAAAAAGTATTTGGACGCCTAACCTTTACACCAACAGGGACTGTAACAGGGCTGCAAGTAACAAATATATTCACATTTGATTAAACTGTTGATTATTTTCTTCATTCATTTGGTTCATAAAACGTCAGAAAATGCCCAAAAGTGGAAATGATTATATTCTCAAATGTCACAAACCAAAATGTTTGTTACATGGAGCAAAGGAACCAGAAAGGCTTAGGGTAAAGATTAGGGTTAGGCCTTTAGTTATGATGGTTAAGGTTAGGGTAAGAGGCTGGGGAATACATTATGTCTACGATGTGTCCTCACCTAGACATATATATATATGTTTTATGTGCGTGTGTCCTGCTTTATATTTTTGCTTTTGATTTTATTTTGCATTTGTGGTGATACATTTTTTTTTATTTTATTCCTGTTTACGTCCTGTTCTGTTGTTATTTTGCATTTATTTTGTATTGGTATGGATGAAAATCAGGTCTAATCTAATGTAAACAGATCAACTCCTGTGTGTTGTGATGTAAACATGTTTTTTTCCCGTTTTAAAAGGCAATGTTAAAGTGATTTTACCGTATACCACGGCTGTTTGTACAAGTGTTGGGTCTTTTTTGAAGGGCTGGTGAAGTCAAGCCCATAAAATCTCCATTTCAGTCTGCACACATGTCAGATTACACACCAATATCACTCCCGGTTCTCCTTCACGCCTCCTCATCCTCTGGATAGTAATTCTTACTTTTTTCTTATTATTCCTCCTCCTTCACTTCTTGGCAACCCCCCTCCGTCTTTCTCTTTCTTTCTTTAGCCTTGAGCTTTTTTCTTCCCTCTCTGTTTCAGTGGAGCACTTACGTCAGCCTCACTGTGTGCAGGCTGTAATGAGGACTGCCAGCTGTGGCTCAATGACACACACACACACACACACACACACTGGTTTCCATGACTTCAGAGGACATTGCATTGACTTCCATTCATTTCCTGGAGACTTGCCCTAACCCTCACCCTGACCCTAACCTCAGCCTAACTTTAAAACATGTATTGACCTTAAAATGGAGTCATTTATGTTATGGGGACTTGATTTTTGTCCCCATAAGGAAGACAAGTCCCCATAATGTGAGTGTGGAGACACATTTAGGTCCCCACAACATAAGGAAGACCAGCTACACACATACTTGTTAATGATTAACCCTAACCTTAACCTTAACTTTACCACAATTTAAAATCTTAGCCTTAAATGTACTTATTGTATATACAGTACTGTGCAAAAGTCTTAGGCCACCATCAGATTTGTTGTTTTAGCAACGCTATAGTGACCATACTGTACAGTTATTTCTCCATCACTTTATTGGAACACATCCTGAAAATATGGAGAAACACATGTGCAGTTTGAAAAAAACAAACAACAAAAATGCTTCTACAATATCAAATATTTAGTGTGAGCTACATTTCCATTTGAACAATAACACAACCATGGCTCTTTAAAACCTGGAATGGAACCCTTCCAAGATTCTCCTACTATTTCATGCCAACAAATAGCTGCTGTGAAAAAGGTCTATTATACCTGGTTTACTCCAGACATGTTGGAGCATTACATACACATGTTGCACAAGTTCAACTCACTGACAGGTTGATCATATAGTAGAAGACTGACTTTTAGTCACATCTTTTCAATCTGAACGCCAACGATCACAAAAGTGACATAAAAACAACAAAGCTGCTGGTGGACTAAGACTTATGCACAGGACTGCACATCTGTATATTTGAGTGTTTCCTGGTGTGAAGATGACGTTTGTGTTGGTGTGTTTACAGAATCTTGGCGACCGTGGGCTCAGAGTTTGACCTGAGGACGCTGCGGGCTGTTCGAGTGCTGAGACCCTTAAAACTCGTGTCAGGAATCCCAAGTACGTGACTTTACCTACAGTTGAATAAAATCAATAAATACACTTTTTTATTCACAAAGTGAAGTGCTGTTAAAGTGAGAAAACGGTGTCAGTGTTTGGCCGATATCTCAATAAAGTGCTCTCCATTTTAACTGGTTAGTACAAGAACAATAACAACAACAACAACAACATGTTTTGGTGCACGACATAAAGTAAACAGGCTGAAGAACAGTCATGAAAATAATATAAATCCCCCAAATTCTGTGCTCCACTTTGCTACGGACAGAGAGTGTAATGTATCATTATATGTCAATGACAGCACAACCATCGTGTCATGATATTATGATTATTATGGGCTTTATATCACATGTGGTATCATGAGTAGGATAAAAAATTCGAAATTTTCTGGAATCATCCAATTTTGATTGACATAAAATTAAAAGAATGATCTTTTAATACCTGTATTTATTTAAAGTGGGTTAGTCTATTAGTGTGGAGAGGTTTGAACAAAGAGTGAAAAGGTCTAGGCTTATAGCAGCAGAGCTAGTGGCTCAGTACCGTTACTACTCGGCTCTATTCGGTTTGGTACCAGACACGTTGTTTTCCGTTACTTCATGATAGCGCCGTGAACGTGGGCGGGGTCGTCATGAAATTGCTGTGGCATGGTTTTATACTCGAAACAAATTAGTGACGGTCAAAGCAGTTGTTTTCTTTGTACTGATAATTAGAATCAGTTTTCTAAACAGATGAGTTCACTGAATGGTTCAGTACTTCCTGCGTGACCGGAGCACAGACTCCGTCTGACACAGTCACTGAAGTGAAATACGGCTGAACGGCTTGTGATTGGGCTCACCATCTCCGTCTTTCAGCAGTGCTGTCGCTAAATACACCAGACTCCTCTGTTAAATATGGACATTTTACAAATTAAATGTTGCAGATTAACGCACGTTTTCAGGATTTTGAAGTCTTTTTAACTGATCTACAGTTCAGCATTGTTCGCTTTGATTCTCGTGTCAGACTTTGTCGCGCTTGTGACTCTTCCAGTGACGACGCTCTCTGACCAATCAGAGGCCGGCAGTCTGTCCACGTCACATTTTAGTATCGGCTCAGCTCGACTGGAGCCTCCACAGAGCAGCGACTAAAAACAGTACCAGATACTATCACTAATGGAAAAGCAAAATAAACCGAGTAAAGTCAAGCCGAGTAGCGCTAGAACTGTGTAACAGAAAAGCACCATAGATGATTGTTCAGTAAACTTATATATAAATTGTATCTAAATGGAAGGTTTAAGTCTAACTTTAAAAACAGAGAGGGTGGCGACCTCCTGAGCCGACAGCAGGAGCTGGTTCTCCAGGAGAGAAGCCTGCTAACTTCTACTGGCCAATACAACAACACAACATGACAGGAAGTGGTCACTGACACACACTCTCAACATGGCAGGAAGTGATCACTGACACACACTCACATGACAGGAAGTGGTCACTGACACACGCTCTCAACATGGCAGGAAGTGATCACTGACACACACTCACAACATGGCAGGAAGTGGTCACTGACACACGCTCTCAACATGACAGGAAGTGGTCACTGACACACACTCTCAACATGACAGGAAGTGATCACTGACACAAGCTCTCAACATGACAGGAAGTGGTCACTGACACACTCTCTCCTCGTGTCTCTCAGGTCTTCAGGTGGTCCTGAAGTCCATCATGAAAGCCATGGTCCCTCTGCTTCAGATCGGCCTGCTGCTCTTCTTCGCCATCGTCATGTTCGCCATCATCGGCGTAGAGTTTTACATGGGAAAGTTCCACACCACGTGTTTCAAGATGGACACAGGTGAGAAGAACAGTCTGTGTCCAGAACGCACAACTGGACCTGTGATCGTGTGTCGAAAAAAACTGATGTTTACACACACACACTCTCACACACTCACACACACACACTCGACTGCACCACTCCCTCTCTCTCGCTCCACCACTCACTCAATACACACACAATAAACTTGACCACTCCCTCTCTCTCGCTCCACCACTCACTCAATACACACACAATAAACTTGACCACTCCCTCTCTCTCGCTTGACCACTCACTCAATACAAACACACAAACAATAAACTTGACCACTCCTTCTCTCTCGCTCGACCACTCACTCAATACAAACACACACACAATAAACTTGACCACTCCCTCTCTCTCGCTCGACCACTCACTCAATACAAACACACACACAATAAACTTGACCACTCCCTCTCTCTCGCTCGACCACGCACTCCTGCATAAAAATCCAGTTGTTTACTGTAAAACTGTTAAAATGTTAAAAATAATGCCATGACATAAATGTTTGTTCATATATACTGTGGGTTGTGTTTATGTGTGTACAGTTGGGGATTATGGGTAGTTTCATATTCACAGCCACGTTGACTTCATCACCATAACGAAAGCGTCGCGGAGCAGAATTCTCCGACAGTGTTTTTTTTTTTTTTCACGTCCACATTTTGATAAATGGAACGTTCATGTTGCTGAGTTTTTGATTGATGGCGTCTGCTGTGAATGTGAATGTACTCGCCTTGTGCTGATCGAATGCTAATTCACGCGGTGTTAATGAGTTTGCAGTCCACCACTTCATTTTTCCTCCAACATCACAAGTGTGGATATATCGCTGCAATAAAAGCCCAACAGGGCATTCTTTATGAGTGCGGGCTAAAGGACATAGACTTATTACAGTGTGCATCATAACTGTTATGTCCTGAAATATACAGTAAGCGATGTGTAATTCACTGCTCACCATTTTATAATACAGGTTATAGTACAAGTTATAGTACAGGTTATAATATAAGTTATAATACAGATCATACATCTTATAGTACAGATTATGCAGGTTATAATACAAGTTATAGTACAGGTTATAGTACAGGTTAAGATACAGGTTATAGTACAAGTTAAGATACAGGTTATAGTACAGGTTATAATACAAGTTATAATACAGATCATACAGCTTATAGTACAGATTATGCAGGTTATAATACAGATTATAGTACAAGTTAAGATACAGGTTATAGTACAGGTTATAATACAGGTTATAGTACAGGTTATAATACAGGTTATAATACAGATCATACAGTTTATAGTACAGATTATGCAGGTTATAATACAGGTTATAGTACAAGTTAAGATACAGGTTATAGTACAGGTTATAATACAAGTTATAATACAGATCATACATCTTATAGTGCAGATTATACAGGTTATAATACAGGTTATAGTACAAGTTATAATACAGGTTATAACACAGTTTATAGTACAAGTTATAGTACAGGTTATAGTACAGGTTAAAACACAGGTTATAATACAAATCATATAGGTTATAATACAGGTTATAGTACAGGTTAAAACACAGATTATAATACAGATTATACAGGTAATAATAAAGGTTATAGTACAGGTTAAAATACAGATTATAATACGGATTATACAGGTTATAATAAAGGTTGTAGTACAGATTATGCAGGTTACAGTAAAGTTTATAGTACAGGTTAAAATACAGGTTATAGTATAGGATGTTTTAGAGTTGTTTGGTCATATGACTTTAATGACTTAAAATGTGGCTTTAAAATTTAAAAAGCGCTAAAGAGAGAAAGAGCGGTGAATCTTCTAATATGTCATTGGTTTAGACTCGTCACATGTCACTGTTTTAGTATCGTCATGTAAAACAGTCAGATTGTGTAATGAAGTGAAGGCAATTAAAAAAAAAGGCTTTATTTCACGCTTGTGATGTCAAATAGTGTCAACATGTGACCTGTGGGTTTATTAGCAGGACCAGCTGTGAGTGTGTGTGTGTGTGTGTGTGTGTGTGTTGTGTTATGTTGTGACAGCCTGCTAATGTACAGTACTGTTAGTGATTTATTTTGGTCTCACAGGCGCAGCAGGGTTTGATTAAACTGAGCAGTAACAAGTGTTTACACTGAGTGAGGCAGTGAGTCACAGACCCCCAGACGAATGAGAACAACACGTGTCGTACCATGTGCTTACGTGTGTTTACGTGTGTTTACATGTGTGTGGTCATGAGGTGTGCGTTTACTCCCATGAACAAAATGAACAAAAAAAAAGTTTGTTCATTTTTCTGACCGGTGCATCATGCGTCAGGCAAATATGTAAGGCTGCAGTGGTTAATTGATCATTAATCGATTACTAAATCAACTATTTTGATAATTGGCTTGAGTGTTTATTTTAATAATTAAAACCAGTTTCTCAGATTTTTCAGCTTCTTAAATGTGAATATTTTCTGGTATCATCATTAAAACTGGATTGTTTTGGTTTGTGGACAAAACAAGACATTTGAGAATTTTGACAATATTCTAAATTGCAAACTGTCCATGGGAACTTGAGTTTGGGAATTTTAGATATTTCCAAATTGGAAACTTTCCATGGGAACTTGAGTTCAAGAATTTAGGAAATTTTCTGAATTGGAAACTTTCTACAAGAACTTAAGTCCGGCAATTTTACAAATATTCTGAATTGAAAACTTTCTATGGGAATTTAAGTACACAGGTTTTGGAAATATTCTAAATTAGGAACTTTGCATTGGAATTTAAATGTGGGAATTTTGGAAATATTCTAAATTGGAAACCTTCAATGGGAATTTAAGTTCACAGATTTTGGAAATAATTCAAATTAAAAACTTTGCATTGGAATTTAAATGTCGGAATTTTGGAAATATTTGAAATTGGAACTTTTCAAAGGAACTTAAGTCCGGGAATTTGACAAAATTCTGACCTATTCTGGATAAAGGGGAGAATTGTGCCAGGAAGGATATCGGCGTAAAATAAATTCCCTGGCAGATCAAATATGTGCTTGGTCCGTCTTTCCATCAGTCATAGATGATCATCAGAAAACACAAGCCTCCATCTTAAAATCTTGATTATTTTTCCACCTGTAGATGAAACTTTCCACCTGTAGATGAAACCTTTCTGGATCTCTCTGCAGACGACTGCAGAGTTAAGAGGAAACGTCCGTGGTCTAAAAGATGTTTCAGCACTTGTGTCACAGCAGCAGTCGGAATAATGAGTAAATGTGCTGAGTACGTAACAGATGCCTCCTGCATCAGGGAAACGGTCACCGTCAGAGGGGCTGCCGAGTCTTAACAATAATTTGTGCACAGCCAACATGTTCCAGGTGTCAGTCCAGTGAAGACGCTGCCTGTCCTTCACACTGACAGCTGCTGCAGCTGCTGGACTCCACGCGTCTCCATTGTCTTTCCGTGGGGGAGAAGCCGCCTTCTTCTCTTCCCTGACATGATAATGATGGTTTTAAATAACAGGGACAGTCACCGACTTCTGACGATCAGTTTTTGTTGGTCAGAAGCCAGACAGCTCAAGTAAAACGATCTGACCGAGAGTTTTAAAGGCTTCTCCAAACGCCATGTGTTCTTTGTCCACAGACATTTCCTGGTTTTATGTCCATGTCTTCAGTTCAGTGCATACTAAAAGTGTTTTCATTGGTCTGGTGTTCCATGCCTGCACAACACTGTATTCCAGGGCTGCTCAAAGTGGGGCCCTAGGGCCAAAGCTGGCCCACCAAAGGGTTTAATTTGGCCCACCACACTTATGTCTACACTACCATTGAAAAGTTTGGGGTCACTTAGAAATGTCCTTATTTTTGAAAGAAAAGCACAGTTTTTCAACGAAGATAACATTAAACTAATCAGAAATACACTCTATACATTGTTATTGTGGTAAATACGAATACGAAGTACTTTTTATTCATCCCCGAGGGGAAATTCTTTTGATACAGCAGCATACACATCCAGGTAAGGAAGACAAAGGAAAAAGAACATCCAATACAATTTTTTTTTCCTCCCACATAAACAAGAGCACACTGGGTCAGAGTAAAGATGAATGTTATGACCAGTTGTGCAAAAAACAACAAACCTACTGCATAGAAATGACTATTGTAGCTGCAAACGTCTGGTTTTTTAATGCAATATTTACAGAGGTGTATAGAGGCCCATTTCCAGCAACCATCACTCCAGTGTTCTAATGGTACATTGTGTTTGCTAATTGCGTTACAAGGCTAATGGATGATTAGAAAAGCCTTGTGCAATGATGTCAGCGCAGCTGAAAACAGTTTAGCTGCTTAGAGAAGCTATAAAAGTGACCTTCCTTTGAGCTGGTTGAGTATCTGGAGCATCACATTTGTGGGTTCCATCGAACCTTGTCAATGTCTTGGCTATATTTTCTATTCATTTTGCAACTCATTTGATAAATAAAAGTTCTCATGGAAAACACAAAATTGTCTGGGTGACCCCAAACCTTTCAACAGTAGTGTATATTATATATTTTTATATATTTTTTTTAAAAAAATATATAAAACTGTTAATGCTGTTTTTGTAAGATGGAAATGCCCCTAAAATAATGTAATTACATTGAATCAATTGACTCAGGTCCATATACTGGATGACATTCATGTCACCACCATTAGCCTTTTCCACCTGGAACTAAAATTTGTGTGACTTTGCAAATTCTTTACTCTCTCGTACCAAAGTCCATTGAGAAAATCAACATTTTTAGCTCCCGGGACACAGGAGCTTCTGGTGTACTGCTGACTTTTTTTGGAAATTTCTGTCACAAAAGTAAATCTGAACAAAGGATTTCAAACACCAAAGTCACACAATAACACTTTTGGATTTACTGATGGAGGCAGCAGTGGATCAACAACTACTGTGTAGCTGTGATGTAAAATCACTGATTTTCTCTATGGACTTTGGTTCAGTCTTCAGTTTCCAGACTGTCTAACTGCGAGGTAAATTTAATGAATCTTACTTTAGGATATTGTAGACTAACTCTGTTGTAGATGTTTGTAGATGAGCCTTTTGTTAAGTGGCTAAAAACACTTAGCAAACACAAAAAACACAAAAAAATATGAAACATCCCTTTACAGAAATATCTATAGCAAAACTAATTCCTCTTCTCTCTTCATTTGTTTTTTCGGTCAGGTGAGATTGCAGCTGATTGGCCCTGTGGTCTGGAGCCTCCAGCCAGGACGTGTCCCAATGGGACCCAGTGCAGAGAGTATTGGACTGGACCCAACTTTGGCATCACCAACTTCGACAACATCCTGTTTGCAGTGCTCACCGTGTTCCAGTGCATCACCATGGAGGGCTGGGTGGAAATCCTCTACAGCGTGAGTCTCATGCTTGATCCAGTCAATGGGGAACAATGGGGAACAGTGGGGAACAATGGGGAATAGTGGGGAACAGTGGGGAACAATGGGGATTGGGTACCTTGACCTGTCGCGACTCGAAGCGGCAAACCTCCGGTTATGAGCCAAGTTCCTTTTCCTCTAGCTTCTTTTTATAATTTTGCTAACCTCCATAAAGTGACGGCAAATTTCATTGAGCAGCTGAGACGCAAACGTGATGTTCCGAGCGACTTGTGACAATAGGTGTATTTGTGTGAATGCCGTGGAGCGTGCGCTCATTCACCCAGGTCGCGCATGCATTAATATCCTGACTCTTCAAATGTAGACTCACTCTTGGGGGGGGGGGGGGAGGAGGGACGGTTCTATTCTGTGGATTATATACGGTACTTCCTCTTAACCTGGGGTTAACCTCGCAGATCCATGACTGTGCTCGCTCCACCCTGTGGGGGTGGGAGTCATTCTCTAATGGAGCCTCTTCCCATCCTCCCGGTCATTACCGCCCTGCTCCCTCGTCTTCCTCTTCTTCATCTCTTTTCCCTCATTGCATCCATCCCCCACGTACCCTCCTCTCCTGCAGAGAGGACACACACAACTGAATCTCTGCTGTTTGTCATGTTATTCTCCGATCAGAGGGAGTTTAAATCAATCGTTGTGGATTTAAACTGACAAGAAAAGTGTGTTACATACAGGGAACATGTTAAATTAACATGTTTTCAGCTTCTGTTTTCTTTGCTCCTCTATTATACCGGATTATTGTCAGTGTAATGTTAAATCACAAAGGAGACCTTTTTTTTCCACCATTACTTGTTGAGTGGTCCAACTGTTCTAGATTAAATTTTGGAGGATGATTCCTGATGATTGTAGTCCATAACGTGACATTTTGAACAGGGGTTCACGAGATTTTATCCAAATGTGCCGAGAGGGTTGAGCAGTGGATCTGGCAACAGACACAACTAAAATGATTTTGCTAAATAATCAATAAGGTATGTGCAGGCTGTGTAGCATGTGATCGATTACTTTATAGGGCTGCAAATATGAAATCAGTAAGCAACTGCTTATTTAGTGTCTTTCTGTGATTTCACCTTCTTGAATGCAAACATTTTATGGCTTCTTTCCGTCTCTATGACTGTCAGCTGTGTATTTTTGGTTTATGGGTGAAACAAAACGTGCAAGAATGTTGTTCAACAAAAAGATCAATATTTTTCGACCCAGTCAGCCATGGAAATAATCAATAGATTAATCAATAATGAAAATAACCAATAGTTGCAAGTTTATGACGCTTTTGTTAACCATAATGATAAACTCAGTGTAAAGACAGTAGAGTTGTTGATTCTTTCAGACCAGGAAAAACACTTTGAATGTACCACAGACCGTCAGAGGTCAGGTTGTTTTTGCTAGATCCGCTAGCTAGCTAGCTAATTACCCCGGGATTCCACTAAACGCGTAACCGTTGCATCCACTCTAGTGTCGGCTTATATTTCTGTCAGATGATGGAACACAACGCTTTAGCAGAATTCAGCACAAGCAGGACAGGAAGTCCAACACAGGTACAACATTGAGCGTCCGTTTTTATCGTAATAAAAGTCCCCATGTTGAAACGGTATTGAATTTCACTTAGCGATATCAACAACACTCTCGTTCGGTGAAACATGTGTTTCTTGTGTTTACAGTACGTATGTAGTTTTTTGAATCATCTTGAGAAATCTGTGTCTCGTGCCACCAGCTTTGAGCCGGTGAGTGAACAACAGAACGTAGATCTTGCGCATTCAGTGAAATCCCAGGGTTACTCTCTGTGTGTGTATGTACCTATGTTGTGCGGACCTAAATGTGTCTCCACACTCACATTATGGGGACTTGCCTTCCTTATGGGGACAAAAATCAAGTCCCCACAACATATATTACTATTACTACATTTTAAGGTGAAGACATGTTTTAAAGTTAGGCTGAGGTTAGGGTTAGGACACTAGTAATTATGGTTAAGATTAGAGTAAGTCTCCAGGAAATGAATATAAGTCAATGTAATGTCCTCTGAAGTCATGGAAACCAATGTGTGTGTGTGTGTTTGGTGTAACAAAACCATGTGGAAATCTTCATTTCATGCCTCGTGATCATATCACAGCCTCTCCCTCTTAATTTGATGACCCAGTGGCGACCGTGGAATTGGCAAACGACCCTAATTACATCTGCCCTGTCACGTTGTGTCTTCACACTAAAACAACATCCTGTGTTTAAATCTTGTATATCTTTCAGCAAAGAGACACGGCAAAACATGTTTATCAAATTGATGAGATTAGCCTGTTAGCTAGCCAACATAGCCATAATGCTAACAACAAAATAACCTGATTAGCCACCCACTCTGGGAAATACTTAACTCAGGTGTGGCATCATTCCCCATCCTGACTCATAACTGTAACACGTTTAAAACAAAACTGGTTTCAAACCGACAATGCGAACAAGAACTTTTTTTTTTTTTTTACCCTCTGCTAAATAAGCACATTAATCCAAACATTATATTCTTATGAAAACAAAAATGGTGAGTTGCAAATGTCTCAAATTGTAAAAAATCTTTTTCTGGGCTCTTAATTGTTCATGTAAGTCTTTTAATCTCTTAAATCTCCCGTCAGCTCCGGCTCGTTCAGCTCGTCTGCCTGAATTGTCAGATGAAGAATTATAAGGCGTCGTCAACAGGAGAGAAGGTTTTTCCCTCCTCACCAGCTGAGTCTGGGACGGAAAACTGACTCAACACACTTTGCACCAGACTCTCTCCAGAGAGACAGGTTCTCACATTATCTGCTGCTACAGCAAACACAAAAGAGTTACGTGTTACCAAACTCCGAAAACAAGGATAATACATTATCCTCAGCTGTTTTCCTCCCATTTTTCTACCCACCATTGTCGTGATGTACCATAATAATCCGCCCTGCATAAAAAAACACAGGAGAAACTGCGTAAAAGTTATTCTCTTCATCGTTTTAGATACAGAATAATGCAGATCCTCTAGTCAAGTCGTAATTATTCTGCAAAAATCAATCCCAGTGACAAAGATAGAGAAAGCATGGCTTACATGAGCGACCAATATAAACATGGATTGCACTGTTTTCCTACTACCATTACACAATGCAATCAGTTTAAACACCATGATGACAAGGATAAAACAAAAAACCTGTTCATTTTGGCTTTAAACACAAAATATACTGAGTAATTATGATGTCACATTGCTTTAAAGCTCTCTTGTGTAGGGTTTATTGTCAGAAATCAAATGTAGAAGCCATGAGTATGTTTGTATGTGTATAATCACTTTAAAATATATTTTTTTAATAGGTTTATAAAACGCTATTTAAATGTATGGTAGGCAAGGACCTTGTTTATCAGGGTTGCTATCGTTTTACGGCAGCCTGAATGGACAAACCAGCCAAAATGTGTACTTTGTGTTTTGAAGCACAAGCTGACCATGCTAGTGGAAGCTTCCAGGTTAACATAGACACTTCAGTGGTAAAAATGTGCTACATTTTTTAACAGATTGTTTTAACGTCTGAGGCTATATGCTACAATTAGATATGGCAGCTAACGAGGCAACAGACCAATTATCTATTAATTTATACAGTATCAATATCGATTCTGTAAATAAAGTGAACAGCATTTGTCAACACTTAACTAAACAACTTGAATTATGCAATTTATATTATACAATGTGCAGTCTCACCATTAGATGTCGCTATTTCTTATACAGTATAGCGGACCTTAAAACTTTACAAAAATGAACCTCCAATTTATTTATTTATTTTTAATGCGTGATATTCCACCTCTGTTATTCCCTTGAGTCATTTCTGACTCGAGTGACTCGAGATGATCAGCAAGCAGAAAGGCATACAAAGGCTGCCACATAATTTTCAGCCGCGTCTCATGCAGTTGCAGTGTGACAGTGAACTCCCACACTGCGCTCACCGTGCTAACACCACACGCACACGCACCGATAGCATGGGAAGCCTGTTGGGATGACGACGTCCAAACTGAATCTATTTTACAGCCTGAAACGTTTACAACAAGCAGATAGAGCTCAGTGTCTCACAGAGCAGAACGTCCACTGAAGAAGGAGAATATAAAAACAGTTTCCTGGTTAAATTTAATTTAATATCTTTCTCTAACATGGCAATTTTCCTCTTTTGGCACCAAATAAATGTGTTGCAGGCTAAGTTAAGTGAGATTGAATCAAAAGGTCAAAGTCAAAATATTGAACAGATTTTATTACATTTACGTATATAAACAATATGAATGAGGTGGATAACACTGATGTTTAACCCTGTTTACCTCATACTTACAATAACTTACACAGTAAAACCTAAATGCTTAATGCTAAAACAAAGCCCTAAAATGCTAATTTTGGGAAATGGGTACCAGAGTGAAAAGAAAAAAATCTCAACCTCAAAGATTTTACTCCAAAAAGTCTCAATTGTGTTTGTAAAATGGTGTTGTTAATGTTAGAATGCGGCTAGTAGCCACTGCTAACACTGCTAAGCACTGTATACTGTAGCTAGATATTTTTTTTCCTCAATTTGAACACTGTAAAGTGTTCAGCTAACAGCTAACACTGCTAAGCATCATATATTGAGTTTGCTAGTGTGCAGCTAACTACATTAGCTGCTAAATAATTACTAATGCCACACATTAAGAATTATCTCCTTGAAATATGCAAAAATTGAATCTACTGTGGCTACTAGCTGAATCAGAATGCAGCTAGTAGCCACAGCTAACACTGCTGAGCATCGTATATCGTGTTTGCTCGTTTGTGGATAGCTACTTTGTGTTTTTGTGCCACACAGTATTATCTCACTGGAATGTGCAAAACATGGTTTTGTTGATATTAGAATGCAGCTGCTAGCCCCTGCTAACACTTATGGATATGGTGTTTGTGTTTGCTAGTTTGCTGCTAGCTACATTAGCTGCTAAATACTTTGTGTTTTTGTGTTTTTGTGCCACACATAAAGCATTGTCTCAGTGAAATTTGCAAAACATGGTTTTGTTGATATTAGAATGCAGCTAATAGCCACTGCTAACACTTCCGGACATTATTGTTAGTTGCTAGTTTGTTGCTAGCTACATTAGCTGCTAAATACTTTTGTGTTTTTGTGTATGTGTGCCACACATAAGGCATTATCTCACTGAAATTTGCAAAACATAGTTTTGTTGATATTAGAATGCAGCTAGTAGCCCCTGCTAACGCTTCCGGACATTATTGTTAGTTGCTAGTTTGTTGCTAGCTACATTAGCTGCTAAATGCTTTGTGTTTTCGTGTATTTGTGCTACTACAGAGAGCATGATTTTGTCCCAAAATTGGCTTAAAGGCAGCCGACGGAAACACACATGGAGATGTTAGATGTCGGAGATGATTGATGAGAGGAACATCTCATCTCTGATGATGAGATGTTGGACGTATGGGAGGAAAAAAAAAAAGTGAAGCCTCTGCCACCCATTTATTCTGCTGTGTGGGCTGCTGCTTCTCTGACAGCCGTGACAGTGTGTGCGTTCCTCTCACACACTCAGGTATATAATAGAGATCTCCAGCCCGCCTGCCTTTTTTCAGCCGCCCGTCATAATCACAGCCAGCGTGTGGCGTCGCTTCAAACACTGGCGTCTGCAAAATGTCAGCGTGCTCCACACAGATCATCAGTCCGCGGGTCTGCCCCCCCCCGCTAACAGGCCGCTGCGTGGGAGCAGCCTCCAACACGGAGGGCGGTGACTCCCAGAATCCCCTGGGGGAAACAAGCAGCTCAGTGTAGCCGGGCAGTTTCTGCTCTCACAGATAGAACGTATCCAGCCTGTGTCTCTCCATGAACAGATGGGACAAAATTCCAATACTGCAGCAAAATATCACTTATTAGTTGAACAAATATGGTGCTTTAAGTTGTTTGACTCACCCATGTCATTACTTTAGGTAATCCTAGACTCTGAGGGGCCCCAGGTGACGAAGTTAATTGGGGCCCTTCACCGTCACCTGTACACCCCAAGTCCTCATAACATGAATAACTTAAAACTATACACACTTTCACACTTGAAATAATCAAATATGCATGTTGGTTTTCCTTGAAAATGTACCCTGGGGCCCCAAGCGTTTGCCTCTGGGTGAGGCTTACTCATGTAGCAAGATAACAGCAGCTAGTGATGTAAAAAAAAAATTCACTTAAATCTGAACAAAATTACTTTTTAAGGACTCATTTAATGTTAGAAATAGTGATGTTTTGTTATGTTATTGTCCCGAAAACTAGACTATCGCAGAATAACTGTACGGTCATATAATCGTCGGTTTCGACCATGTAGCACGTATCGTAACCTCGCGACTTCTAGTCGCCGTATAGGCTGAACTCATTGTTTATTTGAAAAATAAAAGAAATTACTTTTCTGAATTCTTAAAGTAAAACTGTTGAGTTAATTCAGACTCCAACATCACCAAGTGGAGTGTGGAATTTTCTAATTGCAGTTTAAAGGTGTGGTGTGTAACATTTATTTGTATTGAAAATAATTGAAAATAAGTTGAAAATAATACCCCGTAAGTATTTTTATAGATGTATAATCACTTTAAAATAAGATAAGATGGACCTTTATTGGTCCCTCATTGGGGAAATTCATACTGATAGAGAAGCACAATTGTTAGAAGGAAAATGTAATGCAAGATAAATAAGAATGGATACTTAAATAAAAAAACAATATAGAATAAAAAAAAATCTTCCTGAACTGAACAGTTGTTTTGTCCTGACGAAACATCAGCTCAGGGTTTTATCATGCATGAGGCTTACACTCTTAAAATTGCTTCCATTCAAACTGAAAACTTTGAAAACTAGTTCCGTCTTTTTGATTGACACAAGTTTGCAAATGATTTCGTTTTTTTGCGATTCAGAGATGTTTTATTCACGACTGCGAGTGATAAATGAAACACATTCGCACACTGTCATCACCAGCTTTTTTCCATTTAAAACCAAACGCCGCTCGTTATTGTCTTTTTTATTCACGAGATGTTCACTCACCATTTCTGACTAAAATTACTTTTTTTTTTTTTAACGTCAACAATACAAGTCATTTTACAAATGTGATTCCAGGAAAATGAAAATGCCAATATTTATAACCCCAGTTTTATGTGTGTAGCTGGTCTTCCTCATGTTGTGGGGACCTAAATGTGTCTCCACACTCACATTATGGGGACTTGTCTTCCTTATGGGGACAAAAATCAAGTCCCCATAACGTAAATGACTCCATTTTAAGGTGAAGACATGTTTTAAAGTTAGGTTAAGGTTAGGGTCAGGGTCAGGGTTAGGGTTAGGACACTAGTAATTATGGTTAAGGTTAGAGTAAATGTCCAGGAAATGAATGGAAGTCAATGTAATGTCCTCTGAAATCATGAAAACCAGTGTTGGGGCGTATTTGTATTTATGTTTTTCTAAGGTCCAAAAAAACCATACAAACCTATCTTTGTGAGGACATTTTGTCTGGTCCTCACATCTGTGAAGGTTTTTCAGGGTTAAGACCTTAAGGTTAAGGTTAAGGGGTAAAGGGCTAGGGAATGCATTATATCTATGATGTGTCTGGGCTAAGATATAAAAAACAGGTTTGTGTGTGTTTCCAGACCAATGATGTTGTAGGAAACACGTGGAACTGGCTCTACTTCATCCCCCTCATCATCATCGGCTCCTTCTTCATGCTCAACCTGGTGCTCGGTGTCCTGTCAGGGTAAGACCGTGATGAACACAAGCATTTTTCAGGTATGAACTCCAGGAACATGTCCAGAAAATAGAGTTTTGGCATTTTCTGGAGTTTGTTAATGACATTTGACAAATATAGTAAGAGATTTTTGGGGGGGGTCAGACACGTTCATGACAGCAGGAGAACCTGTAGAACCTCCAGGTGAAGGGGTGGAGCCTTGGAACTCTTGGAGGCAGGACGTTCACCCGCTGTGTTTTCAAACTTGTACATTGTGAACATTTTTGTTCTTACAGAATATTTAAGGAAAATGTCCAGTTTGTCTGTAAGGAGCCATTAATAAACCCATTCCTTGTCTTCTTAAAGGGATAGTTCAGGATTTCTGTGAGTTGTGGTTGTGTTCTTTATTTAAAACCAGCATGAAAAATGAGAAACACTCACTGAAAACACCATTTTAGCCCCTTAACAGAAGACTCATCTAATAAAATCTAAGTCAGCTTAAATCAACACGAACTTAAAAATATGTTTGCTGCTTTTTCTTACTGTTAGATAAGCAGAAACTAAAGTCTAAAACTGCGCGCACTCTCCTGCACCAAATTCCATTGACAAAATCAACGATTTTAGCTCACGGGCACACAGGAGCTGCTGGTCTACTGCTGCCTCATTTGGTCAGTTCGTGTCACTTTAGTAAATCTGAATGAAAATGTTCCAATGCTGAAGTCACAAAGTAACACATCTAAACTTACTGACGGAGGCAGCAGTCGCTCAACATCTCCTGTATGGCTGTAATGTAAAATCATTGATTTTCTCTATGGAGTTTGGCGTGGGAGTGCAAACGACATGACACTTCAGGCTAGTCAGCTGCTAATGTTGAGATATATAAACATATTAAGATTACTTAAGCTATTAAAAAATTGATTAGGCTTTTTTTTTTTTACAACCACAATTCAATACACCTACTTTATAATTATAAAACATGAGTCCTGTGTGAGAAAAAAAAAATCTAATTTGTGTTTGATCCAACAGAGAATTTGCCAAAGAAAGAGAGCGTGTGGAGAAGAGGCAGGAGTTCCTGAAGCTTCGTAGGCAGCAGCAGATAGAGCGAGAGCTCACAGGATACTTGGAGTGGATCTGTAAAGCAGGTCAGAGTCTTCTCCCTGCACTAGTGTGAGCGGAATGGTGTTAATGTGTTTGTTGTGTTAGAAAAACAAAAGGAATGTAATCCTCTCCGCGTCTCTGTCTCCACTGCTGCAGAGGAGGTGTTGCTGGAGGAGGAGGACGAGATCGCGGAGGAGAAGTCCCCGCTGGACGGTGCCTGGTACAAGAGGAAACAAAATCTTCCAGGTGAAAACATCTGTTATCCTGCTTTACCGCGGTTGATAACCATAGTGGGCCAAAGTTAAAACAGGTCCATGTCATTCCTGTTCCTGTTACTTTAATTACATACATTCTTGCTTAAAATCACTGTCCGCCCCCCCCCATAAATATGAAATTGGTGCCTATAATGCAGTGGTTATCCAAATTTCATACCAACTTCCACCTGAGAAACCTATTGAGGTCTTCACAGGAGGCAGATTTATTCCCAATAAAATAATCTGCTCCCTCATCACCCTCCTCTTCCTCACATATACAGTACATCAGACACTGGTAAAGTGAAATTCGATTAAGATGGAGCGGGAGATAAGGTGATTCTAATAATTATTATTTTATTAATTAATTCTACACACTCCAGTCAAAATTCCTCAGCTCCGCTCCGATCGCATACCCCGGTTTGTAGAACAGTAACTCTGAGGAAGCTCTCTCCATGGCCTTGGCCGTAACTAATATTCCCATTTGCTAGGAAATGTAGAATGATTGTAAAAATACCAAAACTGTGGTGAATAGTGTCGTTGAATTCACATAAACTCTGCCGTCCTGGCGTTTTGTTCTTTGTCATTTAAAGACTCGCTCTCTCTTCTTTAAAAATCTTTTTTTAAGGGTCTTCTTCACTTATTTAGCATTTTAACCCGTTAAATGCCAGTTTTTCCCAAAAATAATTACAAAGATTTTAACATTAGAAAATATGTCCACATAAAATAATATTATATTATAATATTAGTATGTGGACAAATAATATTGTCCAATATTGTCCACATATATATATATATATATATATATAAACATCAGTCTTAATCATAAAAAAAAAATTTAATTTTCATTATTTTTTCAATAGTGCCACCATTTCCAGAAAAATTACATGAACTGCCACAAACAGGGAAAGAGGGTCAACGTGATAATGATGAATAAGGAAAAAAATTGTGTGCCAGGTGTTCAGAATTAAAACATAATAGTATGGAATGAAGGGATGTATGGGTTTCACTGGTGACATTTATGTCGTTAAGGTGACGAAGGGAACTTTTTTCGATTTTCCTGGTCAAAGAAACAAATGCAAACATTTTTAACCACAAAAAAAAAACTTTTCATATATACTGTATGTATATACAGTATATACAGTATAGAGTTGCTGCCATTCACTCTGTTTATTCTCTCTCTCCTCAGCTCCCACTGTCTCGCCCATTATGTTGGCCCATTAAGGCTGATGTGAAGACAAGGGTTAATTAAAGGGGATTTACCGCGAGCCTGATTACATTGGTTAATATGCACACATGGAAATGTGTTTGCCAGTAAAATGGACACACGCTGGGAGCAAACTCGCGCTGACGCTTCCAGTGAAGCCGCGGCTGCCAGCGGCCTCGCTCTGCCTCGGTTATTTACATATGTGGGATTGAAATTACAAGAGGGGAAAACCGTTAGAGTGGAAAACACGAGGTCTCAAACTCAGCGGGTGTTTTTGATACTTATCGCTTTTGTTTTGCATCCTGAATGGGTTTTTTTTATCGCGAGCCACATACGAGCCCGCGTCTCCGGTTGCACGGTCACATGACCATCACATTCATTCACAGTCGCATCATTTTTTTTTTTCATTCTGAGGTCGTTTCAAGCAGGAAGTCAGAAAATCTCCAAGTGAATAACATGATGGATGCCTGCGTTTCATCATCGCTTTCAGTTAGCTCACGACTCCATTCAAACACACACACACAGTCGATGAGTATGATAAGGTTATCTGTGACTGCACAGCTCATTTCCTACATTACTCATCGCTCTCTTATCGCCGTGTCTTATAATTGACGTTATTTTCGTTCTTCTGTTTTCTCCGCAGTTCTGAAACGAGGCAAATCTAAGAAAGGTAAAAACGACCTGATCGGTGCTGAGGACGGGGAGGATCCTTTCGCTGACATCTCCTCTGTCGGTAAATGGTTTAACCCGCACATGACCTCTGACCCTCACATGCTGTCCATCCACAGAGTCAGGCTTTCCTCCCATCTGTACCAGAAAACCTGGTACAGATCAGAAAACCTGAAAATGTCACTACACTCCTTGTGTATTGTGTATTTATTTTTGCAGGAATAACCACAAAAAACTAAATTAAACATTATTTTATTTAAAATACTCAAAACTTTTTTGGCCGCCAGATATTTTCTGATCACAAAACACCAATTCAGAGGTGGTTTGGGGACACATTTGTCCTCCGGACGGATTACAGACCTCCTCATCCGCTATAGTTCTCTGATCCACAGCAGATTCACTGTATTTTTACACTTTTAAGGTTATTTATTGCCGCCAGCACTATATTAAAACTTGTAAAACATTATTAATCTAGGAAATGTGGTGTGCAGTCACAGATAACCTTATCTGCACACATGACCTCTGACCCCCCTCACATGCTGTCCATTCACAGAGTCGAGCTTTCCTCCGATCTGTACCAGAAAACCTGATTTACATGTGCGAAAATGTCACTACACTCCTTGTATATTGTGTATTATTTTGCAGGAATAACAACAAAAACAAAACTGATGCAATTTTATTTGAGAAGATGTAGCCTTTTTTTTAACAGGAAGTCTGGGTTTCCAGTATGAATCGGGTTGCTCCAATCACTTTTTTCCCATCAAGTATAGTTTTATAATTTTATATCATAATTGCAATTGAATATCAGCAAAAACTCTCACAATTACATTCTTTTTCAGTTTGTATTGTTTGCCTGCTATATTATGCTGTCACTGTAACCCAGTGCAGTGCAACCCACGCCAATAACTCTCCAAGTGTCACTCTAACTTCTTGGGATCACCAGATGGTTGTAGAGAAAGAAAAATAATGTAAAATATTCAAAATAAAGTTACATATTTTGGACTGGGGACACCTCCTCAGCCAAGAACCCTCAGAAGACAGGCCGGCCTGCTGTTAGTGAAAACATGGCTGCCAGCGGGAACACAAGGAAAAACTGATTTTAGCCACTAATAAACCTAATCTAATTACGAAAACACCAACTTTTCCCACCAGAAACTGAAGTTTGTAAACTGCTCACTCTCTCACACCAAATCCCATAGAGAAATTCTGCATTTTTAGTTCACACGGACACAGGAGCCGCTGGTCCACTGCTGCCTCGTGTGGTCAGTTTGTTTCACTGACGTGAATCTGAACAAAGGATTTCAAACACTGAAGTGACAAAATATGTCATTTGAACTCGCTGATGGAGGCAGCAGTGGATCAACAGCTCCTGTGTGCTGTGACATAAAATCACTGTTTTTCTGTATGGACTTTGGTGTGGGAGAGTGAGTGGTTTACAAAGCAGCATAAACTTTAGCTTCCACTTGCAAAAGTTGGTGTTATCAGGAGATAAACAGTGAATATATTCTAAGGAGGTTGTACAAACTGAAGTTTGTAAACCGCTCACTCTCCCACACCAAAGTCCATAGAGAAAATGAGTGCTTTTAGCTCATAGGGACAGAGGAGTTGCTGGTCTACTGCTGCCTCGTGTGGTCAGTCTGTGTCACTGAGGTAAATCTGAACAAAGCATTTCAAACACTGAAGTCACAAAAATAAAACATTTGAACTTACTGATGGCGGCAGCAGTGGATCAACAACTCGCTTGTGCTGAGATTGTAAAATTGCTGAATTTCTCTATGGACTTTGGTGCAGAGAAGTAAAATTGCATCAAGATATTTTCTTTTGGCATATGTTGTAGATAATAGGATTTCTATGTGTTTCACAACGACAAGTGTGTATTGTTTTTGTTCCGCTCAGCAAAACGCTAACAATTAGACTTGATAATCCATCCTGTCCTCTGCGTCCAACACGGTGATCTCCATTTATCCGTTTCTCACAGGACTTCAGCACGTGTTTGTTCTCGGAACACATTCAGCAGCATACTGATGTGGAGACATCATCTCACCTCAAGGGGAAATTAGTATAATTGAACTTTCCTTAATTAGACAGTTAAATCAAAATAGGAAGAAGAAAACCACCTCCGGCATTTTAATTTGAAATTACACGTTATAATATGAACTGATATGGACTTATTGGTTCCACACAAAGACATTGTGTAATTGCTTGTGTGTGAGTTGGAACTAAACATTAGACTCATAATCAAAACCATTTTGTTGCCTTCAAATTAAAAATGTTTCCTTCTTTTTACCCAATTTCTCATCTCATGGCTGATTTCCATAAATTACGTGCCGAGGGAAATAGATGCACTGTGTCAAATTGTAGTCTCTTCTCGCTTGTTTTCACTCATTATGTCTCAAGTTCTGCCACAAACTTGGTACAAAGATATTTTTAAATTGTTACAAGAGAAGCTGAAACTTAATTTTACTTTTTTTCCATGTGCCTTCTCCGAAAATGGTTCTTTACCTTGGTCACAAACATCTTTCTGCACTTTCCGTCTATTACTGTAACATGCATGTGTAGCCGACACAAATACATCGTGTGCCCGGAGGCATAAGATGTAATCCTGCTGCAACTCCAGAAAACTGAAAAGGGATTGAAAAAAGTCTGAAGACATGATCATGAATTTCAGCATCAGCAGGTGGACATGAGTGTAACTGTTGATGAGGCAGACAGCATGAGGTCAGTCTGTACTGTCAAACAACTAAACGCTCGCACAAAAATAGTTAAATAGTTTTTAAAAAAAGTTATAAAAGACAGATTTTATCCCCCCCCCCCCCCCCTCCCCTTAGAAAGTCTATCTCAGCTTAAGTCTGCAATGTCTTAAGAATCTTTTCTGTCAGAAAGATAAATGGTGTAAATTGCTCACTCTTCTGCACCAAAGCACATAGAAGAAATCGTCATTTTTATCTCATGGGGACACAGTAGCTGCTGGTCTACTGCTGCCTTGTTGTTTGATACGTTTGTGTCATGTAGGTGGATACAAACAAAGAAATTTAAACACCGGAGTTACAGAATTACCGCTTCTAACTTACTGATGGAGGCAGCCGTGGATCAAACACTCCTGAGTGCCGCGAGTAAAATCACTGATTTTCTCTATGGAGTTTGGTACAAGGAGTAAGTGTCCTCTTGGAAAAGCCTGTCTAACTGTGGGATAAAGTGGAAAAAATAATTCTTAATATATTATGGATTTGAGCTGGCGTAAAAATTGAATTAACATTTTACTCTCCCACACCAAAGTCCACTGAGAAATAAGGTGATTTTACAATCACAGCACACAGGAGTTGTTGATCTACCGCTGCCTCCATCAGCAAGTTCAACAATGTTATTTAACATTTTCAGTGTTTTAAATTCTCGGTTCTGATTCACCCCAGCAGCACAAAGTTACTACATGAGGCAGCAGTAGACCAGCTGCTCCTGTGTCCCTGTGAGCTAAAAATGCAGAATTTCTCTATGGGATTTGGTGTGAGCGAGTGAGCAGTTTACAAACTTCACTTTCTAGTGGGAAAAGTTGGTGTTTTTGTAATTAGATCAGATTTATTAGTGGCTAAAATCAGTTTTTCCTTGTGTCCCCGCTGGCAGCCATGTTTTCACTGACAGCAGGCCGCTTGTCTTCTGAGGGTTCTTGGCTCAGGAGGTGTCCCCACTCCAAAATATGTAATTTTATTTGGAATATTTTACAATATTTTTCTTTCTCAGTTTTTCTCTATGGAATTTGGTGGTTTATAAACTTCAGTTTCCTTCAGATTATAACATACAACAGCAAACATAAACTACATTAGCCTTCTCCTTTGTGATATGACCAAATAAAATATATACAGTATATATATATCTTGACTATCTCGAACTATTCCTTTAAGACTGAGCGTTTGTGAACGTGTATTTGTATTTAACCTCTTTTCTCTCTCTCGCCCCCTCGTCGTTTCATCCAGCTCCTCCCGGCTCTCCGTTTGGTCGAGCCAGCGTAAAAAGTGGCGGCAAGTTGGATAGCTCCTCCTACTTCCGCCGCAAGGAGAAGAGAACCCGCTTCTTCATCCGACGCATGGTGAAGGCTCAGAGCTTCTACTGGATCGTTCTGTGTCTGGTCGGCCTCAACACGCTGTGTGTGGCCATAGTTCACTACAACCAACCGGAGTGGCTCACGAGAGCGCTATGTACGTCTCTCACACACACACACACACTGGTTTCCATGACTTCAGAGGACATTCCATTGACTTCCATTCATTTCCTGGAGACTTACTCTAACCTTAACCATAATTACTAGTGGCCTAACCCTAACCCTGACCCTAACCTTAACCTAACCCTAACCTCAGCCTAACTTTAAAACATGTCTTCACCTTAAAATGGAGTCATTTACATTATGGGGACTTGGTTTTTGACCCCATAAGGAAGACAAGTATAAATAATAAAGAATACCAGGTCCACCCTGTACTTCATTTTGATGGTCTGTACTAGTAAAACTGTAACACTAGGATACAAATACTACTCAAGTGGGAAATGCTCGTGACGTCACCCTTAAGAAATGGAACTCCCGCCCTCTCAAATGTGTTGTCCTTTGTCGTCTGTTTTCTGCTATATGGGAAAATTATTTACAAAACATTTGGAAATTTTAAATTCTCAGGAAATTTTGTCCTTTTTCCTGAGAAAATAGTTGTTTTTTTTTGCAACCAGCAGGCTCCCAAGTGGCTATCTTTCTATCTAGGAATAGCTAGCTTTATAACTTGATAGCTTGATAGCTTCATAACTAGCTAGCTAAAAAAACATCTATCTATCTATCTATTAGCTGGTTAGGTAGCTGGCTTAATAGCTATTTATTTACAGCTAGCTAGCATTTTATCCATTGCTGGCTAGGTGGCTAGACAGACAGCTAGCTAGCTATTCATTGCTGGCAAAACAGGGAAAACCATCACGTACTAAAATGACATGTTCTGTTTACAATCATGAAAATTCACTGGGTAAGAATTAGGGTATCTAATAATCTAATAATGATGAGGAAAACTACGGTGGCCTTCACAGACCAGACAGGAAGCTACGATTGCTAGCCGCATTGGAGTTGTTTGTCAGCAGATGAGGTTGCCATAGAGTCATTTCCTCCCTCTTTGTCGTTGGTCAGTAAGTGGTTTTGGTTTTCAGCTTCCTTTTCAAAATACACAAGATGGCAAAATTCAGTGACCTACAACCCTCTCCTAAATATACACAGCAAGGTTTCATGACAATGAAAAACCTAAATATTTTTCCCCTTTAAAATGATTATACACTTACTCAATCATACGTATGGGAAGTACATTCAATTTAAACCCTCCTAAATGTTACATACTGGATCTTTAATGCAAAATTTGCATTTTTATACACAAAATCTCTGACAAATCTATTTCTAATCTATCTCTATTTTAATTTAGTTGCTAATTGTAATAAAATTAGATATTTTGTTGACATATTGACTGGCAAACATGAAATCTCACTTGTTCTTCATTCATTAAATTCATTTTTATTCCTCAGACACGGCAGAGTTTGTGTTCCTGGGTTTGTTCTTGACTGAAATGAGCCTGAAGATGTACGGACTCGGAGCGCGCAATTATTTCCACTCCTCCTTCAATTGCTTTGATTTTGGGGTACGTCACTGTCGCATAAATAATAAGTGCTTGTTCCTATTTTTAATGCAAAGTCAGGTTGTTGCGTGGCGCGTTGTGCTTTGTTTTTAAACCGATGACGTCAGCTTGTGTTCCTGCTTTTCTCCAGGTGATTGTGGGAAGTATTTTCGAGGTGATCTGGGACATGATAAAACCCGGAGCGTCGTTTGGCATCAGTGTGTTGAGAGCACTGCGACTGCTCAGGATATTCAAAGTCACCAAGTGAGTTCATTTTACAGGAACCCACCGACAAGTTGATTTAGTCAGAGAAAGTCTCACCCATCAATAACTATAATAATAAAAATAATTTAATGTAACTATGACAACATGGCAAGACAGACTATTTTCACAATCATTTTATTAATATATGTTCATTTCAAAAAAAATGTATGCCATAATTCTTAAGTAAAAGGCTTAAGTGTTTGGCCATTTTTTTTATTTTTTCTTTTAGTGAAAAGAAAATGGGTACAGTAGCTTCACTTTTCACTCGGGTCAAAAAAGTATTTCTTTGCTAAATATTCATTCATTATTTTAGCAAAAGTGGAGATAATTTAGTTGGCTAACTTAACACAACCAATTTAAGCCATCATAAAAATGTTTCTTTGTTGCTTTATGTGACTGTTGGACAGAAAACCAAAGTCTTAGTCACCTTGCGAAGGGCTCACTCTCCCACACCAAAGTCCATTGACAAAATCTGAGATTTTAAATCACAGGCACACAGGAGTTTTGGATCCTCTGCTGCCTCCATTACTAAGTTCAAACATTTTATCTTATGATTTCGGCTATTTAAATAATTTGTTCAGATTAATCTCAGTGACAGAAACTTACCAAACAAATCAAAAGTTGGCCAGCGACGCCTGTGTTGCAGGGAGAGAAAAGCACAGATTTTCTCAATGGACTTTGGTGTGCGAGAGTGAGCAGTTTGCAAAGCCACACACATAAAAAGGCTTACGGCAAGATTATAAAATTGAGCATAATCATGACATCACATATGTTTTATTAGGTAAAGTAAAGCTCACAGCACAATGAATTTGTTTTAGTTGTTGGTGCCAAAACAGTATAAAATAAATAAGAATAAGAAAAACATAGTAAGGAAATAAAGCCTAGAGTCCCATTACGTAGAATATAGACAATATTAATATAAAATAAAAACTCTGCTGTATGGATACTGTACAACTGTAAGCAGTTGAAAACAAAATAAAGAGTATATATGTTTGCTGCTTTTCCTGTCAGATACTGGAACTCGCTGAGGAACTTGGTGGTTTCCCTCCTGAACTCCATGAAGTCCATCATCAGCCTGCTCTTCCTCCTCTTCCTCTTCATCGTGGTCTTCGCTCTGCTGGGCATGCAGCTGTTTGGAGGACAGTGAGTAAATGTCTCTGACCGCTCCGTGCTTCTGCCTCTTTCCATTCACATCCACAGTTTGAAAACACACACATACACACACACAGACACGACCTCTCAGAGTGTGTGTGTGTGTGTGTGTGTGTGTGTGTCAGTGTGAGATCCCCGGCCCGACAGTGACAGACATGTTGACACAGCAGGCAGATCAGCAGCAGCTCTTTCATAAGAGTCTCCGCAGGAGCTCCATGTCTCCTAATGACATGACATGGTCACCTCATGATTTTCTAGACTATGACCCATTTCTATGCAAACACAGCAGGACAAAATCTGGATAATCCAGATTTTAGCCATATAAATATGCTCACCATATAAAATCTATGCCTCCTCACATTTAAAATATCTAAAGAATATGTTCACTGCCTCATCCAGTCATTAGACAGCCTTTTCTGACAGGCAAACTGACTCTGTGTAAAGTGCCAACTCCCTGCACCAAAGTCCATAGAGAAAATCAGTGATTTTGCATCACAGGGACACAGGAGTTGTTGATCCACTGCTGCCTCCTTCAGTAACTTCAAATGTGCAATTTTGTGACTTTGGTGTTTGAAATCCTTCGTTCAGTTTTACCTCAGTGACACAAAGTGACCACATGAGGCAGCAGAGGACCAGTGACTCCTGTGTCCATGTGAGCTAAAAAATATGATTTTCTCTATGGAATTTGGAGTGGGAGCGTGAGTGGGGGCTATTTTGTGACTTTGCTGTGTGAAATTATTTGTATGAACCTTAGCTTACCTTGGTGCCCAAACCTCACCAACTGTAACAGCAGTAGATCAGTAGATGCTGTGTCCATGTGAGATCGAAACAGACTTTGGTGCAGAAAATCTGTAATGAATTAGGAAAGAAAGGCACTCTTCATAGAACAAGCTATAAAATTGTCTGAAGTAAGGTAATTTTTAAACGACTTGGCGGCAGAAACATCTGGCTAAATGTACTTTTAATGATTTAATTGAAATAATGCTCATTGAATGAATTTATGCTGCATTTTGTATATTTTAAGTAGAAGTTTAATATATATTTTATTACCTTTTATACTCTATTAAATTTGTTGTATGCTTGAATAGTTGTATCCATGCCCTGTATGTAGTAGTAAGACTGTATTTTTCAAACAGGAAACGGAAGTTTGTAAACTACTCATTCTCACACACCAAAGTCCATAGATAAAATCTGTGATTTTAGCTGACAAGGACACAAAAGCTGCTGTTCTGCTGCTGCCTCGTGTGGTCAGTTTTTGGCACTGAGTTTAGACTTACTGAAATATTTCAAACACTGAAGTCACAAAATAACATATTTGAACTTCCTGATGGAGGCAGCAGTGGATTAAGAACTCCTTTACGCTGTAATGTTGAATTAACAGTTTTCTCAATGGAGTTTGGTGTGGGTGAGTGAGCGCTTTAAAGCAACACAAACTCCAGTTTCAAGTCGGAAAAGATGATCTAACGTTGAGATGAAGCAGCAAACATATTTTCTAAATTATTGTAGACTTAAGCTGGTAGAGATTTTATGAGGTTTCCACAGAGTTACATCATGTTTTCACCGGGGGGGGGGGGGTGGGTGAGCATGCAGGGTCGTTGGCGCTCACGGCACAGTCAGCTCTCATTACGTGGCAGTGTCTCAAACAGCCTGAACTATCCCTTTAACCACAACAAGTTGAAGTTTACCTCACCAAAGTAGCAGAGGGCTGTTTCCATGGCACCGGGCTTTCATCGGTCTGCAACATCATTAGCGTCACATCAGTCTCCAGTGATGGAAGTGAGCGAGACGTGAATCTGACGTCCACATGCTGCTTCATTCAGCCGTTCATCACACACACACACGCACACACACGCACGCACACACACACACACACACACACACACGCACACACTGGTTTCCATGACTCCAGAGGACATTGCATTGACTTCCATTCATTTCCTGGAGACTTACTCCAACCTTAACCATAATTACTAGTGCCCTAACCCTAACCTTGACCCTAACCTTAACCTTTAAAACATGTCTTCACCTTAAAATGGAGTCATTTACATTATGGGGACTTCATTTTTGTCCTCATAAGGGAGACCAGTACCCATCATGTGAGTGTGGAGACAGATTTAGGTCCCCACAACATAAGGAAGACCAGCTACAAACACACACAGGTTCATGAGGCTATTATTCTTGGGACTATAACCAGTTAATCGCTAACCCTAACCTTAACTTAACCACAAACCAAATCTTAGTCCTAAACATAACCAGTTCCTCAGAAATTAGGTTCTGCCTCATTATGACCAGATTTTGGTCTCTATGAGGACTACTGGTCCTGACAAGGTCAGTCTTTATAAAAGAAAAGGTCCTAAAAAGGAAACAAATACAAGAACACAGTGGTTTCCATGTCTTCAGAGGACAATGCTTTGACTTCCATTCATTTCCTGGAGACTTACTCCAACCTTAACCATAATTACTAGTGTCCTAACCCTAACCCTGACCCTAACCTTAACCTAACCCTAACCTCAGCCTAACTTTAAAACATGTCTTCACCTTAAAATGGAGTCATTTACATTATGGGGACTTGATTTTTGTCCTTATAAGGAAGACAAGTCCCCATAATGTGAGTTTGGAGACAGATTTAGGTCCCCACAACATAAGGAAGACCAGCTACACACACACACACACACTCTGCTTCTCTGTGAGAAACGTGATGTCTGTGGCCAAAACGTCTAAATTTAGAAAAATGGCAGTGTTCTATTCTTATGACGACAAATGAATAACTGATGACGACTGTAATTGTTTAAGGAAAAATAGGCTTACAGATCATAATTAAATGGGATTAAATGGGTTTGGTGAGAAGAAGATGAATCAAGAAAAGCTTTGTTCTTCAGACAGCGTCTCACAGAATATTATTGTGGTAAACTAACCTGTATTTTTCCCTGAATTTTTCCCTTTTTGACCCACTGTAATCTAAGTAATCTAATGAACACTTTGGTTGTCAGATGCAGTCATTTCTTCTGTCCCATAGTTCAGGCTTCAATTTTTATCTATTTATTTATTTATTTATTTTTATTCAGAATCACATCAAGGTCACAAAAAAACATAGATTCATAAAGAAACATACTTGCATAGTGATTCCATTTTTTGCTAATAACAATAAAAAACATTTAACTCTAACCTTAAATCGACTCTATCTCTAAACTCTAAGTTAAATCAAAAATAATAAATCAACTACTTTATTTTAAAAAATATATAGTAAATAAAATTAATAAAGCATAAAAAATTATATTGATAAATAAGTTTTATATATTACAAAAAGCAATATTAGTAAACATAAAATAAACATTAAAAAGGTATCGAAAAACAAATAGGCTTAAAATTTTTACATGTAGTGCTTTATTTAAAGAAACAAAACAAACAGAAAAACATAAAAGGCACAATGTCATCATTCAACTAGAAACCTGCCCATTGATTATTTCAAAATTTTCAGTCTGTACATGTGAATTTCATCCATCTTTGATTTGCGGTCCCCATTCTTTTCCAATGGGACAGTTTTGCAGGTTTTCACAAGTTTCTTTGTCATGGTCATTCAAAATACTCAGAAAAAGTCATAACGTACCATTTCTGTTTGATCCGCACGTTTTCATGTGTTACTTGTGGGGTTTTCTCAAAGACTGAATTCTGTCAGTAGAAGAAGAAAAATCCCAATGAATATTTTCTGAGCGTTTAATCTTTGATCTCAGCAGGCGCCAGCTAGAGATTTTCTTAAGGCTCATTTTGTACGTGTCTGTTGATTAATTCAATCTACACACGTCACATGTGGCGATAGAATTACGGCTGCCCTTGATTCTTGGACGCCATTAATTTTTAATAGGACAATTTTGCAGTTTTGGCAGTTCTCTGGGCCAAGGTCACTCAAAATGCTTAGAAAAAGCTATAGCACACTATTTCCATTTCAACAACATGTTTTAAAGCGATGTGTGAGGGTTTTCACAAAGCTACACCACAGGTTTTGCAAGTAATTTCTGCATTTACACGAAAAATCCCTTTAATGATGAATATTGTGAGCATTTCATCTTCAGTCTCAGCATTCATTAACTAGACGTTTTGTCAGGAGAAGGTTTGAACACGCCTTCTAATTGGCGTCCTTGAATCTTGACACGCATGTTTGTAACAATACAATTTTATTCATCTTTAATTTGTCCTCCCTATTCATTTGTAATAGGACAATTTGAAATTTTCTTGGCTACGCTTAGTTGAAACTCTGGCAGTAGAAGAAGAAGAAGCTCAATGAACCTGTCAAGTGAAACATTTGACAGATATGTGAATCAAAAAACGTGAAATTCTGGATCTGGCTACTGTGCGTCTGTCTGGGCTGATGAAGAAAATGGCGGCGCAAGATGGCGGCCCTTGAAAAACAAGGCCCTTGCCTAAAGTACGAATAAAAGGCTTTATTCTAAGGCTACAAAAAGAACCTGTTTTTGGTTTTAAAGCGATCATACGCACGTACAAACAGTCTTGTGAGTAGCTGTGCGAGAGATGACGCAGATATTCCCCTGATATTGCTTGCACTTCTTGTCCAAACATCGACAAAGTCGACGCTGGACACACTGGTGACCTCAGTGAGTCACCAGTCACAGAAAGACTTTCCTAATGGATGTGGTCATACTTTGAACTGGTGTTAAATGGAGTAAAGTTTTGCTGTGTATTAAGATTCACTAAGTTATCCTTGACTGCCTGTTGCAGCCTGCTGCTGCTCCTGGTGGTGGTGGTGTATAACAGCAGCAGCAGCAGCAGCAGCAGCAGGGGGCAACAGCAGGAGTCTGCAGCCTCACATAATTCCTGTTTTCAGTCCTGGTTTAATGAAGTCCCCATGTGAGCCGCACACTCCCTGTCCCTATTATCAGAGTAAACAGAGGTCGGCAGTGAACACACACACATACACACATGTTTGCGCTACTATCAGAGTGAGGACCCTCATAGACATAATACATTCTCTAGCCCCTTACCCTAACCTTAACCTAAACCCAATTCTAACCCAAAATCTAAAACTAGGCCTTAACCCAGAAAAGGCCCCTTTTAAGAGGTGACAGAAAGTGAGGACCAGCCAAAATGTCCTCACTTTGTCAAAATGTCCTCACTTTGTCAAAATGTCCTCACTTTGTAGGTGTTTATACAATTTTTTGGTCCTCAAGTACAAGAACGCACACGTTTGCACTTCTATCAGAGTGAGGACCCTCATAGACATAATACATTCTCTAGCCCCTTATCCTAACCTTAACCATCACAACTAGATGCCTAACACTAACCCTAACCTAAACCCAATTCTAACCCTAACCCTAAAACCAGGTCTTAACCCTGAAAAGGCCCCTTTTAAGAGGTGACAGAAAGTGAGGACCAGACAAAATGTCCTCACCTTGTAGGTGTTTATACGATTTTTGGTCCTCACTCTGCAACAAATACAGGAACACACACACCCACAGAGCAGGACCAGCTAATCCTCGAGGCAGAAGGAGGAGGAGGAGGAGGAGGAGAATATGGAGTGTAGATTGTAGTGAGGAAAGGGAGACTCAAAAGGGAAGGATGGGCAAAGACAGAGGTAATTGAGAAAGTGATGGAGGGATGAGCAGGGGGAGGACGGTCGAGGATGAACTAATGAGACAGAGAAGGACAAACATAGCGAAGGAGGTGGAGGAGGAGCTCGGGGACGGAGAACAGACCGTATGATGACATACCAAGGGAGGAATTGAATTAGCTGCTCCTCCCTCCTTCCTCCTCCGCCTCTCTTCCCTCCGTCTCCCTCATGTATGTACATTAAATATTGCAGCCACAGAAAATACAGTCTGGCTGATGTGATTAGTGTTTCACAGATGTCCACATGTATGCGGACACACACAGTGTCCTCATATTTGGACCGTCGTTTTCAGCGAAGTATCACTGTTTAAACCATTCATTCTTTCAGGTATCTTTAATTTTATTGTGTCATAGCAACACATTGGTGATCACTTTTTTTTCCCCCTGTCAGGCTGTGTTTTTATTTAAAATGTAAAGGGCTAGTTCAGTTTTAAAATGTAGTTATGTGAGGTACAGATAAATAGACTGTGTGTTGCATTTATGACATTAAACATCGGTTGTTGCTGCGTATGTGGCCACTTCAAATCATCTTAGAAAATAATATTAATAATAATAATAATATATAAAAAGCAAACATTAAATTACAGAAAAATCAAAAATATATAGATAATAATCAATTTATATAAATACTCGCCTTAATTTGAACCGTAAGATATTATACGGTTACATTGAATTAAATGTATTTCATAATTCATTCATTCATTGTAACCACTACAACACTGTGCTTTGTATTAGATGCATGGACAAGCTGATATGGGCCATATACACTAATAAAATCTATGCCAGCTTAAGTGTACGCTCTCTTAAGAATATGTTCACTAGACGTTTCCAGCAGTAAAATTACGTCTCTTCTGCCTTGTAAACTGGATACTCTTCTGTACCAAAGCCCATAGAGAAAATCAGTGATTTAAGCTCGCAGGGTCACAGGGGCTGCTGGTCCACTGCTGCCTCGTGTGGTCAGTTTGTGTCACGTTGTTAAATATGAGACAAAAGATTTCAAATGCCGAAGTCACACAATGACACATTTTAACCTAACTGATGGAGGCAGCAGTGGATCAGTGACGCCTGCGTGCTGTGATGTTAAATCGCTGATTTTCTCCATGGACTTTGGTGCTATTCCAGTCTCTCACGTGAAATGCTAAATTATTGTGACTGCTTTTTATCGCAATAAAATTATATATTGTCCCATTCTTACCTCTGCTAGTTTATTTTGTGAATCATACAAGATTGCGATTTCGCCGAACTATTTTGTTTGTTTGTTTTCAGTCTTCGAAAGAGAATCCGTTATTTTATCCTTAATGTTCAAACTGAAAATGTAAATTCAAACTCAAGGACAGAGTTCACAGCTAAACTGAAAGTATTTACATTTCATGTACTGTATAGTTTTAATTTCATTAAGTATCATCATAAATATTGATGTAAGGCAATTATTTCTGCGAAGAAAAAATAGAAAATGGTAAGATTGAAACAAAAGAAACTGAACTGATAATTGTAAAACACAAACTGAATCTTGTAAAGACTAATTCACTCATTCATTCTCCATTCAGTCACATTTTATCTTTTCCCCGCTTTGACGTGTGTGTTTGACCCCAAAACTACAACAGTTTCAAAATTCACGGAAGTGCATAAAAATAACGTGATGAACAGAATCCTTGAGCGTAAACTACGCTGCGTTACGTTAGTAGTTGGAACTAAGTCAAGGGGCGTTCCTGAAGAGGACACGCCCCCCCGAAGTCGGAATCCAACTTGGAACAACCTCAAGTTAGAATTCCAAGATGTCTGCCACCAACGACAGTTAATCTGTCGTACACATGATACTGTTCACTTTTCCAAGCTACGACGTAGAACATTGTTATCGACTGGTTTTGCTGACGGTGGCTAGCCAGAGATACGTTTGCATTTCCGACTTCTCACCTGGAGCACGGGGAACTCGGAGGTGACGTCACTCCCAGTTCCGACCTCCGAGTTCCGACGTAAGTGGAACGCAGCATAGGTCCGAAAATTTGTGATCGCGTAGAAAAGGCACGTTAAAAAATGTACTCGTTGATCTTTTTTGTCGGAATGTATTTGCGAAGTCTGTCCCACAGCTTTGACAAAACCCCCCCAAGAAATTTGTGATTCATCCAGGACAAATAAAGCATTTTGAGTAAACGTGGCAAAAAAATTTGCAAAAAAAAGATTCCCATTGGAAATGAATAAATGCATAAATCAAAGACGAATTTAATATTGTTGCCAGAGTGTCTCATGTATGGATTGAATAATAAAAAAAGAACACGGCCTCTCCTGACCAGCAGATAAATGTGTGAGGGAGAACATTTTAATGACCTTTTTTTTTTAAATGAGTTTTCCTCAAATTTTAATTAATTTTATTGCTGTTCTGTTTCTTGTAGATTTAACTTTGAAGATAAGACGCCGACGACAAACTTTGACACTTTCCCAGCAGCGATTCTCACCGTGTTCCAGGTAAAACTCGATCACACACACATTTTCTTCATAAATAAGAGAATAAAAAGACTTGATTGAAGGAAATAACTGTTCTGTGTTCCTTCTGTCTCAAGCGACTTGTTAATAATCCTCCAATTAGCCTGTGCTCATAACCTTTTGCTCGATAAAGTAAAATGAATTCCACAGTTTGAGTGATTTGAATGGTTTTTATGACCCTCCTCAGATTCTGACCGGTGAGGACTGGAACGCCGTCATGTACCACGGCATCAAGTCTCAGGGAGGCGTTCACCGCGGCATGTTCTTCTCCATCTACTTCATCGTCCTCACACTGTTTGGAAACTGTATCCTCTTGAGTCAGAAGGAGCAGGTCAAAAAGGAAATTTGGTGTTTGGTAACTCAAGATCGAGCACATTTTCATATTTGAACGAGCAAATATCCACGCGTTAATCCTCAGAAACTCAGTTTTAATATCTGAGTTGGTTAAAATGTTGCACGTAGAGAAGCAGATGGGGATACTCAGTGTTGGCTCCATATCAGTTCTTGTGAAGAACAAGGTTGGGACCGGTGTTTTTGTCAGAAATACACCTTAAAACCACAAAAAAGACTGTGTTTAAACGTTTAGTTCTGGGTTTGTTTTGTAAATGTATGAGGTACTGATGCATTGTCAGTGATGCATTGAGTGGTTTCAGAGAAAATATGGTGAGGACACAAGGAAAAATAGTCTTTTGCCGCTTAACACAAGGCTCACCTAACAAATTCTACACCTGCTTATGTCTACAGAATTTTAAGAATATGTTCGCTGCTTTATCCCGTCATTAGTAAACCTTTACTGACATGGAAACTGAAGTTTGTAAACCGCTCACTCTCCCACACCAAAGTCCATAGAGAAAATCATTGATTTTAGCTCACAGGGACACAGGAGCTGCTGGTCCACTGCTGCCTCGTGTGGTCACTTTGTGTCACTGAGGTGAATCTGAACAAATGATTTCAACCTCCAAAGTCACAAAATAACACATTTGAATTTACTGATGGAGGCAGCAGTGGATCAGCAACTGCTGTGAGCTGTGATATCGTTAAAATCGTTGATTTTCTCTATGGGCTTTGGTTCAGGAAGATGAACACTGAGAAATAAAAACATTTTCCTTTCAAAAAAAGAAAAAGAAAAAAGCTGCTTACCAACGAATGAAGTGGGGAACATATTCCTCAGATATCGTAGAATTGACCAGGTGTAGATTTTGTTTGGTTGAGTCTTTTGTTAAGTAGCTATAATCTGGTTTTCCTGCTGACAGCCACATTAAGTGTCTCGAAATAATCATATTATATCATTTGAAGTGTAAACAGTAGCAGACCTGCCTATGGTCATACCATTCGAAGGCCTCGAACTAGAATGTTGAGCCCCAAAGAAATTATAATTCCAACAAAAACAGCATGTTGGTATATTTGTCTCATCAGTTTGACTGTTTTTCTGTCATAAATGTTTGCATAAATGTCGTGACTCATGTGCTGCTCCTCGTGTTCTGCTCCTGGTGTCCTGCCTTTATCACTGGATGTTTAATGTCATCTGTATTTTCTCCTGAGCTCTGCTGTCACACAGACACACTCCTCAATGTCTTCTTGGCCATCGCCGTCGATAACCTCGCCAATGCGCAGGAGCTGACAAAGGTGGGTTCAGTCTGAGTCATAGTCTGACAGCACTGTTGGCGCCCCCTGTCCCCCAGTGGAGACACAAGAAAAAAACTGATTTTAGCCACTCAGCTAAAGGCTCACATAATAGTATTTACCTCAGTTAAAGTCAATGATATCTAATTTCCAACAGGAAAGTATGGTTTGTGTACCACTCACCCTCTCACACCAAAGTCCATAGACAAAATTGTAATTTTTAGCTCGCAGAGACACAAGCAATACTGGTCTACTGCTGCCTTGTTTGGTAAATTTGTGTCACTTAGATACATTTGAACAATGGTTTTTAAATGCCAAAGTAACAAAATAGCTCACTTTAATTACTGTAGTAAGGCAGCAGTGGATCAACAACTCCTGTGTCTCTGTGAGCTTAAATCGTTGATTTTCTCTATGGACTTTGGTGCAGGAGAGTGGATGGTTTACAAAGCAACACAAACTTTAGTTTCCAGCTGGAAAAAGGTTGTATAACAGCCACACAGCGCTGCTAACATGTTGTGATACTTAAGTTGACGCAGATTTTATTAGAGGAGACTTTTGTTAAGCGGCTAAAATCTTTTTTTTTTTTTTTTTTTTTTCTGTTGAACTCACTGGCAGCCATTTTCTTAGTCTGGTTCTCATTGCAGGGGTGGAGGCAGAGTAATACCTGAGCTATTACTTCTAACAAAAATCCATTTATGTTTTGTTGTAAGGACGAAGAGGAGCAGGAAGAGGCGGCCAATAAGAAGCTGGCCCTGCAGAAGGCTCTGGAGGTGAAGGAGGTCAGCCCCATGTCGGCGGCTAACATCTCAATCACTGCGTACGTTTCTCAGAATCTTCTGTTTCTTTAGCGGCCGCTCACTTCAGTCCTGCACTTGAAGACAAATGTCCACCTGTGTGTCCTTCCCGCTCAGTCTGAAGCGTGTTGAAACGTATACTGCATTTGTACATTCTCTTCACCCTGTGCTCGTGTCATGTTCACTAACTCCACCGTTTACCTTTGTCACTCAGCGAGGCAATTAAGGAAGCTTCAGTCAACAAAACGTGTTGGAATTTGGATTTTTATGGAGAGAAACGCAGAATTTTATGACTGCAACAATTATTGGTTGTAACAAGCCAGAAATAGTCACTGTTTCCCACCTGTGATTGTCAAAGTCTCCAAACTAGACGAGATGCAGAAATCCTGTTCTCTCCAAGATCACCTAATTTACATTATAATGTAAAGTCATTATGGAATTATTAATCAGTTGCAGCCCCAGTATGTTGCCTTGAACAAAAATAAAGAGTAACTGGAGACAAAATATTTCTGTTTTCTCTTGACAGGAATGTATTTATGGATGCAAATGTCTCCTTTCACGCTTAAAGTTTTGACTTGGGCTGCAACGTATGATTACTGTCTTTATAAATCAATCTGGTGATTGTTCTTTTTTAAATGAAACAATTAGATGTTTGGGCCATAAAATGTCTGGAAACGAAAATACCGAAATACTCAATCAGGATTCCCCAAACAAAGCTAATCAGCTTACTGTCATAAAAGAGAAAAGAAAGTACAACGCTCAAATCAGTTAATCAGCTGTTAACCTAGCTGGCCATTCATTTCTTTGTCTGTTACTAATCAATTAATTGTTGCAGGCCTACTTTTAACCTTCCCCCTCCTCAGGATTATGATCATGTCAGATCTTGGTCTTTTGTTGAGGATGTAATTAAATTCCAGCTATTTTTAGATCCTTGATGAACAGTGAAATTATGAGTCTGTCAAGAGCAAACTGGAGAATTTTCTTCATTCCTCAGTGATACATAGCTGCAGACCTGTGCAGAATAATGTTGTATAATTCTGCGATATATAGCCCATTATTCAGAAATGACCATTTGAATTGTTTTGCTCCTTAATTGCCCCCCCCCCACCCCCAACCCCTGGAGGTTTAGCTGCAGAAGACGATCAGCTGTGGACAGTCAACTCGTCCAGTGTCCAGCATTTTCACCATTGTTACTGTTGTAATGTAACGTGTGGTGTCTGAATATTTTAATTTGTACACCGAACAGTTGATGGTGTTGACGTGTTGCTCAGGGTTTCATTACAAAATGACTCCAGACATTAGAGAAAAAATATATAATTATACAGTATTTATTTAATACATTCATGCTATTAAAATATAATTTAAATCATTTGTTGTTCTGGAATGAAACTCCTGCATTAGTTTTCTTTTGTCAGTTTCAGTTAAAATGTAATCGCTGAAAAACATACTTTTGTTGTTGTTGTTGTGTAAATTGAGGTAGTTGCACAGATTAGTCCTTTATTGTGAAACAGGAGGGGACAGGTGGACACACGAGGACGTACAGCCCGCGTGTGTCCACATGTCCCCTTCACACCTGTGTCTCAATTTTTCTTTTGTTTTTTGTCCTGCATGCACAGTTTTGTAAAGCAAAATCGAGACGCGATCTCTCGCAGGTCGTCCATCAACAGCATTCAGTCACCGTGAGTCACTCTTTAATCTGCCTCTCTTTGACTCCTTTCCTTTCTCCCCTCCTTTCCTCTCCTCTTCCCTCCTCACCTTCTCGCCCCGCCTTCAGCTGACCTGCAGCTAACCACGGCCGTCAAACACACACGGGGTCAGAAGCTTTGCTAACGTGAATTTTCCTTTCCTGACACTCACGTTGCAGAGAACAACCGTCGAGTTTAATATGCTAACCAGCTAATGTTAGCTCACTGTTGCTATTCTAATGGCTAGCTTGCGTGTCCACAGGTCATGAACGCAGAAGCCGTGTTGTTTCGTCATGTCACCATTTTAGCGTCAGTAGCTGGAGTAAACAAAACTAGCTGTCACTAGCAGACCCTTACCAGAAACCAGATTTTTGCTAGGTACAGCTACTGTCTAAATTTATAAAAATCTAGTGCTATTTCGGTATTGACCATGAAATAATGTTGTATTTAATTTTAGTAGTTGTTCTCATAAAATAAATACATGTTTTGAGTAAAGGTAAGGGTTTTTCTTTTGTTTTATTGTGGGTAGAAACCACAACTGTCATAAATCAATGTTGGTAACAGGAAGTAGCTGCACTATCACTCAAGCATAGAATAAAATTGAATTTCCAGATTGGTTTATGGATTGGTTAATGATGGTTAATTGGTTTATGGATTGGTTAATGATGGTTAATTGGTTTATGGACTGGTTAATGACACTTGTCTTAAGAACTAGCTTAGCTATGTGTGCATATTAATTTTAGCTCCAGTCAAGTATTTTGTGACTGAAGCGAATGAGGTATATTTTGTGTCCTCATCGGATTCACCTTTGTTGATGCAAAATTCGCAAGTAGTGTGCATGCAGCACATCCTGTTTTGTCAGTATGGAAAATAATCAAGTTTAATATACAAGCTAGCTAATGGTAGCTAGTCGCTACTATTATTATGACTAGCTTGCATGTCCACAAGTCATAATGTAAACTCGTATTATCGTTTTAGCATCAATAACTGGAGTAAACAAAACCAGTTGTTGCTGTTTGATCTGTACCAGAAAGTAGATTTGTTCTATCTGTGTGCTAAATATGGCTACTTCCTGTCAAAACAGGCTATTCCTGTCAAAACAATTTTAGCAAATTTTGGGCAATGACAATAAAATAATGTTATATTTAATTTTAGTTATTCTTGTAAAATAAATGCAGGTTTCGAGTAAAGGTTAGGGTTTTTTCTTTTGTTTCATGGCGGGTAGAATCTACAACTGTTTAGTAGCAGGTAGTAGTGACTCTTTCAAACAATACATAAGATAATAAATAAGAAAGCACTAGATAAAAAATGTTGTGACGCAACTAGTTTGTGTCCAGCACATACAGTTTTATCCGTATGGACAAGCTACACCCCGTTAGCATATGAACAAACTCCGCTAAATGCCCACGAAACCTTTTTAACAAAACAACACAGCTACATCAATGAATCATAAACACTGTGCTTCTTGCTAACAACACAAGCTCTAGCTAACAACGCCAAGTTATAGCTTAGACTGCGTGAAAGCTCAGAGTGTAGCGGTGTGTGTTTCTATTAAAATTCCCTGAACTTACAAAACGTAGCAACAAACAACGTCCACTTCAATCAGTGATGAACATATATCATGTCTTACTTATGTTGTTTTGTCTCCAAGGCTCTCATTAGGTCAGTTCCTCTCTTGGAAAAAGCGAAAAGTAAATAGCATAAATATTTTAGAGTAAACTGCTTGCAGATATCCACACTTATGCCTCCCTTTGGCTTTTAACAGACACTGTATTGTGTTACAGTAATTTTTTAAGTCGGTTCGTTATCGCAGAGCCCAGCACAACACAATGCGATCCCTCAGTTAACGCCAGAGGTTCAACCCTTCATTACTGAAACCATTCTCCTCTTCAAAATCCTTCCTCTCTACTGTCTTCTGCGTTATTTCCTCTCTTTATGAACACTGTGTGTACGTCCGTTGCTCACCTGTCTGTGCATACCTGTCTTGTGTCCTCTGTGTCCTCTGTGTCCTCTGTTTGTCTGTGTCTTTTAGGACATATACTGTCTACTCGTCTCCCGCCCGGCGAATCGTGAGGTACAAAATGCAAGAGGGGGAACAAACTTAACTCACCCTATAAAACCTCATGTAAATAAGAAACCATGCTGTGCAGCAACAGTATGTCCCCTGGAAACGTGGAAACACAACAAAGGGGCCACAGGATTGTGTCATATCAAAAAATATGTGTTAAGAACATGGATAGGATGATATACCATTTTATTCTGCTTCATAATAAGTTGATATAGGGTATAGAATTCTCAAATTAATACAATAATTTTGTTATGTTTATTTATAGATTCATTTTTAGTTTAATTTTGCATCATACATTTTTATTTTGAACTATATTTTGTAAAAACTTTTATTTTCAAATGCTGTGCAATAAGTTTGAGTTCGAGGCCCCTGATGTAGAGAATTGCACACTGAAAGTTGATCATATTTCACATAATTGACATAAAAAATGCTATTTAGTTTATTTATTCACAAAGTACAGTCTTAGGGATTTATTAAGTGCCACAATGTGAACCTTGTATCTCTCCAGTCATTCCATGAGCATGAATTCTGGATTTTCACTTTCTGTGATGCAAAAAAAAAAAGGATATTTGTTATTTAATTTTAATGTGTTTTAGAGTTTCTGGAATATTTTTGCAATTACCATAATACTGTGAATCGCAATATTAAGGTCAGGATAAATGATGAAAAATGACATTTTTCATATCGTCTCATGCCAAATCAAGAAATTCTGTCATCATTAACATCATCTCATGCAGAGTTTGAACAATTAAAATCTAATGTATGCTACATTAGATCTAAAGTATGCTTTATATAACAGTAAGAAAATAGACTATGGGTGGGCGAGTGGGACATTTTAATTTGAAGACGGGGAAAAAACATTAATAATTTTATTTTAAAGACATTTTCTTGATGCAGCAAGTCCTAAGGTTCTATTTTTAATCTATGAAAAGGCTGCTTTTTGTCAGTTCTTAGTCATTTAAATGAGTCAAAAAAAACACTGCATGAACACTGCCGAGATTATTTTTGCTTTGCCTTTTGTTTCGCCCAAACAAAGAGGCTGCATTGTTTAAGTGAAGACTTGGTCGTTAGCACAGCTGAAACCTGTTAAAAAAGATCAGACATCACCTTGGTAACACCTTTTATGTTCTTCATTCCCATGGGTGTGTGAAGCACTTGTCAGTGAAAAAACTCTAGTTTAAGTAAATACCTCTATATTCTGATGAGTCTTGGGCTTTAACAATATAACATATTTATCCAATCAGGAGCCAGAACTCATCGAAAGTTTGTAACTTAAAGTGACATTACGTCCGAGTTGACCCTGTTGCTGTTGAGAAGTCAGAAGGATGCAAACATATCCTGTGCTAGCCATTGTTAGCAATACAACGCTGTACATGGTCACTCATGGTCAAGCTAACAGTGCAGCAACGTGATAAAAAAATGAACGGTACTTGGTTACAACTGAATTGATGTGAAACAAATAAGACAGAAGTGTAATTAAAGTAAAAGTAGTGTTTTTACTATTGACATGAATGGCAGCCATCTTGGAATCCTATGTCCAAGGGAATTCCAGTTTAAACTGCAACTAGGAACTCTGAAATTCCGACATCCAACTTTAAAAGCTTTAAGAATATAACCTTCCTGCTTGTAAGTGGTAAATTACAACCTCCAGGTATGACTGGAAGCCATGTTAAATTAAGTACTTAATCCTTTTTTAAAAAACATGGTAAATAAAAGCTTTACCATGGGGAACATTTTTTTGCAACATCCATAGACCTCATCATAACTGGTACTTTCATGGCTTCATCAAGGGACATGATGACTAGAATCAAACAAAGATTCTCATTCGTCCAGGACTTTGTTTTCCAAAACACATTGAGTCAGTATCAACTGGACTTGAAGTATCTCTTTAAGATGTTTCTGTGCTTATCTCATCGCAATGGGGATTGGGTACATTGCCCAGCAGTACCCCAACCCTTGACCTGGCAGGGACTGGAACCAACAGCCAACAAGTTCCCTTTTCCACTTGGCTCCAAAAGGCTTCTTCAGTTACAGTCCTGTGCATAAGTCTTAGGCCGCCATCAGCTTTGTTGTTTTTATGTCACTTTTGTGATCGTTGGCGTTCAGATTGAAAAGATGTGACTAAAAGTCAGTCTTCTACTATATGATCAACCTGTCAGTGAGTTGAACTTGTGCAACATGTGTATGTAATGCTCCAACATGTCTCGAGTAAACCAGGTATAATAGACCTTTTTCACGGCAGCTATTTGTTGGCATGAAATAGTAGGAGAAACACAGGTTTGACCAATAACATTAGGGTTCCATTCCAGGTTTTAAAGAGCCATGGTTGTGTTATTGTTCAAGTGGAAATGTAGCTCACACTAAATATTTGATATTATACAAGCATTTTTATTGTTTCTGAAAAAGATGTTATTTTCAAACTGCATATGTGTTTCTCCATATTTTCAGGATTATATTGTTCCAATAAAGTGATTGAGAAATAATTGTACAGGATGGTCATTATAGCATTGCTAAAACAACAAATCTGATGGTGGCCTAAGACTTATGCACAGTACTGCACCTTCAGATCTAACAGACAAACTTTAAGTCCAGTTGCTACTGAGTTCACCCAAAAGTCGCATGAAATGTTTCTCTGATGTTGTTTTTCATTTCCTGTGCGTTTGCTTCCTGTGTGCAGCAAGGAGCAACGGGGAACCAAAACCATGTCCGTGTGGGAACAAAGGACCAATCAGCTGAGGAGACACAACATGAGAGTGAGCAGCGAGGCCCTGTTCAACGAGCTCGACCCGGAGGAACGCCTCTGCATGACCTCCGCCCTCCACCTGCACCCCGACATGAAGACGCACTTGGACCGGCCGCTGGTGGTGGAGTCCAGGAACGGTGACAAACAGGAGGCGGGAGACCCCCGGCAGGACGGGGCGGGAGATAACCTCCACACGCACTCCAGGAAACATCACCGCCACCACAACAGAAACGGGGAGAGCAGAGACGGAGGCGATGGCAGGGGAGGACGGCACCACTCCCACCACAGCAGGAGCAGGGATCACACCGGCGACGCCGCCCAGGCGAAAGAGAGGAGATACAGCCGAGACGGAGGGATGGGACACAGACACCACCACCCCCAGGCCGGATCACCTGAGGAGGAGGAGGCCAACGACATGCATGGAGGGGAAAGGGGACATCGCCGTCACCATTCCCATCATCCGTCAAAAGAAGGGAACGGAAGAATAGGGAGTGGCGCTCATGGAGATTCCAAGAACAACGGAGACACGAGGGGACGCTGCTCTCAAATACTCAGAGCTCGGTCTACTGTGGATGGAGACGATTGTAAGAGGAACAGAAATGGAGCCAGAGGCCACAGGTAAGGCCGGGTTTATTCATGAATTTAAAAATATACCAAACTGCAGCATGACTCACAGCTGTGATCGGACCACTCAACACTGGTTTTATTCCCCTGTCTCCGAGGAACGGCATCAAAATGTGAAAGAAAATGGTTGACAACCTTTAAAAGTGTACTTCAGTTGGTGAGTTCTAACATTGGTAAGATAATTCAAGCTAAAATAAGTATAGTTTTCTTCAAATACCTTGGTAAATTTAGTTTAATACTACATTTGATTTCAGTCAATTAAAGGGCTGAATATTTTCAATTACTATGAACATTTGTGAGATGAAATTCCTGGAAAACGTATAAACTAAACTATTTTTTTTCTGAGCCTGAAAATTGAATTGAAACACATTTTTTATTTATTTTGTCTTAAACAATATGTGACTAAAATGTTAATAAAACTTGTTTTATATGTTTTAAATTAAGGTCTAGCACAGTCTGCATGAACTTCATTTGACTAATGTGAAATGATACACATGATACACATGTTTGCCACTAGGTGGCGGCGGGAATGTCAAAGGAGTGAGTGGATTTAGATAGTGCTAACAAGATACCTGTTTACAAAAATGCCAGAAAGTGTGTTTTTCAAAAAAATAAAATAAACATATTTATAATAATTGATGGTAGATGTGTTTCACCAAAATTTTGATGGTTGCCGTGGCCACGCCCCTTTTGAATCTGTGATACATTTTGATAACTTCTTTGATGTTTTGACAAGTTTGTTCATTTATGGCACGTGCAAATCACCAAGATGGACACCAAATTCAAAATGCCCGACTTCCTGTTGAGTTGAGGCCATGGTCTCAGTGGACATTTTTGTTTGTGTTTCCCACCAAGTTTTGTGAAATTTGGTGCAACTTAGTTCTGGCCTTGTCCTTCTGGGCTTCACCTTTGGGGGCGCTACTCAGTCATTATGCCCCACCGAGATGGGAAAACAGTCCAGCATTTGCTTGATCTAGTATTTTCATTGCTCGTAAACCGCTGACACCTCATAGTCTCACTGCTACAGCTCTCTGATTGGTCAGTGTTGCATCTGACCTGACTTAATTAATTCTCCAGTGGATTTTCTCTGACAAACATTTCATATCCTATGACACGATGTATACGAGACATAAAAATAATGGGCTGCGAATCCCTCTGCCTTTCACATAAACACTATTTAACCCTGTGTTTGTGTAGCCTGGCTGCAAATAAGAGTCCACTGCTAATGCGTAGCCAAATAATTTGCGGTCTGTCTCCCGAGAGTGGGAGACCAAACGTTTCTCACACGGATCTGGTTTGGTTTGGAAAAAAAAAGCTTGACGCTCACTGAGAACATTATGATGTCTCGTCTCTGTCTCCAGGGAGAAGCAGACAGACGCCGAGGACGGCGGCCTCGCCTCAAGTGCTCTGCAGCTGATGCACAGCAGCCTTAGTCTCGGGGAAAAGCAAGAGGACGAGGACAACCAGAAGAACTCCACCAGAGCCAGTCAGGCGGGACTGAACAGCAACGCCATCCACATCCCCGTCACCATCACTGCACCTCCTGGAGAAACTACCATCATACCCAGTGAGTAGGAGCGGGTCATTCTGGGCCGCCTGGTGATGTTAGCAACAAGGTCACCAGTTGGTTTGTCCCAAATGAAAGTTGGTGGTTTGACTGCAGGGCCTTTCAGTGCTGAGTTAGCATGTCCTATCCATGTGCGCTTGGGTTCCTGTGGGTTCCGCGCACAAAGATTTTAATCCCACGGTGATTTCCTCGTAAAATAAAGGTCAAATGAAATAAAAAATGGTCACATCAGGAAGGGTGAGGTCTTGTAGTTGAGAACGTCACCTCATTGTCTGATCTCAACAAACAAAATCAATGTAGATATCTAAAACCTCTGTTCTCAGAACCTGTATTTACCCTCACGTTCCATGTTTTAACACTTGATGGTGGACATGCTTAACATCTGGGCCAGGAGGCATATTTAGCAGAGCAGTCATGTCGCCAAAGTAGTGAGTGTCCAACAGCTCTGTTCGGACGTTTTAATCTTAAGGAACTGCTAAGATAAGTCATATGTTTGAAACGATGTAATGCCACTGCCCACGTATCTTTTACATTCGAGTGGCTGACAAGCACATTCACTAGAGTTTCTGACAAAGAACTTGGTGTTAGCGGAGGAAGATGCGATAATTGACCCTTTTGAGAAAGTTGTAAGTGGTAATGTTGCTCTCTTTGCCGTTTGTTATGGTTGAAATGTCTTCCTTTTGTTAAACAGAGCAAAGAATTTTTTAACACAGATTATTCGTGCTGGAAGCATGTCCTTTGGTCAGATGAGACCAAACTAGAGCTCTTTGTCCACAGAGACATTGTTTATGTTTGGAGACTGAAGGCAGTAGGTGTCAAATGAATGCTGCTACAACTCACGTCTACTAAAGAACCAATAGAAATACAGCCTGAAATGACAATTAGGTCAATGCGACACTGGTTGCACCACCAAAACAAAGAGAGCCAGAGACACGTCATGGTTCTTTTCATTGTTTTTCTCTAGTCTGACTCTGCAGTGGCATGTCTGTTTAATTACTTGTATTTGTGCTTCTTTGAGCGAAAGTCTTACTTTATATGCATCATTTCTCCACACCAGTAAACAGCATCGACTGTGACAACTTCCAAATCAGTGACGAGAAGAAAGATCTGGAGGACGAGGAGGCAGCTAATGGGCCCCGACAGATCCTCCCCTACAGCTCCATGTTCGTCTTTGGACAAACAAACCCGTGAGTCACCGCTGCAAAGTCTCTGAGTGGAGCAGCGTGGGAGTTTGAGTTGAATTGGGAGCAGAAAGTTCACGCATGACCCGCGTTCCCCCCGGTTTCACCTGTGCCTTAACATGTATGTGCGTTTGGTCTGGCAGGGTGCGACGGCTGTGTCACTACGTGGTCAACCTGCGCTACTTTGAAATGTGCATCCTAATGGTGATCACCATGAGCAGCATCGCTCTGGCAGCCGAGGACCCCGTCCAAGCCAACGCGCCGCGGAACAACGTGAGTCATGTTGACATCCGGACTTCACAAATACTCATTTGGAAGTGAACAACATACACTGGCACACGAGATGTCCTCACACAGGGCTGAACGAGACGTTCTTGCTCACACAGTGTGATGGTTTGCTAATACTGAAGTATAAAAACAAGTTTTTTTTTGAATAATTTTAATTAAAACTTTTATTGTAAATTTGTTTTTGTGTTAATGTGAGTGAGATAACTCGGACAGAGACTTCAGCTGCTTCAGCAAACCCATAATGTTGTTATCGAACATGACTCAAAGAGCTTGTTCTGATAATTGTTTTGAACATTTTTTGCCTCTTTATTTCATTGTTAGAGAGTCTTTCCAGACTGGAAACTGAAGTTTGCGTCACTTTATAAACCACTCACTCTCCCACACCAAACTCCACAGAGAAAATCATTGATTTGACATCACAGCAAACAGGAGTTGTTGAACCACTGCTGCCTCCATCAGGAAGAACAAATGTCTTGTTTTGTGACTTCTGTGTTTGAAATCCCTCATTTGGTTTAACTTCAGTGGCACTTCCTGACCGCACGAGGCAGCACTAAACCAACACCAACTGTGTCCCTCTGAGATAAAAACACTGATTTTGTCTATGGACTTTTGTATGGGAGGGTGAACGTGTTACAAACTTAGTTTTTTTTTTCTTTTCAGTTCTGTTCATTGGTTTTGATCCAGTTTCTCAAACGTAACCTGCCCCAATTTTTTGAAAAGCACAAGTTGCCATGGTGATTTACCTCGAGCAGAAGTGATATCCAGCTCCACCGGATATAAAACCTGAAGTTAGCTACGACAGACACTTAATATTTTCCTGCTCTGTGTTGTCGCAGGTTCTGAAGTATCTGGATTACGTCTTCACGGGAGTCTTTACTTTTGAAATGGTGATCAAGGTGAGAAGAAACAAAACGTAATGTTATTAGCTTATCTTTGGTCAAATGTCTCATAGTTTTTTGACGTATATATAATAGTCGTATCGTAATCGTACCCAATCATATGGTAATCTTATCTTAATCATATCATATCATAGTAAATTTATAATTGTATTGTATCGTAATTTCATCGCACAGCCAGCGTAAGCTTACAGCTGCATTTTCACACTTCATATATACATACATTTAGATGTTTTCTGGTTGACGAATGCAAATGCAGTGTCTGCTGTCGTCTTTTATTATTTTTCAATTAAGTTTCAGCGAAGCCACAACCATGAGGCCACTTTTCGTGATTGTACTGCCCTTTACTGTTAAAAAAACCCACTGGTCTGGAGTAAATAACACAACTATAATTCACACTGTGTTACATTTACAACAGTCAAACACAGGTGACTCTGAGGTGGTGGAGCTTTGGCCAGCACTCTTTCCTCTTACTCATATTCTCAGTGCTGTTTTGTGACATTTTCGTTGAGTTAGAACCTTCGGAGCAAAGTGGGACTCCGCTTTTTGCCGGTTTTTCTTGATTATTCTTCTCGATTCTGTGACTGTAGATGATCGACTTGGGCCTCCTCCTCCATCCTGGATCTTATTTCCGAGACCTGTGGAACATCCTTGATTTCATCGTGGTCAGTGGAGCTCTGGTGGCCTTTGCCTGCTCGTAAGTCCACGTCTTTTTTGTTTACTGTTGCTCGTCTGTTGCCCTCTCACTGTTTTTCTGTGTGTTGCTGACTTTGTCCCTGTCTTTGCTTCTCTTCCTTCCTTCCTTTCTTTCTTTCTTTCTTTCTTTGTTCGGTGGCTTGGATTGCTTTCAGGAGCCTGATGGGGTAAATCCCGCTCTGTGTTTCACTCCTTTTGTCCTCTTGCTTTTACGTCTCTCTGTCCTCTTCAGCCTCTGCTCTGTCTAAATGTTCTGAACAAATGTCACATTTTTTGATTTGCTCTTCTTATCATCACCTCCACAATCCTGGCATTTACTCTGTTTGTGTTACATAACTGTGTTTGTATCGTATCTGTATTCGTGTTGCGTAAGTGCAATTACCTGTTCTCCATTTATCAGGCATATCTGATGTGTGTCAGTATAGGAACAACATGGATAATGTACAGCAGGGCAGCACTGTGAACAAAAATACGTAAATAAATACTGAACCATTGTAAACAAAGGTTCAAGCTTTGCTAAGAATAAAATGTATTCTGTGCTAATGCAGACTAATTAAACAGAGTGAAAGGTAGGTATAAGTCACTTCTTCATATTTCATGATTTATTTTTTTGGCATAAGAATTGTTTAAAAGGTATAGTTCAGTTTTTTTGAAATGTGGCTGCGACTTTTTGTCCACCAGCAGGCATTTAGCAAAATACTCACCTGATAAAGTCTTCACCAGCTTAAGTCTATAATATCTCAAGACGGTATACTCTCCAACAGGAAACTAAAGTTTTTTAGCTCCTCACTCTCCTCACACCAAAGTCCAGAGAGAAACTCAGCAATTTTACATCAAGGCACACAGGAGGTGTTGATCCACTGCTGCCTCCATCACAAGGTTTAAATATGTTATTTTGTGACATCAGTGTTTGAAAACCTTTGTTTTGCTTTACCTAAGTGACACAAACTTACCAGAGGAGGCAGCAGTAGACCAGCGGTCCCTGTGTCCCTGCCAGCTAAAATTGCTGATTTTCTCTATGGACTTTGGTGTAGGAGATTAAGCAGTTTACAAACTTGAGTTTCCTGTAAGAAAACGCCGACTAATGGTGAGATAAAGCAGCAAACATATTCATAAGATGCTGTAGACTTAAGATGGCATTGATTTTATTAGATGGTTCTTTTAAGTTAAGTGTTTTTTCGTTATGACACTAGGTACCTCGTAACTACTGTACAATTCAAAAAAACCTGAACTATCTCTTAAAAGCACTTTAAAGTATATTAAAGGAATTATTTAAAGGTAAAAATGTACATGTGTCTTGATCATTCCACTTACTTTTAACACATTTCACATTAATTGTTACAGTGGAGTCCTATTTTTGGTTACTTTGCTCTTTCTCAGTCATTACTCTGATTCCTTCTCTTACCTTTGTTTTCTTTTCATGATGTTGTCACTTTAAACAGTTGAATAATGTCTGTGTTATATCTGCTTAATATGTTTATTTTGCTCTTTTTTTTTAATTCTTTCTGTGTGGGTGGTGTCGGTGTTTGCATACCCTGTATGTTGTGTGTATTTGTGCTTATAATTGCCTTTTCTCATCAGATCGCAACAAAGCGTGGCCAGGTGGGAACTGTCCCCTATCTTAACTTATGCTCAGTGACTCCCCTTGTCCATTTTCCCCGCACATACCGTATAAAACAGGAAATGCTCCTTTTATTAACGTTTCCAAATAGGGGTGGGACAAATTATCGATACATCCTGACTCATGAGATACGAATGTTGACGCACGTGCGCAAAATATGGATATTTTACTTTTCAAAAATAACCATAACATGAGCAGATCCTGAGAGGCGGAAAAATAAATGAACAGTGTGTTTGGTGGGGAACAGGGGGGGGGGGGGAATGGTGCATTCCAATTGGAGTTGGAATTTTCGAGTTGAGGAAAGTGGGACACGCCCCGAAGTTGGATTTCCAACTTGGAAAGTTTGAGCAACCTCGCATATACCGAAATAGGATACGGCTAACAACGGCTAACATTTGCGTAAATGTTTTTTCAGACTCGGAGTTGACATCACTTTCTGTTCCGATTTTTCAACCTCTGATGCACCATCAATGTGTAAGGCAGATTTTGCGATTATCGTTAAATGCTACTAAACACCGAACGGCAAAATGTCCGTATTGTGATATTACCCTAGAACATGTATGGTATTATTTTGAATAAGTCGGTGACAGCTTTTCTTCTTTTCTATGACAGATATTGTGACATGTTATTATTACACTATCTGCACTTAACTTCTCTATTATGCAGCATTTGTGGGAGAAAAAAAAATCATTTGAAGGAATGAATCACAGTTGAAAATGCAGTTTCGATTGTCTTAAAGTCGCAGAATTGGAGTATCGTATCTCATCATGAGTTACCCTGCGATTCCCACCCCTATTTTCCAAACAAACTTTATCTCAAAGTTTTTGGGATATGACCATGTTCTCCCTCTGCCCTCCCTCTCTTCCCTTTTAGAAACGTAACCTCTTGTACCAATATTGGGGCATCAAAATAAAAGGGCAATATTGGAAACTCCAAGTCATAGCTTTCAGAAGACTAACACAGAGTAGCACACTTGTACCAGTATGAATCTGTGCTGAGTATATTTTCACTTGTATGACGGTGTGACGGTGTTTTAGTTTTATCTTAGACAACATTTAACAATCGGACTAGATTTGAATGTTGTGCCAATTTAAAAATCTCCAAGATTTGCAAAAAGAATTGTCCTATTATCTAAAATTTTCTCTAGTAAAATACAACCAGTTTGATGATGAGATCAGGAAAATGGACTGGCTCTGATTATTTGCTGAAGTTAGCTTAATAAGTAGATGTTTGTGAGGAGAGAAACTGACATGACAAATTTGTTTTGCCGATGAATGTAGGATTGACTTTTACCACACTAGTGCTGAATGCTATCATTTTCATCTAATTTGTACAAAGAGCTAGCTGCCACACTAGCTGCTTAATGTTGCTTTATAGTCTTGCTAACATCAAACACCAGTGCTACATTTTCAGGTCAAAGTAACTGCTAATGTTGGATACCATTTCTGTAAAGATCGCCTACAGTAGCTGCTAATGTCAAAAGTAGCTGCTATCGTTAAACACCAGTGCCACATTTTCTGGTCACAGTAGATGCTAACATCATGCACCTTTGCTATAGAGTCTGGCTACAGTAGCTACTAGCAACAGTAGCTACTAACATCAAACACTGATGACATACAATAGCATCTAGCTACATTAGCTGTTAACACCAAACACTGATGACATACAATAGCATCTGGCTACATTAGCTGCTAACACCAAACACTGATGACATACAATAGCGTCTAGCTACAGTAGCTACTAACATCAAACACAAATGAGATAGCATCTAGCTACAGTAGCTACTAATATCAAACACTGATGACATAGCATCTAGCTACATTAGCTGTTAACACCAAACACTGATGACATACAATAGCATCTGGCTACATTAGCTGCTAACCCCAAACACTGATGACATACAATAGCGTCTAGCTACAGTAGCTACTAACATCAAACACAAATGAGATAGCATCTAGCTACAGTAGCTACTAATATCAAACACTGATGACATAGCATCTAGCTACATTAGCTGTTAACACCAAAAACTGATGACATATAATAGCATCTAGCTACAGTAGCTACTAATATCAAACACAAATTACATAGCATCTAGCTACATTAGCTGCTAACACCAAACACTGATGCCACGGTGTCTGGCCACAATAGCTACTAACGTCAAAAGTAGCTGCTAACATCAAACGTCAATGTCACAGCATCTCGCTACAGTTGCTGCTAACGCTGTGAGGTCTCATGTCTGGGAGGACTTAAAAATTAGCGAGTTTAGCACCCTCTTTTGTGCCATAAAACTGATTAGATAAATCAGGATTCAGCTTTATTCTTTTATTCTTTTCAGTCTCCTTTTTTCTTCTCACAAATATTCATTTATCAAGCTTACGTCAGCAACTTCTACCAGCAAACAAAGAAACAACGGAGCCGGACCGTTTTCATGATATCGCACCCTAGAGGCAAAAAAAAAAAAATGAAATATGAGTTTTCTGCGAAGTTGAATACTTTAAAATCTTGCTAAAAAGGTCAAATTGTTCAGTGCAGAAACAGCCTTTCATGTTGTTCTCAACCCCGTTCCTCACGAATGACGTGGTTGTACATCATACAAAAGTGACCACATAATTTAATCATATGCATCGTGTGAAGCTACGACGCGCGGAGCCTCGTGTCTCCTCTGAGCTGCTTCCTCCCGATTGGACGTCGGTTTCCTTGTGTCCCTGGACAGGAAGTGACATTGCATTTGGAGACTTACTCCAATCTTGACCTCAGCCTAACTTTAAAACATTAAAATGGAGTCATTTACATTATGGGGACTTGATTTTTGTCCCCATAAGGAAGACGAGTCCCCATAATGTGATTGTGGAGACTGATTTAGGTCCCCACAACATAAGGAAGACCAGCTACACACACACACACACACACACATTACATCTTCTCTGCCCAAGGCTCTTCTGAAAGCTATTGTTCTTGTTGTCTCAATGTGTGGACGTCCTTGAATAGCAAGGAGTGGCATTGACTTTGCAGATTGCATGCTGGAATAACCCAGTCATCTTAGCATGAGAGCCGCATGACGTTTGGCTTTTTTTTTTTTCTTTTAGACATAAGAGTGTTCCATTAAGGAAGGAGGAGGCCTCAGGCCTGAAACGTATGGAACCAGGAGTTTCATTACTGCATCAACGCGAACATGAAGCGTAGACTGAGTAAAGCAACAGCTGAAACTGTTTTCAGTTTTCATGAAGCTGTCACTCTCTGAGGGTGTGTTCACACCAGACACAAAGAGGTTTTTCACATCATGTTATTTAAAGAGGTTTAAATCTTTCGAAATATTAGTTGGGCAACAATTTGAATTAAAAAAAAAAAAAAAAAATTTTTTTTTTATTCAAAACAATTTTTTTGTGTGCAATGGAATGTTCTGTCGTCATAAATTTAGAATAAATTTTTTTGCAAGAGGAAGCTTTTATATTTGGGAACTTGAACACAAGCAAATCCAAGTAAAAACTTCATTTTTAATTTCACAAATAAACTTGCACAAGTAACCTGGGTATAACCCGAAAATGTTATGTGAGGCTATGACATACTGTGGTTCCATTTTAATCATAAAACAAATCGGGATTTTTACATGAATCAATTTACTTTACTTGTTACTTGTGCAACTCCGATTGGATTGTTTTTATTTACTCATGTAAATCACTGAGCTGTTTCGTGACTTAGGTGTCTTTAAAGCCTTTATATTTAAGTTTAAATTTACTTGAGTCAGGGTTTCCCAAACTATGGGCTGCAGCCCCATGGCAGACCATGCAGATGGGCTTTGAGAGGTCATTAAAAATAATTATATAATTTATAATTTTGTAAATTATCAACAAAGATTAGTGTAATTTTAAATATTATTTGCAAATTGTCGGCGTTTATGTGGTCGGATTATTTGTTTTGTACCACAGAGATGCAAAAGCCTAATTGAAAGCTTAAAAGTAGGAAATACTTGAATCTATAGTCTTTTGTGTTTGGGTTTTTTGGGCCACAGAAGAGTTTCCAAATTTGAATTGGGCTAAAGCAGCGTTTCTCAAACTGTCTATAGGGGGATCAAGTTTTTAAAGATGGCAAATTAGTGCATAATGTGGCATTTGCGGTCGTTTATGTTAAACCTAATATAATTTTGAATTGGTAAACAAATAATTTCCAAGACGGTTTTGTAAATTAATTAAAGCTTAATTTTATGCATGTTATTTTAAACACATAAAAGTCTTTATGTTCATGATTTAAAGTCTTTAAATTTTTTTTGGGGGGGGACCCCAAAAAAAATCTCCCACGACCCATCTAAATGTCTCGACCCAGCATTTGGGAATCACTGGTCTTGAGAAGTCTTAAATTTATGAGTGACAGCAGAGTAAGTATTTATAAATGTTGGAAAAGACTGTATAAAAATAAATCGATTTTATTAGGTGAGGGTTTAATTTAGCGGCTACTGCTTCGTACTCCGCTGCACTGTTGCACATGCATAGATACATTATTTACATTATTTACCTGTACTTCTTTTTTGAAAGTCAAAAAGAAACAACTCAAAAACCGTTTCTAGCCAGAGCATGTGACGTGCTTGTTTGACCGCTTAATTAGAAATTCCTTCTCCCTCCCTCCTTGGACAAAGTCGGTCTCTAGGCAAACAGCAGTTCAGCGGCGAGTTATTAACATGCCTGTTCATTTTCACACACATCCTTCAGTTCGCCGCCTCGGCAGTGAGTGACAGCTGCTGTCAAAGAGGCAAGAAAATAGAGAAATGACGGCAGGAGAGGAAAAATAAGAAAAGAAAAATAAAGAGAGAGGGCATGTATTAGAAGGAAATTAAAACCATCATCTTAACACAGACCCTCCATTCTGGCATGTTTTGTACTGCTGTTCCTGGGAGGATTGGATGACGAGGGTTTTACATTGTGGTGATTATCGTCTGCACTGCGTCACGCCGACTAATTGCATGTTCTTTCCGTCTGCGCAGAGGAACAAAAGGCAAGGACATCAACACCATCAAGTCCCTGCGGGTCCTCAGAGTCCTGCGGCCGCTCAAGACCATCAAACGACTGCCCAAGCTGAAGGTGCGCTCACCGAGTCCGTCACTGAACACGGTGCAACTGAAAGAGCGTGTGTGAAGTGGAACGTCTGCAGTGACAGACAGGAGATGACAGCTTCACTCTGGCAGCTGATCATGCGAAAAAGAAACGTATCTGTCAAAAGATGAAAGGTCTAATTCAGGGCTGTCAAACCCAAATACCCAGTGGGCCAAAATTCAAAACTGGGACAACGTCGTGGGCCAACATTGATATTTATTGAAAAAAATCTTCCTCCAGATATAACAATCAACCTTTTCATATGGACCCAGACAAGTTTTGCTTAACAACTGAATATGGAACAAGCAGAGCTTCATACTATACAATATATAACTTAATATTGCTCGCTATGACTGCTGTCTTCTTCTTCTTTGTGGGTTTTCTTGGCGGTTGGCAAGCAACAAATTGGTGCATTACCGCCGCCAACTGATGTGAAGTGACCAGCAGAGCATTCTGGGATTTGTAGTATTAGCGGCACATGCGCCGGTGGGCCAGCTCTAATAGTCATTTGGTATGGCTTCGCGGGCCAAATATAATTACACTGCGGGCCAATTTGAGTTTGACACCTATGGTCTAATTGGAGTGATAGAAGTGAGATGGATCAGAGCTGACAGAGAGACAGACAGACAGGCAGGCAGACAGACAGGTGCTGGTCCACAACTCCTCTCCAGTACTTGGACAGAGGGGTTTGACAGACAGGCCGGTGGTAGAGGAACGGAGAGTTACTGTAAATTCCGCACGTCTGACTATAAGCAGCACCACCCAAATTTCATAACATTTAAGAAAAAATACACATATAAGCCGCATCTAACTATAAGCTGCAGGTGGCCGCGCTGAAACATGAGATCTTTATGGTACACAGAAGAATTATTTTAAATGTTTAATTACTAAACACGGCAGTAATGCAGCTGTGATACGGCAGTAAAATGAGAAAACCATCTGTAATACACTCTTTTTGCACTGAGTTAGTACTTCGTGCTGCCGCCTCCATCATCTCACCGTTGATTCACTGCAGCTTCCTTCTTGGAGCCAAATCCATCGCCTTTAACTTAAAAGCTGCATCATAAGCATTTCTTCGTGTGTCATCCCTGACGGGGGTGTGCACATGAAGCGCAACAAGACTGTTCAAAACACAGTTAAACTAGCGTCTTCCTCGGCGCATTACAGCATCTCTTCAACCTGTCTGTCTTGCTCTTGCGCTGCTCGAGTGCCCTCTGGTGGCCGCTCGGCCGTAAATATCCATTCAGAGTCAGAAAATTTTATTTTAAAAGTCCATAAATAAGCCGCATCACTCTATAAGCCGCAGGGGTCAAAGCGTGGGAAAAAAGTAGCGGCTTATTGAGCGGAATTTACGGTACTCTCTGCCTCGGCGACAGTCAGTCGTTTATTCACTGGTTGGATTGTCCACATGTCAGGACTCATACGTGAACCACGTCATCTCACAGACATGTCGCTGCACAGGCCGACACAGTGGCACACACAGAGAATCCGTCACGCATCGCCATTGCGATGTTCACATGTTGAAAATGAGTGAGGAGCAGGAGAAAAGCGCAGAAAAGGAAGTATTGGTGGCAACGCTGAAAATTCCAAATGACATGTTTTCTAACTGATTTAATTTGTTTGTGAGAGAAGTGAAACTCATTGGCCCTAAAATCAGCTTTATTATGAAAATTTGTTTGCAAATAGGGCTGCAAAATATTTTAAAAACTTCTTTCTCTTATTTAGCTTTCATGTACAGTATATCACAACTTAACGCAATACAGGCATTTTGTCCAGATGACTTAAATGGCTCTGTTTTTAAGCAGCAGATTATTCTAGAATGACTGTGAATAGTAGATTATCATCTGCATAGAGAGTGACACGAATGATTATAAAGCCAGAAAATGAGTTTTAACTAGGCTTTTTTTTATTTTATTTAATTTTAATAGCAATGAGTTTCACAAATTTAGCTCAGTTTCAATCAAGACATGTAGCTATTTTCATGAAAGAGTTTTCTGATGCCCTGGAGGTCGGATTCAAATTCTTATTCTGTGCCTCCCAAAAAGAAAAAAATTATAAATAAACTGGCCAAGGTTGATGCAGTGTTAAACGATGGCTGCAATATTATGTTCATGATCTAATTTAGCTTTTTGTGTTTGTGTATCTTTTTCCCAGGCCGTGTTTGACTGCGTCGTAAACTCTCTAAAGAATGTTCTCAACATCCTCATCGTCTACATCCTCTTCATGTTCATCTTCGCCGTCATCGCCGTGCAGCTCTTCAAAGGCAAATTCTTCTACTGCACCGACGAGTCCAAAGCTCTGGAGAAAGACTGCAGGTACAAACCTGAATGCCGTCTTAATCGAACTTCAAAATGTCTTAATCACATGGTCCCATCTAACTTTTTGCCGACGACTGTAATAGTTTTCCTCGTTCACATTTTCCCTTGATTCCGTGCCTCTGTTTTCCAGAGGTCAGTTTCTGGATTATGACAAAGACAACGTCAAAGCTCAGCCCAGGGAGTGGAAGAAGTACGAGTTCCACTACGATAACGTTCTCTGGGCTTTTCTCACACTCTTCACTGTTTCCACCGGAGAAGGCTGGCCAATGTAAGTCAGGACAAACTCCACATACACTTTGAACATGAAACTGTAACTGTACCTTGGGTATTTCAAGGAATCGGGGAGGCCCAACATCAAACTGAAGGCTAAAGAAACAAATGTTGTTTCTTGGCATTGAAGATTGAAGCCAATGTAGAAGAGTTTGAAATCTGTATTCTCTTGAATGGCCATTAGGGGGCAACACTACTAGTTTGTTTTAAAGTTCATGAGAAAATTAATCAAGTGCTCACTTGATTAGTAACATAAATAAACATGATCCTGAAACATTTATGGTCTCAATCACTCATTCCAGCTCTTCTTCAATACAGTAAGACGTCCATTTTTCTAAATTACCGTCATATTTAGAGTTAAATTTAGGGATTGTATTGGGGTGTGGACCTGGCATGATTGACAGGTAGTGCTGTCCAATCAATCTAATCAAGTGGGTGGAACTGTAAGCAGAGGGGCGGGACTTAATTTACACAGAATCATGTAAGAAATCCGGGGAAAAAATAGAATAGAAAAAGATCAGTGTCACATGATAAAAGTTATTGTTGGGTGAGGTCACAGTTATGCAAATTGAAAGACAGGGGGCGGAACTACAAGTGGGTTGGACTATATGCAGGGGAACTTCACGTTGTCCAATGACTTGTAGTTCCACCTACTCTCTACCTGCAGGTGTAGGTGGACAAACTCTCAGTAGGAACACCCCCACTGTTCCAAATATGGTTTCTTCTTTTATTCTCATTTTGTTTTTACATTACATACTTTCTTAAACCACTTGTCGCACAATGACAGCCTCCTTTTTTGATGTAATTAGGTTTTTTTCGCCCAATGAATGCAGCAGTTACCCACTTAATTATCCTCAACATGTGTGGTAGAAATATTAGAACACACTGTAAGCATTCAATTTCATCAGAAAACAAGCAAGAAAAGAAAAAAAAAAGCTCAACCCTAGTTGTGAATTAGCCTATTTATGTCAGCATTGTTGAACTATTTCATCTTTTCGTGTTTGGAAAGTTCCTGCAAACACGCTGCACACCTGGAGTCAGATTAAACACAAGTGATTCCAACCAGGCTGGAATGACGACGCCTGCTCTCCGAGAGATGCAATCAAGGCTCTTTGCATAGATAATGTCAGCCTGCTGCTCAGGCACCATGATCATCAGTATCACCATCATCATCATCATCATCTCTGTCAAGGGCCGCTGATGGCAGTTTTGCTTATTTCACTCACTGTAACTCTCGAACGTACTGAGCGTGTCACGTTCCCCTACGTTCACACACTTCTCAACAAGCAGTGACAGCACAATCACACAAAAAATATATATAAAATATATATATATATATAAATATATTGTATTTACCCCAAGTATTTACCCGTGTTTATTTTCTGGCAGTCAAATAATGGACCTTTGTGGTGAAGTGGAAGCTCAGCTGGAAAGCTAATCTCTCAATTTACCACTATGAAAGATGTTAATTAATTCCAGTCGTACTTTAAGGTCATAATTCGCCATTTATAACTAGTAATTTTAACTGTAGCACTTCCTGTAATCCAATTCGTTCGAACTCATGCTCCAAGTTCACAATTCAAGATGGCTGTTCCAGCTGTAGTTTTACCGTTTTTAAGCTTTTTTTTTTTGTCCTTTTTTGACTCCAAGTTATCAGTTCGACGCTCAGCACTGTCCTTCTGTTGTCCGTGAGCATGTTGCTACTGTGTTTTTATGTATGAAATATTTCATAACGTGTTCATCAAATGGCCTAAATAAGTTAGCTGGGAAGCTAACCTAGCTATAACGTTAACGACTTTGTGCTTTGATGCCTTGTCCACATATAACTCAACCAAGTTTAGCGTTTTGTTTTCTTCTTTCATCAGTTTGTCAGCTTATTTTTATGTCACTGGATACAGAGACTTTTGAAGAAAAGGATGTTTGCATCACGAAATCTCTTCTGTCATTATTTACCAAGCCCGCACTGCAATTGAATTGAAAGAGAATTAAGCCTAATTTCTGGGGAAATTGTTCTTATTTTTTTTTTTTGCCTGAAAAGAAAATTCACCTTGGCTAGCATGTTGTGAATTTAATCTTAAGAAAAGTATCTCACTTTGTCTTAATTACCGGTAACAACTAAAACAATGGCTTTAAGTTTTGTCTGTTTTTCCTCATTTTAAGCAACATTACAGTCTGAAAGTGGATTTTAAGTTTTCTAGCCAAACAAAATGTGATTATTTTTCCTAAAACGAGACAATTTTATTTCAATTTAGCGCTGTATTTGTTTCCATTTTGACGTGTAGATGGTGATTATTTTAAAAAGTGGGGTCATAAAAACGAGAGCAGAAAATATCTTGTTAGTGCCAAATGGTCATTTCCTGCTTTTATTAACATTATGAGACAGTGTATCTTGTATTGTGTCTTTATTCCCCTGTAACTCCCACTGCAGTTTGGTTGTATTTGAATCTATCGTTATTTTGTTGTCTTTGCCTCTCATCAGGGTCCTTAAACACTCTGTGGACGCGACGTACGAGGATCAAGGTCCGAGCCCGGGCTTCCGCATGGAGACGTCCATCTTCTACGTGGTCTACTTTGTGGTGTTCCCGTTCTTCTTCGTCAACATATTCGTGGCTTTGATCATCATCACTTTCCAGGAGCAGGGAGACAAGGCCATGTCGGAGTGCAGTCTGGAGAAGAACGAGGTGGGAGAAGAAGCACTAGATTCTGAAAATATCTGATTTGTTGCAAGTCCAAAAAATTTATTATTTACATAGCCCAACATCACAAACCCATTTTGCTTTAAAGGGCTGTACAGCAAATGACACCCTCTGTCCTTAGACCCTCACACTGAGTGAGGGAAAACTCCACAAAAAAACCCTTGTACAGGGATTCTCAGCGTCACTTCCAGGCTAAATTTGTCCTACATGACATACATGCAGTTTCCTCAAACAACAGGAAGCCTAAATAAAGGAAACAGTGGGGTGTTTTGAGTCTGCTCACTAAAATTGTTAAAATGATGCTGTTGTAGTAGACGATCAGAGAGCATTTCTTCTTCTTTTAATGTCACAAAATGTTAAAATGATCCTTGAGTGTCTTCCCAGCTGTCTTTGCTGGTAGGACATTTATTTCCAGCACTTCTCTGAAGTTGTTTAATCTTGTGCAGTCTGTTTTCTTTTTCTTTTCTTTTTTTTTTTTTTTGTCATTTCGTCAAACAGAGAGCTTGCATCGACTTTGCCATCAACGCCAAACCTCTCACGAGATACATGCCGGAGAACAAGCTGTCTTATCAGTACAAGATGTGGAAATTTGTGGTGTCGCCTCCGTTTGAGTACGCCATCATGACCCTCATCGCCCTCAACACGGTCGTGCTGATGATGAAGGTGAGCGATTCCTTCCTCTTTACAATACTTACAACGTACAATCTGCGATGACAATTTAATCACCAATGTTCAAAGTTAAATTGGTGAATCATTGTTATTCTAAGTTCTCATGCCCAAAGTTAGTGTGATGATTGTGGTAGAATGAAGTTTTTATTTAAAAAAAACAAAAGTCAAGCCAAACAAAACAAGGGAACCTCCACCTCACTGACCGGCCACCTGAAACACAGAGCACAAAACTACAAAGGAAGCACAAAAGTTAACAAAATAAAAGACAGGAACCAGAACAGACAGTTATAACGTCGTAAAATGGCCACTATTGACCCACTGGTGTCTGTGGACGTGCTGCTAAGGTGAAATACCGCATCATTTGTTTATCAAATGGACCAGATTAGCGTGCTAGTTTGCGAACCCATCACTTTCGCTAACATTAAGCACTGTTTTATGACTTCTGACTTGTGACTTCCAATGCATTTAGAATGCACTATTAATGACTATTAATGTTTTTGTATTTTCTGGAGTTATGCTGCAATCAGCACTATTAATGACAGCCTGTGACTAATTACATGGGGCTAATGCTAAGTGAAAGTCATTCACGAGCAGTTCTGAATCAAACTAGTCACAGAAATGTCCAGAAGTGACCAGGTAATATGGCTTGTTTTCTCAGATTTGGCTCTTTTCCTGATCTCCGATTCTTTTCTAACAGCAACTGTTTTGTATTTTCAGTTGTGTGTTGTATTTGGACGTAGACAAATCTCAATGCTAATGTAGCATTACTTTCTGTGCTCATTATTGTTATTTGAGCGCCTAAAGCTAACAACACTAATCTTGTGTCACTGTGTTTTTCGCTTCATGGTATTTAAGAAATTTGGGTATAGCCTGAATCGACTGAAGTAAAATTTACTTTGACTTTGTTTGTAGTCACATTGTGCTAGAAATTAGCACTGGGTTTGGTGTAAATGCAGGAATAAAAATTTACTTGGAACATGTGAACATAATATAATAAAAAAGAAAAAAGAAACAAAAGACAATTAAAATTGTAGAAGAGCAACTTTTTTTTATTAATGTTAATAAATTAAAAAAGTTAAAAATTAATTTTATTAAAAAATTCAAATAAATATATTTATTTGAATTTTTGCTTTGACTTTTTCTAAACACATAGTGATAAGAATTAGCATTGGGTTTGGTATAAATGCATTAATGAATAAATATAATAAAAAGCTCAAAATTGTAAAATAAAATAAAATAAACAAAAATAAAAAATAAAACATGTCCAAAATCCTACCCCTTCTCCGCTATGATATAACTAATAATCATTATTATAACCTTTATGTAACCAGGAATAAAAACATATAGGTTAGTACATGTTTACGTCTTTTCCAACCATAAAACATAGTCAAAATATCATAAATTTAAATATAATATTAAAATACACATAAAAATCTACTTTAAATGTGTGTGTGTGTGTGTGATATAGAATTACATAATTATTCAATAAAATCTATAAAGTGCATTTAGGCAAAACATCCACAGCCACATGCTTCTGCTTCCAGTTCATTTAAAAATATTTTAAAAGTGTCCAATCAGACCAAATCTTCCAATTTCAGACAATCCTGTAGTTTGTTCCAGGAAGGAGGAGCCACATATTTATTTAGTACAGACCCTTTGGAACTGACAGTAGGATCATCATCATCATCATCATCCTCATGTCTCTGAACTTTCTATTTTATCCAGTATCTGCTTTATCTTTTGTTTTCTCCTCAGTTCTACGGAGCTCCAGACGTGTACGAGTCCATGCTAAAATACTTGAACATCCTCTTCACAGCCCTCTTCACTCTGGAATGCATCCTCAAGATTATTGCCTTTGGTCCACTGGTGAGCCGTCACGACTGTACACCACAAACACACGCACACAGTCAATTATTCACTGTGCCTCCAGTTGAAGGAAAAACCTGTTCTGTTTAAAAATGTAAAAGAGCCGATCATTCAGACTGAAGACGAGTGCGTTCAAAGACCCCGACTTAATTAAATCCTCCAGTCTTTATGGTTAAGATGATTTAAAATGTTATTTTTCTGATGTGCAGAGGCACAGACACACAAAGAGACAAACGTGCGGCTGTTTCTTAAAGTAATGTGATTTTAATCTTCGCGTCAGGAACGAGGAGTAGTAAGAAAAACACACAGGGATGAAGAGGAAAATAAATCTTCTCCTCAACATGAGGCCATCTGGCCTCCAGCGAGGCATTTCATCACTAGCTCCGTTCCATTTACTAAGCCCATTTATTAAATGGCTTTTCTCACACTCCACTTACTTCCACCTGTTTGCCTGTTAGACTCCAGCGGGTGAGCTGGCGTCTGTGCAGCTGCAGTTTCTGCCCTCAGGAGCTTCTGATCAACCAGACTGAGAGGAACCAGCAGCTCAGCAGTGTTTCCATCTGCACATATAGATTATTAAAGATTTGTCTTGTTTTGTTTCGTATTTTCTTTTTTTGTCCGTTTGTTTTTTTGTATTTTTTGCCTCTGCTTGGGTAACAAACACCCCCCCCCGGAGGTGTTTTGTTTTCAGGTTGGCGGTGTGTCCTATTTTTGTGAGTGGAATATCTGAAGAATGTGAGCGACATGAGGGACAGAATCCTCTCAAATTGGGCTCAACCTGTTCATTGGGGCTCAAAGGTCATCGGCAGCCTGATTTGGACATACTGTATGTTCAGTTCTGTGAAGATGAAGAAAAATATGCACGTGAGGTTAAAGCTCCAGTGTGTAGCTTCTGTTACCAAAACACTGTACACCCCCCAACACAGACACAGAAACTCCTAGCTTGTAAAGCTTCACTAAGTGTGTAAGTATATTGTACTTAGTAAGTTGTGTATCTGAATTTTAACAGAGCGTTACTCATTCGGGAAATTTTTAGCTGCTGCCGCTGTTCCTTCATAATGCAGCTCCAATTTTCCTGTATGAAGTCTGGATGAGTAACACTGCGCTAAAAGATCGATACGTAGATATATGGTGCAGTGTTGTATGTCTGCCTTTTAATTTAGCGCTACACGTCCAGACTTCATTCAGGAAATTTGGAGCTGCATGGCGAGGGAAACAGCAGCAGCTGTGTTGTGTTTGGCACATTGTTTATGAGAATCCAAAATTGTGACTGTGACTAAAAAATACAATCCTACAGGACGTCCAGGTTCATTTTCAGCAGTAGAACTTCCACTGAAATCTTATGCTCTTCCCAAACAACTAACCTAACTTTAATCAGTTTAAAACTTTGTGGAGCATTGTGGATTTTTATGCAACTTTTTTGCAAATTTCTTAAAATTTCTGTGTTGTTCTTTCTTTTATAGAACTATCTGAAAGCAGCTTGGAACGTGTTTGATTTTGTCACTGTGCTCGGAAGCATCACAGACATCTTGGTCACAGAGATTAAGGTAAGGGATCATCGAGGCAACCCGTAATTTAAAGGCATAGTTCAGGATTTATTTATTTGAAGTGAAGAGTTGTTTGAGGTGTTTATACAATGAGCCAGTATGTTACACACCACTGTGCTAAGAAGCAGTGAGCAAGAGGTCAGTGGAGCCACTTATCAGAAGACTTACCTTATCAAATCTGTCTTAAGAATATGTTCTATACTTTATCTTACTGTATTAGCAAGAAACTAGAGTTTTTAAAAAATTCCATAGAGAAATTCCATAGAAAAAAATCAACATTTTAACAATATTGAGACACAGGAGCTGCTGGTCTACTGCTGCCTCTAGTGGAACGTTTGTGCCACTAAGGTAAACTGGAATGAAGGATTTCCCACTCGAAATCCCAAAATAATACATTAGAACTTAGTAGTAGAGGCAGAAGAGAATCAACAACTCCTCTGTGCGGTGATCCTAAAATTAATGATTTTCTCCATGGGATTTGGTGCAGGGGCGTGAGTGGTTTACAAAGCAACACAAAATAGCTGAGGTTATTTTTGTTGAGTTTGCACCCACCCACCTTTAGCTGCTTTTTAGTCACCTGTGTGTACAGTAACATATATGTGGGCAAAAAGAATCCTTAACTTTGCCTTTGACAAAAAACAAAAATATTGAAATTATGATCCAATAAGTGCAACACTGTCTTTATTTTGTATTAATATTTTAATTCTGAGCAAATCTTTTTGCTTCAAAGTTGTGTTTGTACAAGCTGTGCTTTGCTGCTCTCACACTCACAGTCCTCAAATCCAACACTCTGCCATAAGCAAACCAAAAGGTCAAGGATCAAAGGTCACCGTCATTTATATAGCACTTTTAAAGCCAAAGTCGTACCAAAGTGCTTTACAGTAGAAGAAAATAGTAAAAGATACCAACACGATAAGTGAAACTACGACATAACAATATAAATACAACATAAAATGAACAAGTCAGTGCAGTGCAGTCGGCACAAAAGCTGAAATCACACAAAATATACATTAAAAACGTGCTTAGAAATATAACTAATCACATGAATAAGTGTTGGATTGCAGGACTGAAGCTCTGTGTGTCTTTTCTCTGTCTGTCTCTTCATGTGATCATCCGTCTTCTTTTCCCTCTTGCTTCCTTTCTTTCTTTCTCTCTCTCTCTCCGTTTCTGTTTTTTATTCTCTGTGGTTGTCTCCATCTTCTGCTGCATCACACTCTCTAACATCTGACACCTCCAGACGGTAAGTGGCTTTTCTTGATGGCTGCTGATTTTTGTCATTTCCTGCCGTCAGTGTCAGTGTGTGTGTGTGTGTGTGGGTGTTTCTTCTAAAACCTCAGTCCTGTATGATATTAATAGACTGTGTATGAAATTATTTAATGACAGCATAATCTTTGAGAGAAATTATAGCAAAAAAAAAAAAAAATACACATTGTGTTTTTAAAGGATGATTAGATTATATTATGTGCTGAAAAGGGATGAGATTATATAAGATTTTATCTTGTATTGTGATAAAAAGTACTTGTCACAAGTTAATCATGGTGAATCATGGTAATTCTAAAGGGATAATTGTTAAAGTAAGTGTTGTTATTTTTAATGGTGACACATTCTGTCGGCACACGTTAATTTTAGCCAGTTTCATCTTTGTTTTTTTTTTACTTTTAAATACAAGATCCAGTTTCAGATTTGTACCAATAAAAAAAATATCCATTTTGTTTCATCATGTAAGTAGGTCAGTGCTTTCCAAGCTATGGCCCACAGCCCACTGCTGGGCCTGACAGGAAGTGCAAGGTCTAATTTATCGGAGCATTTTTTTTTTCTGGGCAAGAAATAAAAGAAATAAAACTACAGATCCACAGCATCTACATTAGCATATATATCATCTACTTTAGCATCTACACTAACATCTACAGTATCACCTATAGCATTTCTATTAGCGTCCACGCTAGCTTCCACATTAGGATCTATATCATCTGAACATTAACATCAGTAGCATTAACATTTATATCATCCACATTAGCATCTATGGCATCTACATTAGCATCTACACTAACATATGTATTTCCATAAATAACATCTACTTTACCATCTACAGTGGCATCTGTAGCATCTACACTAGCATCTATATTAGCATCTATAGCATCTACAGTAGCATATATAACATCTACATTACCATCTATAGCATTTACATTAGCATACATAACATCTACATTATAATCTACAGTGGCGTCTGTAGCATCTACACTAGCATCTTTATTAGCATCCACACTAGCATCTATAGCATCTACAGTAGCATGCATAACATCTACATTACCATCCATAGCATCTACAGTAGCATAAATAACATCTACATTATAATCTACAGTGGCATCTGTAGCATCTACACTAGCATCTATAATAGCATATATCGCATCTAAACTAGCATCTATAGCATCTACAGTAGCATGTACAACATCTGCATTAGCATCTATAGCATCTACAGTAGCATATACTATATAACATCTACATTAGCATCTATAGCATCTACAGTAGCATCTACACTAACATATGTATTTCCATAAATAACATCTACTTTACCATCTACAGTGGCATCTGTAGCATCTACACTAGCATCTGTAGCAGCATATATCGCATCTACACTAGCATCTTCATTAGCATCTACACTAGCATCTATAGCATCTACAGTAGCATGTATAACATCTACATTACCATCTATAGCATTTACATTAGCATAAATAACATCTACATTATAATCTACAGTGGCGTCTGTAGCATCTACACTAGCATCTTTATTAGCATCCACACTAGCATCAAAAGCATCTACAGTAGCATGTATAACATCTACATTACCATCGATAGCATCTACAGTAGCATAAATAACATCTACATTATAATCTACAGTGGCATCTGTAGCATCTACACTAGCATCTATAATAGCATATATCGCATCTAAACTAGCATCTACAGTAGCATGTATAACATCTACATTAGCATCTATAGCATCTACAGTAGCACATACTGTATAACATCTACATTAGCATCTATAGCATCTACAGTAGCACGTACTCTATAACATCTACATTAGCATGTACAGTAGCATATCACAGCTACGTTAGCACGTACAGTAGCTTATCACATCTCTCCAGCATTAGCACCGGATCAGTCAGTCTGTGTCCACTGATCGAACCAAACCTCACAGTGTCCTGTTTTTGTTCTCCAGGACAAAATGATCAACCTGAGTTTCCTGCGACTCTTCAGAGCTGCTCGTCTGATCAAGCTGCTGCGTCAGGGCTACACCATCCGTATCCTGCTGTGGACATTTGTTCAGTCCTTCAAGGTGAACAAACGTGACCCACACAGCATTGATACAGCACAGGGAAAAAACTCACTTTATGTTGATGATACATGTTTACTATATTAATACCTTTTTTTTTTTTTTTTTTTTACTATTTTTCATATTTTATTTTTGTGGAATTTAAAGATTTATCTTGTGTAATCTTATAGAAGGGTATAATATCAGTATCACATTGTATCATATCTTACCATATTGTCTCTCGTTCCCATACGTTCATACCCAAAATGTATGATATCATAATGTAAGGCATTGTATCAAAATAAACAAGGGCAGTGGGTCCTGAGGACCAGGGTTGGTAAACACTGTTGTAAGTGGCTTTTCTTAAAGGCTGCTGATTTTTGTCATTTCCTGCCGTCAGTGTCAGTGTGTGTGTGTGTGTGTGGGTGTTTCTGCTAAAACCTCAGTCCTGTATGATATTAATAGACTGTGTATGAAATTATTTAATGACGGCATAATCTTTGAGAGAAATTATAGCAAAAAACAACAACACTCACCTTTATAAATGGTTTAGTTTTTCATGTTCTTTTCTTCCCATTAGGGGGAATGGTATGGTATGGTATGGTATGGTATGGTATGGTATGGTATGGTATGGTATGGTATGGTATGGTATGGTATGGTGTCATATTATAGGGTGTCATATTATAGGGTATGGTATGGTATGGTATGGTATGGTATGGTATGGTATGGTATGGAATGGTATGGTAAGGGAATGGTATGGTATGGTATGTATTGTATGTATGGTATGGTATGGTATGGTATGGTATGGTATGGTATGTATGGTATGGTATGTATGGTATGGTATGGTATGGTATGGTATGGTATGGTATGGTATGGTGTCATATTATATGGTATGGTATGGTATGGTATAGTATGGTATGGTATGGTATGTATGGTATGGTATGGTATGGTATGGTATGGTATGGTATGGTATGGTATGGTGTCATATTATATGGTATGGTATGGTATGGTATGGTATGGTATGGTATGGTATGGTATGGTATAGTATGGTATGGTATGGTATGGTATGGTATGGTATGGTATGGTATCATATTATATGGTATGGTATGGTATGGTATGGTATGGTATGGTATGGTATGGTATGGTATGGTGCCATATTATATGTTTGAGCAGAGGTTAGTGAAAAGAGTGAAAGAGTTACACTCATATGATTCAGGTATGAAAACAGTGGGACAGAAGGTTTGAATTCCTCTGGTGTCACTGTTAAAAAATCAAACTTAATAGCTCTCATGGCTGACAGACCTTCAGATTTTCACACTCTGCACCGCTTCACTCTCTAAATCCCCCCGAGACGCATCACGTTAAACACAGAGAGGCTCGGCTGCAGCTGAGGGAGTTTACAGCAGCTTTAACAGGAGTGGAGAAAGCTTTTAAAGCCAAGGGAAATGGACTGAATGTTAAAAGGAGGCCATTTAATTACAGCAAATGCCCTCCTCCTCCTGCTTTAGATATAAATAGCTGGTTAAAAGAATCAACTCTGCCTCTGCAGCTCTGTGTGTGTGTGTGTGTGTAGATCCATGTAACCTGTGCTCTGAACGTCTTTGACTTGTTATTATTTGTTTGTTTTTCAGGCTCTGCCGTACGTCTGCCTGCTCATCGCCATGCTCTTCTTCATCTATGCCATTATTGGCATGCAGGTGAGTCAGAAACATGAGTATAAAGTAAGTTACATGTTTTGATCTGCAAGAAAATGGAATTGATTAGATTAGATTTAAACTCCTGGTTCTCTTTTTTGGCTGATTAGACCTTTAAATTGCAGGTCCAGACACCTGTAAAAACTGAATTTTTTTTTATTTAAACTTAAGTTAAATTGAAACAATGACATCTGAAGAGCATATTTGTTGCTTTATCTCACTGTTAGACAGTCTTTACTTACTGGAAAATGAAGTTTTTAATAAATAGCTGTTTCACCAAAGTCCATTGACAAATCAGCGTTTTTACCTCACAGGGACACAGGAGCTGCTGGCCTACTGCTGCCTTATGTGGTCAGTTTGTGTTACTTAAGTAAAAATGAACAATGTGTTTCAAACACTAAAGTCACAAAATAACATGTTTGAACTTACTGATGGAGACAGCAGTGGGTCGACAACTCCTGTGTGCCGTGACGTAAAATTGTTGATTTTCTCTATGGACTTTGGCGTGGCAAACAGTGGTTTTAGAAAATGACACAAATTTCGGTTTCCTGCTTCAAAACAAACAAAGAGATTATTATGTAGTGGCTACAATTTCACACCACACTTAAAAAAAACAATAAACCATTCCTCCTTTTAAAATTTATAGCAGGCATTATTTTATTCCCCCTGCCATATTTATACGTTTTGAACAGAGACATATATTTTAATTGCCTCATAACATTTGAACAAATTATTGTTGTAATTATCCCTCAAGTTAATTACTCTTTTGAGAATTTGCTTCCGCAAGATGTTTAATTGTTCCTCCTCATCCGTCTGCAAGAACCGTTTACTCCAGTTCATCTTAAATTCCTCTTCTTTGTTTCTAAGTTGATAAGTCATTCTTTCCATTTCATGGTAAACATCTAATTCATCCATTTTTATAATTTGTTTAAATGCAGCTACTCGTGTTATCAAATTAAGATATGTGGCGCTTTTCTTTGCCATTACATATTTTTATGATTTCATCCTGAATTTTCTTCCAAAGGTTTTTCAGCAGAGGACCAAGTTTTTAATGGTATTTACAAGCAAATAAGGGTTAGATTCTACGTTTATGTTTGAATCAAAGCAGGTTCTCAGCATGTTTGTGGATCCAGGTTTGGACAGTGTTTGTCTCATGTCTCTGCTCTCGTGTGGCTCATGAAGACAACTCTCTCGCCGTCTCAGGTGTTTGGAAACATCGAGCTGAACGAGGAGACGTCCATAAACCACAACAACAACTTCCAGACCTTCTTCCAGGCCTTGACTCTTCTCTTCAGGTAAAACCGTAAATAATCCAGCCCCCGTTGATGGAAAAACTCTCCTTGTCCTTCGTCAGTGTCTGTGTTGACGCTCTGGTTTGTGCGCCTTCTCCACCGTCCTCTCAGGAGTGCGACGGGCGAGGCGTGGCAGGAGATCATGTTGGCGTGTCTGAGTAACCGTCCGTGTGATAGGCTTTCTGGAAGTGTGGGGAAGGAGTGCGGGAGTGACTTCGCCTACTTCTACTTTGTCTCCTTCATCTTCCTCTGCTCCTTCCTGGTCAGTAAAGACAGAAAACAGACGACACTCTGTGTCCTGACTGATAGGAAACCATACTAATATTTGATGATTTGTACACGATTTAGCCTTTTAGCTCGTAGAAAGTGAAGCAAAGACTTGAGGGACTTGAGGCAAATGAGGATGAGAATGAAGAACAGCTTCAATTTAAGGCTGCAGCTATCAAATATTTTGGTGATCGAGTATTCTATCGAATATCCCATTGATTCATCAAGTAATCGGATAAAACATACTTTTCTCCTATTACTTTCGCTTTGCTGCGTTTGCTAATTTTCGCTGTATTCACTGTTTTCGGTCCCGGCGTCTGCCATTCTGTACCGCTAAACTGTCCACACACGTTCCCCAAAGCCCGCTTGCGTCTTCTTCCACTTTGTAGGGGACGCATAGTCTGTGACGTAAGCACGTTGTATCACGCTAAAAAGCTTTAAATTTAATTAAACGAGGCAGAGGAAGTTCCTTGATCATTTTTTGTAATCGAGGTACTCGAGTTACTCGAGGAATCGTTGCAGCCTTACTTCAATCTGTGTTAAAGAACGTTGAACTGGGATTATGGACTTCAACCTGTGGAGGGCAGCATTACATCTGTCAGTGTACGACCTGCTGGAAATTATTTGAGGAAGAAGAAAACTGAAGGACAGACAAATACTTCAGAAACTTCAAACCAATGAAACAGTCATTTAGATTAATGGTTTAGTGGTTTCTTTTATAGAAACTATATAAGAAAATTTTGTAAAATGAATTTTTTTTTCCATTCATTTCTGCAGTTTTGGACTATTTTTCTTTTATAGTGGAAACACTTAGCGCTCCGAGTTTCGCAGCAAAATTCCGACATAAATTACACAAATTAGAATTTCTTAGGAGAAATTTTGAATGTGAAAGTTGTTTCTTGCACATCATTTGACCTGAACATGTTTTGCATGTCTAGCAGATTTCATCTGCCTTTGTTCTGTCCTCTCCATTCATTTTCTATGGGAATTTCTTTGCATTTTGTTATGATTTTCCTCACCAGATGCTGAGAAAAGACCCCACCCACTATTACTGGACAAATCATGTGTTTGCTGTTATTTTTTTTTCAAAGCTGCAGCAAAAAATTGCCAAGTATGGGTTTTACAAAATTTTAAATGGCCTGTATTTATATTGTATTATATTATCTAGTCTTGATGACCAGTCAAAAATGCTCATTCACCCATTCACTCACTGCCGCCTCATGTTCAGTTGTATTTAATACATAGTAAGCATTTCCCAGGCTAAAGTATAAAGCAAAACCAACAATAAGGTCCTTTAAATAACATCTTACTGTTGACCTACGGGCTGTTCTCAACAGCACTCATTCTATATAAATTACAATTAATGAAAATGTATCTCTTTTTAGATTAATTATTTTTTAATTTTGCGTAAAACCAACTTTTACGCAATGTATGTATTTAAATTTTAACACCTGCTTTTTTTTATTCGCCAGATGTTGAACCTCTTTGTCGCCGTCATCATGGACAACTTTGAGTATCTGACCAGGGACGCCTCCATTTTGGGGCCTCATCACCTGGACGAATTCATCCGCGTGTGGGCCGAGTACGACCCTGCAGCGTGGTAGGTGATCTGATCTGTGACCAGTGAAACTGTGAGTGTTTCTGCCACAGAGAGTGGGCTTCTCTGTTCCAGCTGGGCTCAGGCTGCGATGCAGGTGTGGAAAGAAAAATCCAGTGTTAGCGACAGCGACTGAGTGACATTAAGCCTGAGAGCTGGTGGAGGCTGGTGGCAAACCTCCCGTAGGCCAAACTGATACATGTAAATCCGGCGTTCACGCCTTGCTGCCTCCAAAGCTCCTCAGTCTGTCACTGTATCGTGAAGCCAAGCAATTCCTCTACCTCCAACAAGAGAATGTATGTCAGTGCCCTCTCTTACCCACACAATTTAAAAGGTTTGTGATGTTCGCTCAAGATACAGACTTGGAAAGAAAAACTGACTTTCCCTAATTAAATCTAGGCCAGCTTAAGTCCACAACATTTTAAGAATATGTGTTCTGCTTTATCTCACTGTTAGACGCATTTATTTCATCAGGAAACTGACTTTTGTGTCGCTCTATAAAGCTTTCACTCTCCCACACCAAAGTCCATAGAGAAAATGATTGATTTTACATCACAGAACACAGGAGTTTTTGATTCACTGGTGCCTCCATCAGTAAGTTCAGATATGTTTTTTTTTTTTTTGTGACGTTGTCATTTGACATTCTTCTGATTCATTTAAGTGACAAAAACTGACCACATGAGGCAGCTGTAGACCAGGAACTCCTGTGTCCCTGTGAGCTAAAATCACTGATTTTCTCTATGGACTTTGGTGCACTATAAAAAGAGAGCATTTGAGAGCAGTGAAACTTCAGTATCCAGGCAGAAAAGGCAAACTTACAGTGAGATAAACTGGTGAAAACTGATCTATCTATCTATATCGATCTATCAATCTATCTATCTATCTGAATAAATATATATCTAATCCATTTTGTCTGTCAATGCTAGTTTTAGTTAGTTACATACTTTTTACCAGATTTAGCTGCTCGCCTATTTCCATTTGTTGTACCCAGGCATAATTATCTACTATTTTTCTGGAAATCCTGCTTCCTGTTCCAGCATCTAAATAAACTTCACAAGCTGGATAATAGCATTACAGCTAGGTTCACTTACTAGCTAGCTAAAATCATTCATTTGATTAACATGTTGTGTAGTATTTTGCTAACTAGCTGACATGTTATATAGTATTTTGCTACCTAGCTAGCTAAAATCACTCATTTGATTAACATGTGTAGTATTTCACTAACTAGCTAGCTAAAATCATTCATTTGTTTAACATGTGTAGTATTTCACTAACTAGCTAGCTAAAATCATTCATTTGTTTAACATGTTGTGTAGTATTTCACTAACTAGCTAGCTAAAATCATTCATTTGTTTAACATGTTGTGTAGTATTTCACTAACTAGCTAGCTAAAATTATTCATTTGATTAACATGTTGTGTAGTATTTCACTAACTAGCTAGCTAAAATCATTCATTTGTTTAACATGTTGTGTAGTATTTTGCTAACTAGCTGACATGTTATATAGTATTTTGCTACCTAGCTAGCTAAAATCATTCATTTGATTAACATGTGTAGTATTTCACTAACTAGCTAAAATCATTCACTTGATTAACATGTTGTGTAGTATTTTGCTACGTAGCTAGCTAAAATCATTCATTTGATTAGCATGTTGTAATATTTCACTAACTAGCTGACATGTTGTATAGTATTTTGCTACCTAGCTAGCTAAAAGCATTAATTTCTTACATTTTTAGGCTCAGAACAGCCTAAAAGTTTTCTGAGGATGTTCTAAGCGTAACGTCCAACTCGTTACAGTGACTACAATCTTCGAGTACATGTGGACCAAACCATTATGTCCTTTAATAACTTAATGATTACAGATCGATGTTATGATATCACCTGTGACCTAATCATTATCTCATCTTTTCCAGCGGGAGGATATGCTATCAGGATATGTACAAATTGTTGCGTTGTATTTCGCCCCCTCTTGGTCTGGGGAAGAAGTGCCCCAACAGGGTGGCTTATAAGGTTTGCACTCAGTCACACAGTCCCTTTGTTTTCCAAAGGGACTGTGCTGGTTTTGGGTTATAAATGTCTGCTCTCACTCACTGCGATGCTAGAGAATGACTTGACCCCAAATGTGCATCAGACCTCCACTAACCAGCTGTCACGTAACCATGACGATGGCAGGAAACAAAGCCACAAGTCCAACTTTAGCAAACAAACAAACAAACAAACAAACAGCATCACTTGCGATGACTTTGTTGATTCTAAAGAAGAGAAGAGAGGCACTGTGTGCTTTGTTTCCTCTTTGGTTACTGCTAATGTCTTTTAGCATGCACAAGAGACAGCATCTTAAAGGGAAAGTTCAGGTTTTTAAAGTGTGGTTGTATGAGGTATTGACTCATTGTCAGAGACAGACATGCTTGTTATCAGTCAAAACACTACTGCCAACTTTACCTCACTTTTAGCCACTGTTTTCTGTCTGGAAAATGGAGTTTGGTTCGCTTTGTATGCCACTCACTCTCCCATACCAAAGCTCATAGAGAAAATCATTGATTTGATAAAGCACAAAGGAGTTGTTGACCTGCTTCCGTAAGTTTAAATATGTTGTTAAATATAACCATTGTTCTGATTTATTGAAGTGACACAAACTTGCCACACGAGGCAGCAGTAGACCAGCAACCCTTGTGTCTCTGTGAGCTAAAATCACTGTTTTTCTCTATGGAATTTGGTGCAGGAGATTGAGTGGTTTATAAAATTCAATTTTCAGTCAGAAAAATGGGGTCTAACAGTGTGACAAGAAGATGAGTTTTTGTGTGTGTGTGTGTGTGGCAAAGTCAGGACTTAATGCAATCACACTTTGAAAAACCAGATCTATCACTTTAAAGGAATATTACACCAAAACCATTCAAGTCTGTCTCTTTAGTCTGAAACACCTTTGAAGGTGGAGCCAAACCTTTTTCCTCCTGAGGGATGAAAGCTGTGTTTGAAGCGAGTTTTGGTGGAGTATTCCTTTAACATAAAACACACTCCTCATTCCCATCAGGCGTCACTGTACAGGGAATCCTCTGGAGCATCCTCCCCCCTGGGATCCATTCCTGAATTTGTATATCCAGCCAGGATGGAATTCCAGATCATCGTATCCTGGAAATCTTATTAACAAGGATTTCTGTGTCTCCCTCTTTTTTTTTTTTTTTCCCTGCCACTTTATGTTACTGTCCAACTTCCTCCTTCCTCCTTTTCAATCCCTTCATTTGTTCATCTGGGGGAAACGTCACCCTTCCTTCCATGGCCTCACATCGTCTTTTCCCTGCGGGAAGTGGCCGCATGTGTTACCGTGATATGTACAAGATGCTCCGCGACATGTCCCCTCCTCTTGGTTTGGGAAAGAAATGTCCGTCTCGAGTCGCCTATAAGGTAGACCCACTCCGTCCTCGTCCTCCTGTCAAACATCTTCAAGCGTCTGTCATTGTGTCACAGTTGGTGTCTTCTGCTGCTGCTCGCCTGCTGCTGTTGTTGTTTTCTCTCTTTTCCTTTTTGTGAAGCTTCGTGGCCTTTTCCCTGTTCTGTTAGGCTGCAGAAATCAGTATAAAAATATTAATAATATTGAATCTAATGGATTTAGGTAACGTGAGAAAAGTCACTTGTTCAATATTTGACCCACTATAAGCGATTTAACTGAGAAATGAGACTCGTTAGATGCAATTATTGATCTGCTGGCACCAAATATTGATATTAATTTAAACAAATGGCACTTTAATCAGATTTTAGGTGAAAAGAAATGAATTCCCCCAAATTCTGCACTTTACCTTTTACAAACATTTTGTTTTCTTCATATAAACAGGTGGATCTTTTATTTATTGTCTTGTAAAATACTGATTATTGCTAATTATCATTGGCCATGTATCGTACTCTAATCACATAATAATCATAGCATAATTGTTTCTTAGTGTAGAGTAATTGCATTTTAATCATATCATAGCATTACCACAGTGTAATTGTAATGTAATTATACTGTAATCGTAGCTTAAGTGTAGCTTAATTTAGCATGATTGCAATGTAATTAACGCAAAATTTGTAACTGTAGTACATTTGTATTGTAACTATAGCATAATTGTATTGTTACATAGTTGTGTAAACAGCAATATTGTATTGTAATCATAGCATAAACGCAGTATAACTTGATCTTAACAATAGCATAATATAATAGTGGCATAATTATCACATCATTTTTTGCGTTATTGTTTTGTAACTGTAGAGCAATCAATCGTCATGTAATAAAGCATAATTGTATTATAAATGTAGTATAATCTTAATTGCAGGGTAATTGTAGCGTAATTTTCATGCAATTATCATGATTATCATATTGTGACTGTAGCTAAATCGAAGCATAATCATAGTGTAATTGTCGCGTTGTCACGATTTAACTGTAGCACAGTCGAAGCATAATTGTAGCATAGCTTCATTTTAATGTAGTCGTAGCATAGTAAAGCATTATTGTATTATAACTGTAGTATAATCTTAATTGCAGGGTAATTTTCATGCGATTGTCCCGTAATCATATTGTAACTGTAGCTTAATTAAAAAGCGTAATTGTATCATCATAGGTTACATTCAGTGTAATTGTAGCATAATAAAGCATTACTTTATTGTAACTGTATCGTAATTGCAGGATAATCATAGCGTAATTGTTTCATACAATGAATTTTCCTTCCATTTCTGCCGACTCGCGTGTCACATGATCAAACGTAGGAACTGTAACATGAGTCAGTCCTCGGGGTGTTGACCTCGTATCGTGAGGACATCCAGCGAACACACGGCTGTCAAACTGAATCACGTTCAAACAACAACTCTGGCCTCGTCGCAGTTACAAACGTCTGACTCCGTCTCCAAATATAACTCCTGTGTTTTTTTGTGAATCGACAGTGAAAGACATGGACAAAGACACAGAGAGAGCAGCAGACACTCCCGAACGCTTACTTTTTATCAAGCTAATGTTTTTTAAACATAATCAAAATCTTCCCTTTAATGTCACAAAGTAGCTGTGGCAAAGCCCCGCCCCCAAACACAGAAGAGCCAATCAAAATTCAACTTCCACAGACAAGCTTGGGCAACATCTGTCATTCTTTTTTGTCGTAAAAAAAGTAAAACAATGTGAAAAACGTGAATGAAACTCACTAACTCTGTGGCAAATAATACAAATTTGTATTATTTTAGCTGGCTAATGTTAGCTAGTGGCCTCTAACATTATGACCAACTTCAGTCTTGATGGGTCATAACGTTAGCTAAGTATCTGCGTTGCTCACCGTGTCATGCGTAACCAGATCGCAGGTTTTACAGGTTCAGCTTTATCGTTAGCTTATGAAGAAGCTTCGCTAAACACCGTAAAGTATTTGCACCCAAACAAAACACAGCTCCAACAGCTAGCTACTAAATTAGCATGTCATCAAAACACCCATATTGTGCGGAAACAAAAATTTGAGTACGAAGACCAGGTTAGCTTCATGCTAAAAACACAACCATGTGAAAGCGCGTACTTCGTATTTTACCACAAAAATATCACTGACTCAGCAGCTAAAGCAAAACTCAGAACAATATTAAAACTGTTTCTAGCTAATGTTACAACACTTAGCTTATGGGGGGCGGGGCTTAGCCATAGGTCAGTCTTCCCTGTTAGCGTCTGGCTGCATGTTCTGTCCTCAGGCTCTACTCTGTCTTCTGAGTCATGTTTATTTGAATTTTTCTGTGGATTTTCATCATCTTTTCAAATTTCACTGTATTAACTTGTCCTCGCACAAGATTTAAAGGAGTAGTTCTCCATTTTTTTGTTGTTGCTGTTACACTTTGGACTTTTTTCCATCGACACCACCTCCTTCTCTTCTCCATCTCATTTGAATTGGACTGATCCCGCATTAATATTCACCTGTCTCTTATCTCCATTTTGTTTTAAAAGAAAAATGGGAACCATCTGCTTTATGTTTTTTTAATTTTTAATTTTTATCCTATTAAAGGTCCAGTGTGTAGAGTTCAGGTGGAACATATCGTTCTACAGTAGCCTAGAAGTGACAAACTCTAGCGGGAGGGCTTTTCATGTAGTTTCTAATATGATGAGGAGCCCAAGAATATTCTGTTAATTGCAATATGCAAACTTTACCTCTAGATGTCTCCATATCTGACACACTGGTCCTTTAATTTAATTGTTTTTTTTAAAATCCATGACACATTGTTGCCTCACTAATTTTTGCATGTATGTGTGTAAAAATCACTTAAATTGCAGTACTGATCCTGAATTCCTGCATGATATGGATTTATTCTATACTTTTTTTTTTGTACTGAATTCCTAAGTGTCATAAAATACTGTAAAACTATTGATTAAATAATCATAAGCAAGTCTTTTATGACATTTTCTGTACTTTGAAGGTTTTATTAATTCTTCGTGTTCTTTCACCTAGAACCCAACACACCCAACTTTTTTATCGAAAACATGGCTGACATCAGGGAAACCAGGAAAAACATATTTTGGTTAATTAACAAAAGGCTTATCTAATTCTGTACTCTACCTCAACAATATTTTCACATCTTTCCTGTGTAATAAGACAGTCTTTTACAACAGGAAACTTTTACATTTGTGTATTGTGAATTTGCTCTCCCTGCACCAAAGTCCATAGGGAAAATCAGCGATTTCACATCACAGCACACAAGAGTTGTTGATCCACTGCTGCCTCCATCAGCGAGTGCAAGTGTATCATTTTGTGTTTTGGCTATTTGAAATAATTTGTTCAGATTAACCTCGGGGACTTAAAATCACCACACGAGGCAACAGTAGACCAGCAGCTCCCTGTGTCCCTGTGAGCTTAAAACATTGATTTTCTCAATGGACTTTGGTGTGAGATGGTGAGTGGTTTACAAACGTAGGTTTTCTGTTGGAAAACTCAGTAAGGTGAACTGGCAGACATATTTTTCAGAATTCAGTTTTTCCCCAGTGTTCCCGTTGGCAGCCATGTTTTCACTGCCTGAATTTTGCTAGTTCCTGAACTATCCTTTTAACTCCTCCTCCTCCTCCTCTCTTGTTTCCCTCTCAGCGCCTGGTGAAGATGAACATGCCCATCGCCGACGACAACACGGTGCAGTTCACCTCCACGCTCATGGCTCTGATTCGCACGGCGCTGGAGATCAAGCTGGCGTCTGGTGAGACACTCGCAATCCACAGACATCCAGAATTCCTTCAGTGAGGCTGCTGTCTCACCGAGGACAGCTGGGACAGTAATGTGCGCGTGTGTGCGCGTCCACAGGTGTCCTGGCTCAGCGTTTGTGCGACGCTGACCTGAAGAGGGAGCTAAAGAGAGTGTGGCCGAATCTGTCGCAGAAGACCATCGACCTGCTGGTGACGCCACATAAATGTGAGCTTTGTCTGTTTTCCCTTTTTGGCTTTGTTTTCTTTTCTATCCCCTTTTTTTCCCCCAAACTGATTTTTTGCAGTAAATTACTTGTTGGATTGCCTTTTTTATGATAAAAGAAAGCAGATTTTACTTTATTTGGTGCAAATATGCTATAAAAATGTTAAATAAAAGTCGAAAAATAACATTGAACAGATCGACATTGAACCAAATCGAAAAAATAAATAATTTTATTTATGTAGTACGTTTCAAAACATACTTCCAGAGTGTTTTACAGCAGCCTGTTGTTAACAAATAAATTAGCTGAATTTTTTTCTATTCTATTTCTATTGGGAAAATGAAAAAATTAAGTCATGATTCATGACTCCAATATAAAACTGTAAGAAATGGCAGGTTTACCTATTCAAAGTAATGTCACATGTTACAGAGATGGCTGTGTAAGTGTGCAAATGAACGTTTTTATATACACTTGTGAGCTCCTGTCACATTTGATTCCTTAAACACTTTATATAAATAGGTGGAAATAAACTGTTTGACAGGGCACAGATAAAGATAAAAGGTTAGGTAACATTTAAAAAAAATAAAAAAAAATAAAAATGTTTTGATTGATGGATTAATAACATATAAGAATTAATCTTGATGTTATAGATGAAGTAGATTTCTTGTCTTTTCGTCTCACACCCACGCAGACCAGACACTGGATGTGTCTGCGCTGAGATGCGTTGCTCGTCTGGCTCCATCTACTGGCCTGAAGGGAGAACGGCATCCCTCACTCACTCACTCACTCACTCACTCACTCACTCACTCACTCACTCACTCACTCACTCGCTCACTCTTTCCTTCTCTGTCCTCCAGACAATGAGCTGACAGTGGGGAAGGTATATGCCGCTCACATGATCTTTGACTACTACAAGCAGAATCGAGCCAAGAGACTGCAGCAGCAGCAGCATCCGCACTCAGGAGGACTTCAGGTGCGCTCATGAGATCACGGAAATAAAACACATGTTCTCCCATGATGAAATTAGAACATAGTTACATCTTTTTCCTCACAATATCCCTTCCTCTATATCGGTACAGTTTGTGTATATATGTAAACAAGCATGTTTTCGTTTGTATGGTAGTGTTTGTGTGTAAATAAAATGAAAAAAATTAAACAACAACTCTGCCCCTTGTCACAGATACAAACGTCTGCAAATATAACTCCTGCGTTTTTTTTTTTTGTGAAACGACAGTGAAAGACATGGACAAAGACACAGGGAGAGGAGCAGACACTGCTGCGTCATATGTCTTTGTCTAAATGTCTCCCGAACGCTTTACTTTTTTATCGAGCTAATGTTTTTGAAACATAAACTTCCCTTTAAACTTCCCCAAACACAGAAGAGCCAATCACAATTCGACTTCCACAGACATTCTTTTTTGTCGTAAGAAGTGAAACAATGTGAAAAACGTGAATGAGACTCACTAACTTTGCGGCAAATAATAGAAAATTTTATTACGCTGGCTAGCTAATGTTAGCTAATGGCCGCTAAAAAAAAAAATTAATGTCCAGATTTGGTTCAAGTAAGCCGTGGTCATGTTTTCATGACTAAATGCACCGAGCGGCTGTAATGTGATTGTCTGTGTAGGTACGTGCGGCTGAGTGGGTGTACCTAATAAAGTGAACCCTTTAATGACTCCGCTCTGTTTTGTTTCAGTGTAAACTGGGGGCGCTGTTCCGACCTGTGCTGCCCTTCACTCACATACAGGAAGTGGAGCCACCGACCTGCAGCCCCAAACAGCCCCTCCCACCCCAGCCTGAGCCACACACTCAGCCAGTAGCCCCGCCCACTTCCACCCCCACCACCACCTCCACACCTGTAACCTCAATAACCAAGGACTCAGTGTGAGTATATGAGGGAATCACACAGTTAAACACAGATATGAGCTGTGTTTGTCTTCTCCTGTCTGCTGCTGGTCAGCAGGTGTCACTGATAGTTGCCATGGAAACGTGGCTCTTTGTGCTGAGTTACCCTGAGGAGTCGCTAACATGTGAGGCTTAAAATAAACCAGCCTTTAGATCTTGGCCTGTGAAACAGTGAAAGAGAAGTGACTTGTTGATCAGAAAACACTGATTCTTCCCGACTGTCGAATGTTTCTGCTCAGATTAAACCAGAGAAATGCCATTAAACATTCCCAGTCCCAATCCGGAGGGTTTTCCCAGGAATCACAGAGGCCCAAAGGTCGGAGGAAACTACAGCGGGGTCAGTCGGAGGACGTGCCGTATTCCATCAGACCTCAGGTACAAAAACCAGGGAGGCTTGATACCGATTTTCTCTGATGACAATACTGATGTCACAACCTTGAGTATTTATTGATACCGATATCACAACCTTGAGTATTTATTGATACCGATATCACAACCTTGAGTATTTGTTGATATCATAATACTGAGTATTTATTGATGCCAATATCACAACCTTGAGTATTTATTGATATCGTAATATTGACCATTTAATGATACCAATATCACAAACTTGAGTATTTATTGATACCAATATCACAAACTTGAGTATTTATTGATACCGATATCACAACCTTGAGTATTTATTGATACCGATATCACAACCTTGAGTATTTATTGATACCAATATCACAACCTTGAGTATTTGTTGATATCGTAATATTGAGTATTTATTGATACCGATATCACAAACGAGTATTTATTGATACCGATATCACAAACTTGAGTATTTATTGATACATATCACAAACGAGTATTTATTGATACCGATATCACAAACGAGTATTTATTGATACCGATATCACAAACGAGTATTTATTGATACCGATATCACAAACGAGTATTTATTGATACCGATATCACAAACGAGTATTTATTGATACCGATATCACAAACGAGTATTTATTGATACCGATATCACAAACGAGTATTTATTGATACCGATATCACAAACGAGTATTTATTGATACCGATATCACAAACGAGTATTTATTGATACCGATATCACAAACGAGTATTTATTGATACCGATATCACAAACTTGAGTATTTATTGATACCAATATCACAAACTTGAGTATTTGTTGATATCGTAATATTGACCATTTATTGATACCGATATCACAAATGAGTATTTATTGATACCAATATTACAAACTTGAGTGTTTATTGATATAGTAATACTGACTATTTATTGATACTGATATCACAACCTGGAGTAAAGTGAATATGAATTGTAATATATTTATTTATTTTTAGCTTATTTTGGGTTTCATACTTAACTTTTATGTCAATTTACTGATTTTGACCAGAATCGCACTGATACTGATGCATTTCTCCCAAAAACACCAACATAAATCCTGCAGTTTCGTGTTATTTTACAGTCTGATCATCGAGGATTCTTCTTCTTCTTCTTCTTCTTCTTCTTCTTCTTCTTCTTCTACTTCTTCTTCTTCTTCTTTGTGTCTTTTTAATCAGGACGTGGTTGAGCAGAGACAGGTGGAGGACGTTTCAGATGCAGAAGGATGTCCGGGTCTGGACGGTCACTACAGAGCGGCGTCTCTTCCTCGACTCAACGCCGAATACTACGTAAGATCTTCATCCTCTGAAAGGCAAACCCTGAGGACACGTTAAAAAAATGGACAACAAATGAATGAAAATCCTTTCTTGTCGTTTTAGTGTCTTATCAAATTGGTGCTGACAAAGCAAGTGACAATTAACAAAAGGCAAAAAACCTAAAATAGAGAGTTATACCTGTTAAATCATGGATTCATAGAGTTAAGTCTGGACCTCTACTGCCCCCCAGAGGACAGTGAAGAGAACAATTATATAAATAGTGTTTTTAATAATGTCTCAGATTCTTGTGTCATAGTGTGAGTTAGTTGTTGCTGCAAATGGACGACGTCATGCATCTCTGTCTGTGTCCCAACACTGAACATGTGCTTTCCTTATGTTTATGTTAAACATTATGTTTGTTTGTGTGTCTATGTTACATGTTTATCTCTCTCTCTCTCTCTCTCTCTCTCAGTGATGACTGGAATTTGGTTTTGTTTTTGTCAACAAAAATTGTAACACTACACCAAAACAACGACAACTGTGCAAAGATTCCCGCCCTCAGACCCGCTAACGTTAATCTGCGTTATAGTGATCCTATCACGTCCGGATTGTGCTAAATTCGGGTGTGAACTTTCCAGTCTGTCCTTAATCCGAAGTGGTTTGAGGACACATTTGTCCACGTTCCTGAGTCTGTCCTCAGGGTTGGAGACTTTGTCTCCTTGGTTGCCGTCCTCTGATCCGCAGCAGGTTTTTTTAACACCGCACAAGGATTAAAATGTTATTTTTATGTTACAGACAGACACACAGAGACACATTTGTACAGTCACGCTCACGGAAAACGTCCTTTTGTCCTCGTCGACAGTCGCGTATTTGAATAAAACACAGATTAAGCCAGATCCGATCATTTCCCGATGCATCGAGGAGACATTTTAATGCCAGGTGTTGATCAGATTACAGAAGACGGATGTTTTTTTAGTTCCCAAACAGGAAAAATTAAGACATTTTCTCCAGTTGTTTCCCGGTCTGTCCTCCTCTTCCTCTTCTGTCTTCCCTTTTTTTTTTTTTTTTCCTAATCTCAATGCCCGCTGCTAATGTTCTGCCCACCTCCCTCTTGTGTGTGCTGTCTGATAGCGGAGCCACCCTCGCCACGCCCCTGGGACCCACCTGGCAGTATGTACCACCACCTGCTGCACCACCACCTCTTCTTCCCTGTCCTCCTCTCCATCTCTCGCTGTGTTTGCCTCCATGTCCTCCCTCTCTCTGTCCCTCCCCCTCACACCACCACGGTCAAACACTCCCACATAAACACACTGGTGACGCTGACAGACACGATACGAGCAAACGCACACTTTAGTAGCATCACGCCGGATATTATTACACCAATATTCCTGCGTGTTCATGTAAACACCCCGTCCTGGAATATGTTAACCCTGTAATCTGGCTGACGCGCTGCCTCTTCTGTCTATAAACTGGTTTGTTCCACTTTGTAAACAGCTTGCTCTCCCACACCAAAGTCCATAGAAAAAAATCATCAGTTTTACATTACGTCACACAGGAGTTTACTGATCCACTGCTGCTTCCACCACTAAGTTAACACGCTTCACTTACTGACTTCGGCTTTTGAAATTCTTTATTCAGGTCTACCGCAGTGGCACAAACTGGCCACAAGAGGCAGCAGTAGACTAGCAGATCCTGTGTCCCCATGAGCTAAAGATTATGATTTTCTCTATGGACTTTGGTGCAGGAGTAACCGTTTTGCAAATCTCAGTTTCATGTTGAAAAAGGCAGCAAAAATACTATTGACATAGATCAGATCGCCTTTTGATAAATGGCTAAGATCTCTTTTATCTGGTTTCAGCCATGTTTTCACGGCACAGTCAGCACTGACTTTGTAACAGCACGTCATACAAACACACTTAAAAAAAAAACAGAACTATCCCTTTACGAACAGTAGTACAATACTATGCTGTGGTAACATGTGGTTGTGCGTATGTGTTATGTAGTAAATGTAGTGCAGTAGTGTGTTTTGCTTCAGTGGGTAATTGTGAAACAACTGCGACTCTCCTGCTCTGAAAGTCATTTTCTTTCAATTACACCACTGAAAACCTGTCATGTGATGTTTCTTTCAGTCTTAAAATCTTATTTTTCCACACGTCCTACATGAACGAAAGCAAACAAGTCGCATTTATCCTGTGTATATTTGTCTTATTTTCAATTTCAAAATGCTTTCGTTCAGGTAAAATAATGTTTTATGAAGACAAACACATGGTGTTTATCAACAGTGTAAGATCTTAAGACTGCGTACGAGATAAAACAACTTAATAACATGATTTTCTTTTCTTTCTTTTTTTTTGCAGTACTGTTAAGTTGATATTTGGGACTGTGAGGTAGGAGCATGAGGAACAGCAGAAGCAAAATAACTCATTTATTTTATCAAATTGGTGTCCAAAATGACACTTTTTTTTTTCAAATTTTTACACAAAATCCTCGTGGTGACCAGCAGGTGGGGTCGTCTCGTGGCTGCTGTTCCAGTTCCTTATTGAAACAGTTTCCTGGTACTTGTCAGTAAGAAGAGAACAAGATGGTGTGATGTCAATGCCCTTTAAATGGAATCAGAGCCTTAAAGCTGCTACTAGCAGTATTTTTACAATAACAGTGGATCCCATGACCTCGTGCACATGAAATAAATCACTCATTGGCCCAGTTCAGACCTGGTATCAAAGGAATAGTTCAGTTTATTGGAGTAGCAGCCTGAAACACGGAGGTGTGCCACAAGGAAAAACGCTTAACAAAAGATTTACCTAATAAAGTCTTCACTAGCTTTAAGTGTTAATTATCCTTACAATATATTTAGGTGCGTTATCTTACTGTCAACCATTAGTTTCCCACAAGAAACCAACGTTTTTAGGCTGCTCACTCTCCTGCACCAAATTCCATAGGGAAAATCAGCATTTTTAGCTCAGCTGGACACAGGAGCTGCTGGTATACTGCTGCCTCGTGTGGACAGTTTATGTCACTGAGATAAATCAGAATGAAGGAGTTAAAACACTGAAGTTGCAAAAAAAAGATGTTTGAACCTACCGATGGAGGCAGCAGTGGATCAACAACTCATGTGTGCCGCGATGTAAAATCACTGATTTTCTCTATGGAGTTTGGTGCGGGAGAGTTGAGTGGTTTACAAAGTGACACAAATTTCAGTTTTCTATTGGAAAAGGCAACAAGACAGAAATAGCTGACAGGATTTTTTTTTTCAAGTGGGACCTAAAATCCTGGTGTCCACAATGGCAGCCATTTTCTCACTCAGAATGAACGGGCAGATATTGAGACGTAGGGGGCGCTGACTTTGTGTCACTACCTCATGCAATCATATTTCAAAAAATTTCTACATTTTCTCTTTAATACTAGGTCTAAACATAGCTATAGTGATAAACCTGTGGATATTGTGCTAACTAAGTTAGCGTTACAATGCAAAAATGAAAAATAAATAAAAATCACAATTGGTTTGAAAGTTAGGAGGTAAAAATTGGCCAATGACAACACTCCATCTCTTCTTTTTGTCTGACTTACAACTCCTGTAAGTTCTGTCACAGATCTGTGTTCATCCTTCTCAAACTTTTCCGACATATTTTCCTGGACAACGGATTAACCGTCGGTCTTTGGACTAAAGGTTTCGTCCACCGGTTGTGTCGTGTGTGTGTCGTGGATATTTTGGTGATCCGGAACATGTGGTTTGGTTCTGCTCCGCTCCACTCTCTCTCACCCTTCCTCTCCCCTTCCCTCGCAGCCGATCGTCGACCTCAGTCCTATAAAACGCTCGGCGTCCTCGATGACTCCTCTGCGCCACCAGGAGGTCGGGCTGAGGGAGTATGACCTGGAGCGGCCCGGCCAGGCCCAGTCCTCCACAGGGCCAGCGATGGGGCCGGGGTCTGTTCAGGGTCAGGACAGAACCCACCACCATCACCACCACCGCTGCCATCGACGCAGGGACAAGGACAAAGACAGGAAGCAGAAGTCTGTGGACAGAGCAGTGCAGCCGTCCGGCACCGTTGGTACGACTGAAATAAAACAGAAATATCAATGTCTTGGACCCGTAAGGTTGTCAGTTAAATCTGAGTAGATTTTGGAACCACACAATGCCTGGAATCCACATAAGCCAGGCTGAAACAGTAAAAGCATGGCTGCCAGCAGGGATTTTTTTCCAACAGGAACTGAAGTTTCTAAAGCACTCACTCTCCCACACCAAACCCCATAGAAAAAATCTGTGTTTTTAGCTTGCAGACTGCAGTGTTTGTCTACTGCTGCCTCGTGTGGTCAGCATGTGTCACTGACTGCAAATCGAAGCAAATGATTTCAAACACCAAATTAATTAAATAACATATTTGAACTTACTGATGGAGGCAGCGGTGGATCAACATAATCATTTTTTGCGTGATGTGAAATCGTTGATTTTCTCTATGGGTTTTGGTGCAGGAGAGCAAGTGCTTGTTTCCTGTTGAGTGAAATAAATCGGTGAATGTATTCTTTAAACTTCTGTCGACTGGTCTTCCTTATTAGGGACCGGAACATGAATTTCTTGTTTCTTCCTAAACCGCTCACTCTCCCACACCAAAGTGCATAGAAAAAAATCACAGATTTTACATCGCATTACACAGGAGGTTGTTGGTCCACAGCTGCCCTCATCAGTAAATTAAATTTGTCGTTGTGTGACTTCGGCAGTTGAAATCCTTTGTTCAGATTTACCTCAGTGACACAAACTCACCACACGAGGCAGCACTAGACAAACAGCTCCTGTGTCCCCATGAGCTAAAATCGCTAATTTTCCCTATGGACTTTGGTGCAGGGAGAGTGAGTGGTTTGCACGGTGACACAAACAGAAAGTGACAGAAAATGGTGGGAATAACAGTGAGATGAGGCTGCATTTATTGATTGATAATACTCTATCTCTTAATTCTCTGGTCACATAGCAACAGTTTGTTATTCTGCGTTCATGACCTGTTAACAGTCGGAGTCGTGCCTTAACATGGTACACTGCGGTTGGCTGATGCAAACATTCTGTAGATAAGATGCCGCAGATTTTATTGGGTTTTGATTGATTGATTGATTGATTGATACTTTATTAATCCCAAGCTGGGAAATTGAAATATCACATCCATATACCACATAACATAAAATCAATTTGTCCACAATTATTACAAGTTGAACGTAATAATGGCACACGTCAGAATTATACATACAGCACATAAACATTTGACTGTGTATGTACCCTAAAATTTTGAACAGTCCGTCATCCAAATAGAGGCATAATGGATATGTGGCATCGCAGCATAGGCCGCGCCGTTTGTGAAGTGGCTAACGTCAGCGTTTCTATGTGGCCTCACTGGCAGTCCTGGTTTTTCGGCAGGGTCTCGGCATAGGGGGCGCTCACAGCACTGTACCGTGCCACATTTCAACAGTGGCTGTCATTCACATGTCACAGTCGTGGTAATTCATGTCCAATCAGAGGCGACTTTGGTGACTTTGATGTATTAACACGGCGACAGGAGAAATTCTTTGTTCTGGACTGAAAGTAACAGGTTTGTTATGAAGTTCAGCCCAGGATTAGACATGATAATCTGCACAGACAGAGAGAGAGAGAGAGAGAGAGATGGAAGCTCTCAGAGGGAAATCTGCTGTTCCCTTTGTTTTCTCTGACCCTGAACACTGCACTGTTTCCATGTCTCATACTGACTCCAAAGTTGAAGGTGAGGATTGTGACTTTGTTTTTTGGCAGTTTTTTAACAGGCCACAATAATTAAAAAACAATAAAATCTATTCTGTTTTTTTTTTTATCATTCTTGTGAAAGTGTCACCTTCAGATCATCCTACGAGAAATCCACTCTAATCTGACTTAAACATTCACTTGGATTTGACGGTAATCTGATTAGATTTTGCTTGTCAAAATTCACTTTGACCTGGCAGAAAATAATGGTGCCTTTTTTTTTGCACAACATCTCAGGAACAGGAAATCTGAGGAAAGATGAGGAAAGGCCAAAAGCCCTTCCCCCAAAAAACATTTTTTTCTTGTGAACATACTTTAAGAACGTCTTGGGGGAACCTTTAAATTTCCAAATGTTCACTTGGAATTTGGTTATCAAAGTCAAAAATCTGTGGCCTCACAAACATGTTGGCTTTTAAATGATGTGAGGGAACATTTTCAAATGTGGGACAAACATTCATTTAGACTGAAATGATACATTGATCAGAAACGGATTGTAAACAGTGATTGTAAATATTGCTGTGGCCTCGTAAACAAATTTTCTTTTCATGTGAATGTGATGTATCTCCAGTGCACCACAAGGAAATCCTTTCAAATTTGGTACAAATGTTCAGTTTAAGAACTTTAAGATGAATAAATTAGATTTCCGTGGTCAGAGGTCAAAGTTCAAGCCCTGTACACATGTTTTCCTTGGGAATATAATGTGAGGGATTTTTTTTCTTTTCAAATTTTGCACCCATGTTCACTTGAACTTGAGAATGACCTCATTAGATTATGGTGGTCATATGTCAAAGGTCAAGGTAAGTTAAAATAGGGTTCTTTCTAGTGAAAACTATGAGGGATTTCTTTCAAATCTGGCATAAATGTTCACTCGGACTGACAAATAAACTGATCTAATTTTGGTGTTTGACATTTAGATATTGTATTTGTTTGAAAAAAAAAAACTCCACTTGGACTTGATTTTACTGATCAAAAAGAATATAGTGACAATTTAAATATGGAATCTCAGGAATGCTGTAAAGATAAACCTACAAAGTTGTCACAAACTTGGACTCAGATTTGACTATTTTGATGTTGGTGGTCTTTCCCAAGGTAAGCCTGGATTACCTTGAAGCAAACCTCACAGATTTGGCACAGATGTGCACTTGGATTAAAGGGTGAACCGATTTTACGGCCACTGTGACCAGACAAACATGTTTCCAACCGGTATTCTGTCAGTGAACTGGGTGGCGGAGGTTTAGAACCGCGAGGCAATAATTCAACACTGGAGGGCAGCAGCTGGTCTTCATTGTTGGGATTTATGTTTCCTCCTGGTGATCTCGCAGAACATCCAGACGTTCCCCTCTTCAGAGTGTGTCGTTCTTACAGCACATCTGACACATCACTGTGATGAATGGGCTTCTGTGTTTCTGTCATCGCACTTTTAATCTGGAAACTGGAATTAATCCAGAGTCGAACAACATAATTTCACCACAGCGCTTTGCTTTATGCCACAAGTCCAAGAAGGAAACACACACACACACACAACGTACATCAGTCTTTCCCTTTAATCAGAGGTGTAATGAAAAACAGACATTACATGAACGTGATGATACTGTTTTCATCACAGAGCTGAAACTTGGATCAGAGCCTTTAATCTGAAAGAAGAATCTGGGAATCAGGGTTTAAATTCACTGCAAGAAAGTGGATTTTTTTTAACTAAATGAATCCCCCAGCATCTCTGAAACAAAGCTAACCCTCTAAGGAAGTGATTTTTTTTCTTAACCACTTAATCTTTCCATGGCGAACTGGGTGACGATAGTTTGACCATCTTTAAAGTTCAGGAAACACTGTTGTAAAGATTTGTTTTCTCCCGTAATCCGATGATGTGGTTCGACCTCCAGATTCCTTCACCGAGCCTTCAACTGAGGGTTTGTCCAGAGAACGGCCGAGGGAGCGCGACCGCAGCCGACCGCACGAGAGGAGACACCACTCCTCGGCTGGAGAGAAGCAGCGCTACTACTCCTGCGAGCGCTACGGCAGCAGGGAGCAGTGCCACGCCAGGTCAGCCGGTCCCAGTAGGTCCACGTCTCCTGGTGAAGGACAGGACGCTGGGTTGTTTAAACTGGTGAGTTACTTAAGGTTGCAGCAGGTTTTTAGCCCTCGCGCCTCCAAAGTGACGACAGTCGTGACTGGTGGTTTCAGTTTTGTCCAATGTTTATCCATCTGTCCGAATATCTCAAGAATGTCCTAAGAGGATTCGTTCAAATCTGGCACAAGCATCGTCAAAATCTTAAGACTGTCTCAAGAGAAGGCTTTCAAATTTGGCACAAATGTTCACTTGGAGTCACGGAAGAACAGATTACGATCGTAAAACAACGTCTCAAGATTTGGCTCTAATGATCTTTGGTGGTCAAAGATTGCAAGAGAAAATCCCCATTCACTTGAAGTCACAAAAGACCAGATTAGATTTTGGTGATTAACTATCATAATCTTAAGGGAATCTTCTCAAATTTGGCACAAATGTTCACTTGGACTCATGGTTGAACAGATTACGATCGTAAAACAACGTCTCAAGATTTGGCTCAAATGATCTTTGGTGGTCAAAGATTGCAAGAGAAAATCCCCATTCACTTGAAGTCACAAAAGACCAGATTAGATTTTGGTGATTAACTATTATAATCTTAAGGGAATCCTCTCAAATTTGGCACAAATGTTCACTTGGACTCATGGATGAACGGATTAGATTTTGGCGGTCAAAGTTCATAATTGTTAATCGTCTCGAGAGAATTTTCTCAAAGTAACTCAAAGGATCAAAGAAGCAAAACCAGATTAGATTTTGATGGTTAACAATTGTAATCCCAAAATCACCTCTAAAGAATAATTTCGGGAAGATGAATGGATCTGCTACTGGCAGTCAAAGATTACAGTCTTGAGAGAATCCTCTCAAAGTTGTCTCAAAATGTTCAGCTAGAGTCAAGAATGAGTGGATTTGATTCCGGTGGTCAACGACCGTAACATACAGAACGTCTCAAGAGAATCATCAATCAAGAATTTGACGCACACATTCACTTGGACTCAAGAACTTTAAAACCAATCAAGTCTCTATTCAAGAGAACACTTCAAATACTAGATAAAAAAAAAAAACGTGAGAAAGTATAAAATCATGGACAATTTTTACCTGTTTTTGGATGTTTGTTTGTTTAATTTTTAAGGTTTTGAACGGTTTAGCCCCTCTACCATTACAGAACTTCGTAAAGAAAAAAAATCTTCTAGAATAAATACCAGAGCACTAATTAGAGGTGACTGTGACATACAACGGCGTAAGACCAAATTTGGTCAAATGGTGGTGTCCATCAGAGGAACACAGTCCTGGAATATATTACCAGCTTATCTTAGAGACTGTGCCACGTATACCACCTTTAAAAAGACCCTCAGACATTGGTCAGTAGCAAGCCAGACCTGTGTTCATCCGTAGCCTTGTTGTCTTTTTGTTTTTCCATATGGATTTTTAATGTTAATTTGTGTAAAACTGTGTTTTACCTATTTGTATATTTGTATATTGTTTGTATGTTGTTGACCTGTCTTAGGGCAACGGATGTGAATTAGCTTTGGCTAATATGTCCATTAATGTGCAATGTCCTAATCAAATAAAATGGTAAATAAAATAAGTAAATAAAAAGAATGAACGTATTAGATTTTGACGGTCAAATATTGTAATCTGAAGAACGTATCAAGAAAGTCGCGTCAAATTTAGCGGTCAAAAAAGGAGAGACTCTTTTCAGATTTGGCACAAACGTTCCCTTGAGGTCACAGATGAAATTTTAGTCAAGGATCGTGATCTTACGATCATCTTGTGAGCACTCCCTTACTTTCATGAGGGTCGCTGGTGCCTAATCCCAGTTGATCCCAGGTTGGAGGTGGGGTACACCCTGGACACGTCATCGCAGGGCCACACTTAGAGACCATTCACTCTCACATTCAAGCAGAGTGTCCGATTGGCCGAATCCCCAAATAAAACTCAGTTCAGAAAGGCCGGAGTTCCGACCGGGTTGCGAACCTGGATCTTCTTGCTGCTTCTTGCTTCTGGTGAGGACTCCAACTGAAATGTTGAACATATGAGACTGAAACTGAAACTGTTGGTCATTTGTTAATTCCAGTTCCTCTTTTTGTTGGTAATATCACAGCACCTTTGCTTCTTTCGCACTTGTACCTGCTCAAATGTCTGTATTTGTTTGTCTTCTCAGTATGGTAGCAGCGCGGGTAGAACCTCCGATCTGAGTACGCCGGGCCGCAGTCGCAGGCAGCTGCCACAGACGCCCCTCACCCCTCGTCCTGCCGTCGCCTACAAGACCGCCAACTCCTCGCCTCTCCTGTCCAGTGCTGGCACCACTGTGACGGGACACCAGACTCGCTTCAGCCGTGGCCTTTCGGAGCATGAGCGCTTACTCTGGGACCACACAGTGTCCCCAATACCGGTCACCCGCATCGGTTCGGACCCTAACGTAAACCGGACAGAGGACACAGAGGAGTTTCAGGACGCTGTGAGCAGCCATGGAGGAGGAGGAGGAGGAGGACGCTCTGCCAGAACCACTGCCTCGACCACAGCCGCAACTGCTGCCGCCGCACCCGTCACACAAGGCCGGGTGGTTCCTAATGGATACCACTTCACCCTCAACTCTATGTCCGGGCCGGGCAGCAGAGGACCGGGAAGTCTCAGGGAGAGGGACGAGGACGACTGGTGCTAACTGTGTCATCATCAGTGTTGTGCAGTGACGCCGGAGGAGGAAAGATGTCAAAGAGAACGTGCCGTAAACGGGGATCAGAAATCATTCCAGCTTTGCCGAGCTTTTTTATACAACCGACTCTTAAAGGAATAAAGACTCCGATGACTCCTTGTTTCCCCTTTACTTGCACTGAAATGATAGCACATGTGAAAAACCCTTAAGTATTTTTGCCTTTGCCAGTAAAATCAGTGTTGGAGCAGAAAACAAAAGCCAAAACCCCTTAATTCCTGGTGTGAATTCAGCTGCTCACAACACTGGTTTTATCATTGTTATTATTATTATTATTATTATTATTATTATTACTACTGTATGTTTCATTTTTATTTATGTTTGCCATGTTGTTTTTGACAAGAGTTATAACTTGATCATATTGATGCTACCACCAAATTATTTTTCCTTCTCTTTCTTCTTCAGCTCTTCAGGGTTTAACACAGATTCTGACCATTTATTTAGGTTTTAAAGGGACAGGTCAGGTTTTGTTTTTGAAGTGTGCTTGTATGAGGTCTGTGCACTTTGTGACTTGACGTAGAGCTGACGGTGCTGTGTGCACTCCCTCTGCCAAGAACCAGCTTGTTTGGAGGTTCATTTTTACTGAGAACTTGTCAGTCTGCAGGGGCAAAAGGAAAGACAATATCTTATGGATATGTTGGCTGCTTAATTTTACTGTTACACAGGTTTTTTTTCCTGACTAGAAACAAAGGTTTGTCAACGGCTCACTCTCTCGCACCAAACTCCTGAGAGAAAATCGGCAATTTTGCAACACAACTCACAAGAGCTGTTGATCCACTTCTGCCTCCATCATTAACTTAAAATATGTTATTTTATCACTTTGGTGTGTGAAAAACTTTGTTTCAATTTACTCAATTGACACAAACTTAACACAGCAGGCAGCACTAGACCGGGAGCTCCTATGTCCCTGTGAGATAAAAAAAAAACGCTAATTTTCTAAATGGACTTTGGTATAATGTGCTGAAAAACAGGTTTTGGCCACTTAACACCCACCTAATTAAATTCTATAATATCTTATGAATATGTTTACTACCATATCTCACCGTTGGAAAGATGTTTCCAACAGGAAACTCAAGTTTGCAAACCACTCGCTCTCCTGCACCAAACTCCACTGAGAAAATCATCAATTTTACGCCACAGGCACACAAGGATTGTCGGTCCACTCTTGCCTCCATCAGTAAGTTCAAATGTCTCATTTTATCACTTTGATGTTTGAAAAGCTTTGTTCCTATTCACTCAATTGACACAAACTTAGCACAGGAAGCAGCAGTGGACCAGCAGCTACTGTGTCCCTGCAAGCTAAAAACGCTGATTTTCTCTATGGACTTTGGTGTGGGAGAGTGACTGGATGTATAAACTTCACTTTCCAGTCACAAAGGTTTAAAACAGTAAAATAAAGTGGCAAAAAATATTCTAGTGATATCATACACTTAAGCTAAGGTCGATTTTTTTTTTTAAGGTGAGTCTTTTGTTAAGTAGCTGAAGGGGGCGCTCACGCTGCACCTCGCACAACCACACTTTAAATTCCTGCCATAACTCCATAGTAATCAATGTGTCCAATAGCTAACAAAGGAAATAAGAGTAAGAGTAGAACCAGTGACCATGTTTTTTTGTAAATCACATCAAATGTGAATTTCTGGAGCGAAAACCAAGTGCCTCGTTTTCCAAGGTGGCCGAGACTGACGTAGGAGCTGAAAACGCAAAAAAAAAAGAAGAAGAAATTGAATTGTTTGTACTGAATCTTGTGTTTGGTGATTCAAAGATGCAAAGTGAGCAAACATAGTGCATGCCAGGGTCTTGAACATGTCCAAGAAACAAAAAAAAAAAAAAAAAATAGTGTCTGTACTTTTCAGGATGTGTGATACGTATTTCTCTTTAACATAATTATTAAACTGCCAGTCAATGGTTAGAATTAGTCTCTAAATGGAAAAAAGTGCCATTTTCTTTTTTAAAAATTAAATTAATAATAATTGATATTTCTCAGACAGAATCACCAGTGAGTTTACAGTACATGTCACGTTTGCCATATCCACTTCCTGTCTTCTCACCTCTGTCCACTGGGAGCAGTGTTGTGCGAGGGTCTGTAGGTGAAGGTACGCAGAGTTGTGTTGTTGCCGCTGACTGTTGACTTAAAGTAGGGCTATGCAACAAGACGACACTTCACCTGCCCTGTAGCTTTACCCTCCGCCGACTCCAGGTTCAGGCTTTATTGTGACTGCGACCAAATTTTACATTTGTGTGCGAGGAGTTGTAAATTGTAAATAGATTATATGATGTACAGATATCTTAAAACACACACACGCACAGTGAGGCACAAATTATATTTAAAAAAAATGACGCGGGGCATTTTTGAGGTCGTGAAGTTGACTGCATGACGCCTTCCCACATAGAAAAAACGTCAAAATAAAAAGCTGTGTTGTTTCCAGACTGGGGTCAAGTTTTATTTTGTTTTTTCTTTTAAATACTTTTCTTGTTTTTAAAGGTGTCCTTCATTCTTTGAATGTCAAAAGTTGAACTTTAATGCGAGTCTTCAGGCTGCTCAGACCCTCAAAAGTTTTAAGTCTCTTCTAAAATCCTCTTTATTTGCTTTGGCTTTCACCACAATTTAATTTCTTAATTATTTTTATTAATATTATTATTATTATTATTTTATTGGGTCTTAGTGTTTCTTCTCTATATGTGCTCTTTCCATTGCTATTTAAGCATATGAAACACATAGATGGTATTAATATGATTATATAGAGTATGTGCTACATAAATAAACTTGAAGGAGCCATTTTAAATTATGAACTTTAGGCACAAAAAGTGCAAACGCGTTGATGGCTTGGAATTACAACTCTTCCTTGTTAAATGTTGGAGATTAGCGCATGTTTTCAGGATTTTTAAGCCTTTTTAAAACTGATCTACAGTTCAGCATCGTTCGCTTTGATTCTGTTGTCGGACGTCGCGCTCGTGATCTCGTAACATTACAACTTTTTTTCCCCCTTTTTTGCATGATATCCCTTTTTTTTCTCTCTCATAATCTACGATTTTTTTTCTTGTAATATCTCAACTTTTTCTGTTTTGTCATATTACTCTTTTTTACGATTTTATTCCCGGAACGTCGCAAACTTCATTCTCGAGGGCTTGAATATTTATGTTTTTCTTCAGTACGACCCTAAAAAAAAAAAAAAAAAAACCCTGAACTATCCCTTTAATCAGTATTCTTACTGTCCTTCAAGAAAAAAACAGAAAAGTGGGTGGAGCCGCTTCTGGTCCACATTGGGGGTGAAGGGGCGTGGCCAGTGCGGGGCTGGTTTGGCGCCACAGTGAGGTGACGTAGATGATCTGCTGCTCTGTGAGGAGGAGGAGGAGGAGGAGGAGGAGATGAAGAGGAGGATGAGGAGTCACTCCTGCTGAAACCGCACACAGGAAAAACCAGTGGAGGCAAACGCTCCTGTTCACGTGTGTTGTTTTTTTTTAAATGTGTCAACATGTTGTTAAAGTGGACATTTTGTGTTTTCTGGCTCGTGACGTCATCGTCGCCGTCGCGGAGCAGCGACGCTTCACCTGCTGAGTCACGGGAGGAAGAGGAGGGAGAGTCCGGCTCGGGGATGATGAAGACGATGACGCAGCAGCCAGGTAAGCTAACACCTGTGGGTTCCTGCTGACGTCACACATTTGAGAACCGTTTCAACTCGGCGACCGTTACACGACCATATAGTTCGGTTTTAGCTTCTTTGGCCGTCATCAGCTCACGGTGTCAATAAAACCGTGTTTTAGCTCCTGAAACCACCGACGCTAATGAAGCCACGAGGCTGTAAGATCCAACCGCCATTTTGATACTGGATTAATCGGTTTGAGTGTTTTGTTTTGTTTTTTACATTAAGGGAAACAAGTGAAAGGATCTGGTTTTAATTAGTCCTTTTAAACAAGAAACCAGGAAAAACATATATATTTATAATTTCTGTAAAAAAGACAAAATAATTTGTGTAAAAGACAAAATAATTTTAAGGTCTGGGAAATTTTCAGCTTCTTAAAAGTGACCATAATCTGGCTTTGATTAGTCCAAACAAAGGAACCATAAAAACTTTATTTTTTTTTTGCTTTTTGTTTTGATGGACAAATAATTTTGAGGTTTTGGAAAGAAAAAAGTGAAAATTTCACAATTTTCCCCACACTTTCACCGTTAAAGCATTTAACAGAATAAACAATAATAAAAATACTTGTTTATTGCGGCCCGACATTAATAACTTAATAATCAACTATATTGATGAATCAGTTTGAGTGTTTTTTAAATTAAAACAAGAAAAAAATTTGTATTTCCTTGAACCTTTAAAGGTTTTTCTTTGTTTCTTTCCTCTTCTTTATGTCAAACAAACCAGGGAACTGAATACGTTTAAAAAAAAATAGGATGTTGTCAATTTAAGGTGTCTTTATTGAACTCAAGTCAAGAAACTAACAAATAATCAATATTGTAATGATTTTCTTCACAATCGATTCACCTGCTGTTTATTTTCTCACTTTGCGTTTGGTTCTCCGTCATTAAAACTCTTGCTTGTCGACAAACCTCGCACAAGAGCAAATAGCCCAGAACAGATTCACATTTAAAGAGCTAATTTTGTTTAAAAAGACAGTTAAAGTTATGATTAAAAGGGTCAATAAATGGCTGCAGCCCGTGTCCGTAATGCACATACCTTTAAACGCACATTTCTCTTGTGAACCTGAATTATCTGATGTTATGTAATAGAAAACTCCTTTGTTCTCATGAGAAACCACAAAATGAAAGCTGTGCCTTTTTTTTCTTGCCAACAGACTCAAACCATTTTGTTACTCACCACATCATTAAGAGCTTTTCATGGTCATGTTGAAAATTTGACGAAAATTGGTTAAAAATTACTGCGATTCCTGAAAGCAAACTACTTTTTTGTCATATTTGTTTTAATCAAAAACAAATATATACTATTGCCCTGCTCATATGACAAATGTTTTCATGAGAAGATTTTAAAGTGAAAAATAAAAATCGTAAGATTTATAGTGAAGATGCGGATAAATCACGATGACTGTATGTTGGAGAGCTTAAGTCACTCACATGTTGTGGGAGAACGATGAATCAGTAGGTTGGAGAAAATAATCAGGACGATATTTGCCATTTTTGAAATAATCAGCAGTGGTCAATTATTATTTATTAATGAGCCGATTTTTACAAATTGCACATTTTGGTTCTCAGAAACCTGCTAAATGTTGTCATTTATTCCCCAATTTTTTTTTATCCATTTATTGTTCAGTTTATTCATTCTTTTTTTTAATTTAAATATTGTATTTATTTAAAATACAATATATAATATTACTGCGGTGTAGACTTATAATATAGATTGAAGAGACAGACCAATAGTGTTGTTTAATAAGTGGTTACTGAAGTTGTCATTTTTTTGTGTTATTTATGTCATTAAACAGTTATATTTTATTAGATGAAGGAAATAAAGAAAATTGGCTACATGTATAGGGCAAAAGATTGGCATTGGTCTTTGTCATAAATACCCATGTCTGTCGAACTCTATTTACAGTACGTGAAATAGTAACAATTTTCCCAATTCCTGGTCATTCTGATGAAGGAAATTCAACACAATCAACTTATTGTGACTGCTTTTTATCAGTTGTATAATAAATTTGCATATTGTCCCATGCTAAATTGCAAAAAATACTATTATTGAATTATTTCCTAGCCTTTATCTAGAGTACGTACAGTGTTTTATTGTTTTACTTTTTTGCCCGATACCGATATCACAAACTCGGGTGACTATTGATACTGATATCAGTAAGATACAGTCATTTTTAAACTAGGAAAATGTTAACAACACGGCAATTTCAAAGACCTAATTCTCCAACTGTGTACCAAATATTTCTTCTCCCATGAAGAAGAAATAAACAGCCCGGAACATGACTCAGCTAAAATGCTGTTGCTGATTTTTATTTACATTTTTACCATCTGGACTGAAACAATTAATCGATTACTAAATTAATCATCAACTATTTCTGTAATCAATTAATCCGTTTGAGTTCTTTTATAAAGAAGTTTCTGTGATTTGAATATTTTCTGGTTTCTTTGCTCCATGTAACGAAGAAATCATGAAAACTGATAAAACATTTTAGTTTTTTGGACAAAAAAGGACATTTGAGAACATCGTCATTTCCTGATCAACATTAGCTGACATTTTATGGACCAAACAATTACTTGATTCATTGAGAAAATAATTGACAGAATAATCTATTATGAAATTGGTTGCCGCTCGACTATGAATAGTCATATCCAGTATTAGACCAGTATTAGGCCGATACCTAAACCGATAATCGTATCGACTTATCCCTAGTTTATATCATCGCTACCATGTTTGTGTCCGTTGGTTACGGTTTGTTTTCTGTCAGATTTTCTTCAGCTTAGTGTGAGATCAGTTTCAGTCATGATGTCATCTTCGGCTTTTATCCACTAAATGACATTCATTAACCAGTTCTTAAGAGGAACATGTTTAATTGATAACTTTCTCTTTGCATGGCCTCGAACATCGAGCACACAAAATGTTTCAATTTGCACAGAAACGCTCACATGTGGAGAGCGATGCACAAAGCCAGAACATCATCTGTAACTTGAATTAAATCATTTTATGGTGCCAAGCAGACTCCGTCCCTGACAACGCTGTCTTCAGCTCTGTTGTCTCGTCAGTGTTTTCAGCATTTGGAAACGCCTTTGCTGCATCAGGACGGTGACAGCAGCAGCAGCAGCGAGCGAGTGAGCGAAACCACGCTCACTGTGGCCGAGTCCACCCACGGTCGTCATTAATCTTCTCCTCGGTGGCTTTGCCAGACGCCCAAGTCACGTCACGGCTGATTCCACAGCATCTCGCCGCACACTGTTTCTGCTTCTGAAATCACATTTCTCCTCTGTTATCGCCTGGAGAAACAAACGCAGACGTCGTCTGAGTGCTGGGATTAGACGACAGCGAGGCGACAGCCTGCAGATTGATTCACTCTCTGTTTTCACTCACTAACTCTAGATGGCAGAGTGTGAAAGCCGCTTATGGGATTATAATCCTCTTGCTTTTACTATGCTTTGTCGGGTTTCCACAGTTCCAGACGTAACTTGAGCTCATGTCATTTCTGCACATACTTTACACTCAGCAGTTACTTCTTTACTGTTCCCACTAGTCTCAAACACAAATATCCTTGTCAGCCAATCACGTGGCGGCAACTACATAAGGTGAAGACAAGCTGAAGAAGTTCAAACCAAGCGTCAAAGTGAAGAAGATGGAGTAGTGGCACTGTTGCCTTACAGCAAAAAGACCTGCGTTCATTGCAACCCTTATGTGGAGCATAAAGCGGCAGGCAATGAATGAATGAATGAATGAATGAATGAATGAATGAACATGGTCATGGTATATGTTGCGTTCTATTTACATTGGAAGTCGGAACTGGAAGTTACTTGGAATGACGAGTTTTTATTGTGGTTACTCCAAGGATCCAAGTTGGAAATCTGACCTCGGAAATTCTGAGTTCTGATTACAAATGGTATGCGCTATCGGACTTCTGCACTTTTCATACAGAAAGTTGTTGCAAAAAGTGCTTGGTCCATTTGTATTTCGCGTTACTCCGTCCCGTTCTTGTGAATGTGATATCTCAAGGAAGTCTTGAAGGTAGCCTTTTTTAAATTTGGCACAAGCTTTAATTCCAATGCACAGACGAACTGATTAGAATTTGGGGGTCAAAGTCTAACGTCAAAGTCGGTGAAAGTGGGAATGTGCCGTCCAGTAATTTTGAACATGTAATCTCAAGAGAATCCTTTCAAATTTGGCACAAACATTCACTTGGATTCGCAGATAAAGTGTTTTTATTTATCAAAGTGTGTTTATGCTTTTATTCTCTTAAGCATTATACTATTCCCCTGAGGTCGTATGTCTGGAAAATAATAAATAAACTGAAAACTGCAGGTCATTGGAGGCAAACAACCACTGGGTGGTGATTCTGGTTTATTTATAACATATTTGTCAGTCGACCTTATTTGGCAAATTCGCTCACCAGACTTGAATCTCGACTCGGTGATTAGCAGACTGCAGTCTGCTGCACACGTGGAGGTTCGGGCACTTGTTTAAAAGTTGGCGAGACGAAGCAGTTTTGACTCCAAGATGAAACGGTTCCAGGTGATTTGGGAGGAAAACCATCCTTCATTATAATCGACATGTGGTTGTGTAATTGCAGTCAGAGGCAAACTGAACTCACCTTTCTATTTGAACCCGATCGTACATGAAGCACTGTTGGGTTTGTCGGGTTTGACAAACTCTGCTCCTCCATAAGATTATGGTTTTTGCCAAAGTCCTTTGACGTTGAAGCCACTGTTTTCGACAGTTGTCAATATTTAACTTTTTGTATGGACCTTTGAATCCCATCTGTTTAGTATCTGTGTTTTCTTCTTTCCTGCCACGTGTGAGACATTAGAGCAGTGATACTGATAAAACGTCAAACTTTACATTTTAGAGAAAAACCGCGCAGGTAATAATCCGAGGGGAATATAGTAACACTTTTAAGGTACGTTAAAAATGAACTTGATGCAAATGTTTTGTGCTTGATCTGATTTAGTGGCAAAGATGCAAATCTCTTGTCATGAACTGTACAAAACCCTCAATGTTGAAATTGTAAAATATTAGCGTAAAGGATACAATACGTGTCGGGATTACGCGTCACGTGTGTCGCTCGGCATGGAATTATTTTGAAACAGCGGTAAAACAGAAACAGAGATGGGGTCAAAAGTGAGATGACTAACTCTGAGGGAAAAAAAAAAAAGACACAGCTACACAATTTGGAAAAGCTGCACAACAATTATCAACAGTTACATTTGTGGTGAAGGAATTTTGCCCTCAATTCCTGTTGACAACGGTGACTAATCATTGCACCCGTAGAAGAATATTTCCCTAAAAAATATAATTGTCCACATTTGGTGTGTCCCAGTGTATCCATTACCATGTGTAATGAGTCAGGACGATGATAAATCGTTGCAGGGACATTTCAAGTCCTCGATGATGCAGCACCGTCTGTGTCCCAGAGACACTGGTGCTCCTCCAGCGAGGTTAGCTCATGATGTCATCACCACTTTAACACCAGATCCATAACCAGGCATCTGCGTCCAGTAAAACCGGAGCGCTCCGGCCTGATCTGGACCCCGTTATCCCACATTAACCAGGTGGAGGAGGCGAGCGCGCCGAGGCGCGTGCGGCGGGAAACGTGGGTTGTGGTTTAGCGTTTCAGCGAAGAAAAGCAGGTGAGAAGCTTCAGTCTTGTCCTGCGTTGTCTCCTGTGGAGTGGACTGGAACCAGATGGCAGACAGACAGACAGACAGACAGACCAAAGTGGGGCTCCCCAAATGTTTGCTGTTAGCCTTGAATAAAAGGGAGAGAGGGCTTTTTATTTTCTTTTTAATCTCAGTCACTACTTTGTAGTGTCATTTCTCGGTGTTTCCCTCATCGCTCACAGACGCACAACAGCCCGGAGGACACAAAGACACAGATGTACGTGGAAAAAGGCAATTTAACGATGTGCTGTTTTTGTCCCTAACGATGCCGTTTATGGCTCTGCTGACACAGATAATAAATGTGCGTCCCTGTGCTTCTCTGCTTTTGTTCTTGGTTGTTTTTGCAGATGTTGTAGACGATCTTGTACCTGCATTTCCTTTGTGGTTTAAAGGTCACATAGAATGGTCTTTTTTTTTTTAACCAAAAATCCAGATTACTGATGTCTACTTGGATAAATTAAATAATATTTATGGTCAAAAACCTCATAGTCTCTTCAGATTAAGCCAGATTATTGCTGCTCTCTGACAGCCTCTGAACAGGCACTCTGTTTCTGAGCTAATGCCCCGCCCCCCAGAACACTGAGTCTCTTGTGATTGGCCAGCTACCAGCTGACTGACTGCTCCGCAGTGCTTCTTCTTCTTCTTCTTCTTCAGGTTGAATGTTCACGTCCATGACCAGGAGTAGCTGTTGGGGGAGGGTTGGTTGCACGGCAAATGTGCTAGTTACATAACTAAACTGGACTTTTCAAAAGCGCTTGCTTGAGCGCCGGTAAACAGAGAAGTCCTTCTTTCTCAGAAGTGGCTGAAGTGTTTACTGTGACACTTTAGTGATGTTTAGATACAGGAAGGACACGGGGACACACCAAAAAAACATCAGACATGTGATTTTCTTCTCCGTGTCCTGAACTATCCTCTTCCCGGACATTTTTATTTCAGGTTTATTTGCAGTGAGTGTAGGCAGTTGTTGATAAAATCTGTCTAACTACGGATGGGACGACACCAATTTTTTGTGTCCGATACTGATACCGATATCACAAACCTGAGTCTTTACCGATACCAATATTATTATAGAGTCATTTCAGACCATTTATGAACTATGAAGCTGTTAACAAAACATTTGTGCTGAGTTACTTCAAACACATAATTCTACAACTGTGCAACAAATATTCCTCTCCCAAAATAAACAGCCCAAACATGACTCACTCGGCTAAATTGATTTATATTTACATTTTTACAGTCTGTGCATAGTGAAGCATTGGATATATAGCATAGTATTTGGATCGTATCACATTTTTACATTTTTAACTGTCCAATATCCAATCCATTGATTTCAGACCGATATCGATTCCCATTCCACGTCTAATCTCATGCTAATTTCTTGTATGGTGTGACCGAAAATCAGGCTTAAAGGAATTTATCTTGTGCGCCACCATAGCTTTACCCCTAATACTCCACATACATCACAGTTTTCATTATTTTATTAACAGTTTTAATAATTGTTGCTGCTAGCGTATTTATAACGCGCAGAAGAGTAGGTTAGAATGAAAAAGGGGGGAAATATTTATGAGCTACCTTACAAAGAGTATTAGGTTTGGGTATTAATGGATATTTGGTGCACAGCGAGTTTCTCTACTAAAGCAGGGGGCGCTGTCTGCACAGAGAGGAGTTTCCCTCAAACCTTACATGCGCCCTCTGCTGGATTCTACTTAAATAGGAGTTTGTGAGATGCAGCATGCATTTCAAGCACGTAATTAAAATAATATTGAATTTCAAATAAAAAGAGGATGTCCTTTTGGGGAAAATATCTGTCTTTGTTTGTCCCCAGAGATTAAGACTGCAATTGGATTAGCAATCCAGTTCTTTCCAGTTCAGGTTTCCTTTGTTCCTGTTACAGTGGCACCACCGCCTCGCGCCACCCAAGACGACTGTGACTGTAGAAAGAAGGATAATGTATTTTCCAGTCCTTCCAAACTTTGTGAAAAAACATATGTGGGGTTTTAATTTGAAATATCCGTCATGTTTTATAACGTTCTACTTGGAGCTTCTGTGGATTTGATTTGGTTCCTTGTGTCTGTCTTTTTTTTTTAAAAATCTGAAATATTTATGTATCTTAGATACTGTAAAGTTTTAAACTGATGAAAAAATATATCAAATTTGCTTTTGCTTTTTTTTATTCAACTTTTATTCAATTATTTTCCTCATCTATTATTGATTTATTATTTTCTCAAATAACTGATTTGTTCTTTCATTCAGAAAATGGTGTAAATTGTTTCCCCATACCTTCATCTTCAAATATACCAAATATTTTCATATTTACGAAACTAAAATTACAGAACTTGTGTTATTTTGTTTTCAAAAGCCAATTTAATTATCAATGATCATTCATCAAAATAACTATTACTTTAGTAATTGTTTAATACTTGACAAATCACTGCAGCAACTGCAACAATTAATCAGTTACTAAATTAATTATCTATTATTTTAATCTACTATTTAGATTTTTCTGCTTCTTCAATGTGAATATTTTCTGGTATTTTTGCTCCAAATAAAGCTATCATTAAAAAAAAATATATCTTATGGACTGAAGAAGTTCTATTTAAATAATCTATTTATTGATTATGAAAATAATAATTAGTTGCCGCCCTAACCCAGATTGATTCTGCACTTTAACCCGGAGTAGCTGGTTTTGGCCACATGGTGGCAGCAGTGAACATACATTCAACACAGCACCTTTTTGAAGTTCATTTAATGAACTCGTTTAATCAAAGAGGTGCGCATTATGTTTACACACAAAGACGCTGCATCACAACATAATTATTCACTTCACGTTGTTTGAATTTGAGTGTAAACGTGATAATCACTCCGTGTTTTTGACTCTAAAAACTAAATGGTAGGTGTCAGATGGCAGGGCTCGGTTTTATTTGGCGGCCATTTCTTTTCCTGTGGGACACATTAAAACGATCATATTAATGTAATTCATCGTTAAAAACAGTCAGAGGGGAGCGAAGCAGGAGGCCATTTTAACTGCTGCAGCTGTGACTTCTTTGTGTGTGTGTGTGTGTGTAACTGCCATCATATGCCTGTGTTCCGCTAAATAGATGCCAGGTGATGCAATGTTGTTTCATACCACTGACACACACACACACACACTTAATTGCCATGCTGTCTGCAGACTTTTCGTTTTACCTCATAGTGCAGGAACGTTTGTCTTAAGCACATAAAACCTGGATTAAACACATTTTAAAACTTAAAACTCTGAGTCAATTATCAAAGGTTAAAGGATTAGCCTTTTGTGACGCCTTGACTCCTTCACTCATTGACCTTTGTGTGACACGAGCAAGGTGCACTAAAATAAACAACGAACTGCTCTTTTCCGACCTTTCATTTAACCTCCTTTTGACTGAAAAGCTGAAATACTTGAGTACATTTTTTGTTATGTCAAAGTAAGAGCACTGCAAAAAACACAGAAAACGATCTATTTCTTTAATAAATGAGCAGAACTATGAAATATTTTTATGTGAATAAGATTGTGTTTGATTAACAAATGAGCTGGTGATCCATAAAATGTCATTAAAATGTTATTAAAAGATCATCAGTTTAAGAAGCAAAGAACCCAGAGCATATTCCCATTTAAAGTAACGATGATATTCACAATAGATTAGTCTGTCCATTCATTTTCCCGATGAATCGATTGGTTGTTTGGTCCATAAAACATCAGAAAATGCAGATGCTTTGGTGCTTCTCAAATCTTGGAACTCGATGATGTTCTCAAATGTCGTGTTTGGTCCACCAACCCACATTATTTCATTCATTTATTTAGTTTCGTTGTTATATGGAGCTGAGAGACCTGGAAATATTTACATTTAAATCGCCGAAAAATCTTCTTCCTTAAAAACAAAACTCACATTGATTATCCAAAATAGTTGACTATTCATTTAGTAATCGAGTAATAATCGATTTCAGCCCTAATTTAAAGCAGGGATCCACCATATTATTGGCACGATATTGTATCGGCTGGTATTAATGGCAGAAATGCCACGATCCCTTTAAGACAAGATAAGATAAGATTTCCTTTATTGTCCCACAATGGGGAAATTCACATTGTTGCAGCAGCGAGTGGGTAATTTACATAAGTGTAGGAAAGAATAAAAAAAGAGCTGGAGATATAGATACAGTATTAAACACTATGTACAAGAGGAAACATCCAAAAAATAAAAACACAATAGCAGCAGTTGCACATGGGTTAATAAATTACACAGCACTGCATATTAGTTATTGCACATTGTTATTATTGATATTGTTATTATTCTTGCCGGGATGTCTCTCACTGTATATAAGTGATATATATGGCTAATATAAGTGTATATACACTTATATACTTATATATACACTTGATATAATTCACCGTATATAAGTGATTTAAATGGCTAATGACTAAAACAGAAGGCAAAAAATCTCTTTATTTATTTGGCAAAATAAAGAAAATGTTTATTTACACCTGCTGCAAAATGAGCATGAAAACTATTATGTTAGTCAAGTCCAATATTGTTTGTCCCATCAGGAAATAATAAAATCTGTGATGACTTCATGTAAGGAAACTGTCTTTGAGAGTAAATGTAATCTGTGCAACCTGCTGCATATTCTAGCATAAAAAAAAAAAAATCCAGTGAACAATGAACAGTGGAGAGACGGAAGAAATGGACACAATGTCGGTGATTGTACTGATACAGACGCTCAGTCTGCAGGACATACTGAGCAGACGTCAGACTGACATGCTGCAGATTAAACCTCAGCCACAGACGCATTCCTGTCACGCTGACTATACCTTCATGGCACCTTTCCACTATACAGATCCAGCACGGCTTGGCTCGGCTCGGCTTGACTCTAATCAATTTTATTTTTTTTGCTTTTCCTTTAGTGATAGTAGCTGGTACTCTTTTTTTAGCACCTGCTCTGTCGACTGGCGGCCGCTGATTGGTCAGAGAGCGTCGTCACTGTAAGAGTCACGAGCGCGACAAAGTCCGACACGAGAATCAAAGCGAACGATGGCGAACTGTAGATCAGTTAAAAAGACTTAAAAATCCTGAAAACGTGCGTTAATCTCCAACATTTAACAAGGACATTTGTAAAATGTCCATATTTAACAGAGGAGTCTGGTGTATTTAGCGACAGCGCTGCTGAAAGACGGAGATGGTGAGCCCAATCACAAGCCGTTCAGCCGTATTTCACTTCAGTGACTGTGTCAGACGGAGTCTGTGCTCCGCTCATGCAGGAAGTACTGAACCATTCAGTGAACTCATCTGTTTATAAAAGTGAGGAAAATGATTCACTACAAAGAAAACAACTGCTTTGACCGTCACGTGTTTGTGTGTTTATGTCATTAATAAAACAACGTCGTGGCAGTTGCTATGACGACCCCGATTAAGTTGAGGAGGAACTATAAAATCATGGAAAAACGACATGTCTGATATCAAACCGTTGCCGTGCTGCAGCTGTAGAGTGGGAAAACCACCTTTTAATATACAAGCATATACATATGTTTTTACATCAGAGAGTGGACCAGTGTAACACTGAACGCTAAAAGTTTAATTCTGTGTCTATCTTTTAAAAGTAAACCAGTGAATATAATACTTTTAAATCGCTTTAATCCAACATGCGGGTGCAGGAAATCTAGTATTTCAGTGTTGTGTCTTGTTGAGTAATGAACTTCAGAGGCTGCTGGTGTTCTTTATCTATTCTTTGTCAACACTGAAACGCATCCCAGATTTTTAGATTTATTGTAAACAGGATGAAAAAGGAACCCCTCATTTATACACAGTGGTTTTTTTTTTGTTTTTTTTAAGTAATTTTCTTCATGTAATTCAGCAGATTTTGGTTTGGCAAAGCCGCTTCATTGTGTCCATCTGTTGTGCTGCCACTGTTAGCCTGTTTGTTATTGGGCTTAGCTCACAGACTGTAATAGACCCTGACATTGCCAACTTTTTTATAAATCAGAGCAGCAGATAATAAGTCAGTATTTGTTGTTTTTAACAATTTACTTTTCCGTCTGATAAAATATAACTGGTATAACTGAACTGTACTTCAGTCACTAGTACTTGAACAAAATAATGGTCTGTTTCTCCGGTCTACATTTAATGTCTGCAATTATATGCAGTATTTTCAGTGAAAATAAAAATTATGTATAAGCTAAATACTGACTACACCAAACAGGTAATCAAAAAGAAAAACTAGGAAAAAAACAAAACCTTGATGGAAAAAAAATAATGTTTTAGTGGCTCTGCAACAAAAATGTGTAATTTGTGATAATTGACCTATCAAAAAATAATAATCCGCCAATGTCAATTATTAAAAAATTGCTATTTTTTTCCCTGATTAACTGGTGTAAGTCTATACAGTAGATACAAATTGACTGATGTGAGATAATGCGGAAGTGTCAGAGGGAGACACCACTGTTTGCTTTATAGGAAATGGGAAAATTAGATTGCGAGTTTATGTCAACTGTAAGATTCTTCAATAGAAAATGGCGTCCGTTTACAAATGTTTGCTGTGTTTTTCCTAGTCCTGCGAGTGGACCCGACTTATTGTAGGGGACGCGTCTCTTTCAGCACTTGTCCTCAGTCAGATTAAAGTGCTTTAAACCGATTTCCTTAATAAGTGCTGTGGTGACTCTCTGTCCCTCTGTGACCTGAAGACTGAACTTGTCTCTGGGGTCAGGACTCGAACAGCCCTGGGCCTTGTTTCCTGGAGCTAAAACGAGTCTTGTAAAAGTCTTTACTAGAGTTTTTTTCTTTTACAAGCAATTTAATGACTGTCAATGTGACAGTGGTGTTTCCTTTCCTTGTCCACCGTGACCTTCACAATAACCAGACTCTTAACTCTCTGTATGTTAGACTAGCTTTTCTTTTCATCAGCTTTTCTGTTCTGTTTTCTTTGTGTTGATTTTCTCTTAATTTTTTGAATGACTTTGCCCATTTCCAAGTTACCTTCTTCTACACGGATTATTTGTTTAACTTTGTTCTTGGTGTGTATCAGCTCAAGACATTCCAGATTAGGATGGACATTTACCAGGTGCTCATGTTGTGCTGTTGAATTTTGATGTTTTGTCCAAAAAAACAGGACGTTCTCATAACTCCACTGGACCAAACTTCACATGCTTCATAATAACTTGACAATAGGCACGGTCACTTCCTGGTTTATAAGTAAAAGAGCATATCTGCAGAGGTAACCAAGAGTGATTAGAGCGGAATTATAGAATTTTAGTGGATTTATTTATTTAGATTTTTAGAATTTAGCAGTGCTACACTGAAATTTAAGCGCCTTCTTCAGTTGAGGCCGTCCATGTTGAATAGCTCGGCTAATGACTAAAACATCTACTAAAAGACAAGTAAACGTTTTGCGATCGGTATCGGCAGTTTTAATTACAAGCGTTAACTTAAACGACAACAGACCGTTAAGGTGTTGGCTTATATGTTTGTAGAAGTTGTACATGAGTTGTATATAGTCAGTTACTTGGATTTGTAATTTAAATCCAACAGGAAGTCCGCCGTTTTGAATTTAGAGGTCACTTAAATTATTAACTTTAAATACCGGACCATTCAGCGTGAATCATCTGTCATCATCTGTGTTTTTTTTTTGTTTTTGTTTTTTTTTTGGCCTGATAAATTTTTAAATTTTAACCTTCATTGTATGTTATCCAATCCGATGTGTTTATAAAGCACATTTGAAAAACAACAACACTTTGACCACAGTGCAGTACAGTAGTAACACTGAATATGTAAACAAACAAAAGACATAAAGCACGGTGAACTCAAAGAAATAACCTTAGGAATATTTTCACTTCTTTACCTTGTGTGTGTTAGACAGAGTTTTCCAACAGGAAACTGACGTTTGTGTGTCTGTAAATCAGATCCAGGCTGTTCCAGTGTGTATGTATGAAATGACAGAGCAGCACTCAGACTGTTGCTGCTGTCACCTCTGTACAAACACGACATGCCGACTCATTGTGTGTGTGTGTGTGTGTCGTCATGTGCCAAAACACACGTAAGAATGAGCTGTTCTGCATCAAATAATCCTAATTGTGTTTGTCAAGTGAGAAAAGGCCTGTGTATCTTGCATGAACGCTGCTTTTAAAGTGATTGAAGGTTAAAGAAGGTGTGTCTCGAAGGGATACTTCGTCACTGCAAGCTCTGTGAAGTATGGCTGAGACCTAAAATCTGCATCACTTGATTTCTATACCTTAAGAGTATGCTCATTTTTGTATCTTTCTATTTTTCCAAACCTGTGATATTTTAAGAATATGTTTTCCGCTTTATTATGTTGTTAGATGACTTTTTCTTTTAACTTGAAAGTGATGTTTGTGTCACTTTATAAACCACACTCCCTCACACCAAACTCCATAGAGAAAATGTGTGTTTTTAGCTCACCTGGTCACAGGAGCTGCTGGTCCACTGCTGCCTCGTGTGGTGACTTTGTGTCACTGAGGTAAATCTGAACAAAAGGATTTCAAACACCAGCGTCACAAAAATGACACATTTGACCTCAGTGATGGAGCCGGCAGTGGACCAAAACTCCTGTGTGCTGTGATGTAAAATTGCTGATTTTGGCTATGGACTTTTGAACGGGGGTGTGAGCAGTTTACAGAGTGACACAAAACACTTTCACTCTGTTGAAAATAGGATGTCTAATGTTGAGAAAAAAGCAGCAAACGACATACATAGATATTATAGACTTAAACAGCTGTAAATTTTACACATGGGATAATCTGCTTGTCTCAGATCTCGTTGTTTACTGTATGCACAATTCCAATATCCTTAACTTTACACCTTAAACACATTAAAGAGGCCTTGAATAAAAATTAAGAAATCATAATGTGAACATTTTATTCAACAACTCCTGTGTTCTGTGATGTAACATGGCTGAGTTTCCCTGTGGAGTTTGGTGTGTGTTTCTGCTGTAAATGTCTGTCTAACAGTGAGATAAAGTGAGGTATCATGGACTTAAGCTGGTGTTTGATTTTATCAGGCTTTTCCTGGGTGTAATGAAGATAAATTGGTTAATCACTTTGAATGTTGTTGTTGTTTTTTTTTCTTAAAACAGATTTTTTTTTCTCCCCCAGCTTCTTAAAAGTAAGTTTCTTCTGGTTTCTCATAACAAACATCATTATTTTCAGTTCCTGACATTTAGTGGACCAAGCGATTACTCAGTCGATTGAGTCGCAGCCTCACGTTGCAGCCAGAACTTCCTACAAGCATGAAGAATTTGAACCAGCACTTTCATGTTTTCCTTGGAAATGGAGCGGCCTTTTACAGTTGGACACGTTTTCCTGAACATGTCTCAGTGGGTTGTCGGGATCTGGTGGTTTTGTCCACTGTCCAACACACACCCTCTCCTTTTCCACTTCACTTGGGATGTGTTTTCTCCTTCACCTGTTCCCACAGGCTTTGTTACCTGACACGTGTTCCTCTTTTTATGTAAAACTACTCATTTACAGGTGGCTGCTCGCCCTCTGCAGCTTTGTTTTTCCAGCTGACACATGTAGCAGCTTGAAAAGCCTCTCTACCACCATCGGCATGTTGAGCCGTCACATTCCCCATCTGGCAGTGAAGTTCTTTGACCTGGAGAAAGGCAGTTGGAACACGACAAGAGAGAGCCGCAATAATTGCGATGACGCTAATTCGCAGGAAATCACAAATGATTACACATTACTCCTGCGTTTCTGTGACTTTTGAAGACAAATTGTTTAAATGAGTCTCCTTAAAGAGTCGGGCGGACGTGGTTAAAGAACGTCTGGTGTTGCTGGTAGGACACGGGTCAGTGGATTAGCTCAGGTGCCGTTCATGTGTCAGTGCATAGTGGACTTCTGCAGGTGCACTTGGAGTTTGTCCGTTTGGGCCTTTTCACGCGTCTCGTCTCGTTTGTTTTTGCTGCCTCTGTTGGTGGGATCCCGGGACATGTTCTTTGGGGGACACGTCCTATGCGGGACACGTCCTGTGTGGGACACGTCCTGTGCGGGACACTTCCTGTGTGGGACACGTACTGTGTGGGACACGTCCTGTGCGGGACACGTCCTGTGCAGGACACTTCCTGTGTGGGACACGTCCTGTGTGGGACACTTCCTGTGTTGGACACGTCCTGTGTGGGACACATCCTGTGCGGGACACTTCCTGTGTGGGACACATTCCGTCCGGGACACGTCCTTTGGGGGACATGTCCTTTGGGGGACACGTCCTATGCGGGACACGCTCTGTCTGGGACACTTCCTGTGTGGGACACGTCCTGTGTGGGACACGTCCTGTGCGGGACACTTCCTGTGCGGGACACTTCCTGTGTGGGACACGTCCTGTGTGGGACACTTCCTGTGTGGGACACATTCCGTCCGGGACACGTCCTTTGGGGGATACGTCCTTTGGGGGACATGTCCTTTGGGGGACACGTCCTATGCGGGACACGCTCTGTCTGGGACACTTCCTGTGTGGGACACTTCCTGTGTGGGACACTTCCTGTGTGGGACACGTCCTGTGCGGGACACTTCCTGTGTGGGACACTTCCTGTGTGGGACACGTTCCGTCCGGGACACGTCCTGGATAAAGTGGTAGAAAATGAGTGAGTGAGTGAGTGAGTGAATTTGAAGTTCTTGAAACTGAATATATTGTTAATTATTAATATTTTTGGTTTGTGGACAAACAAGACATTTGAGAACATCATCATTTCCAGTTTTGAGATCAACATTTTCCAACATTTTATGGACCAAGTAATGAATTGATCAATCGAGAGTACAATGGACAGATTAACTGATTATTGATATAATTTACAGCCAGGTTTTGATGCAGAGCAGACTGAGTGTTGACTTGTTTTCAGGAAGATTCCCTGAAGAATTTATAAGTATTGTTGTAGGGAAGCTGTTGAATGTTGAAAGCTTTAGCTTTTTTTTCATCCGTGAACATGTTTCCTACAAATATTTGGATTAGTTGCACCCATGGGTCATTCTTAAATATTATTCACCCCAGTGGTTGAAGGGTTGTCGGGATGAAAACCACGTTTATTATTCTCATTGTGCTTCTTCTCTGTAGGTTTGTGATGGGTTTCATATGTTATTTTTACTCTCAAAGAATTAAATCCTTTAATAAGCTGTTGATGGTTTCACAAAAAAACTAGGTTTAGTCTTGTGGTTTTTGTGTTGTCTCATATATAAACAAAACAAAACCTTTAACGACTAAATACTCATAGGAGTAACAAACCTTAATTCAATGAGTTCAGTCAGAGCATAAAGTGGTGGCTAACCATGCGTAAGTATTGCCTAACGCTTAAATACCATGTTAGTAAACTGTATTTTATTGTAAATTTCTCTTTGACCTGAAACGCAAATAAATTATCTTCTAGCTTTGTGAAGCTGCACTTGAAGTTCCATTGTAAAAGAATTGGTACCAGAGAGGATGTCGTTCTTCTTCTTTGTTGTTTTTCTTTGGCTGGTTTGTCCATTCAAGCTGCCATTGAAACAATGTTTTAACCCCATGAAAACCCAAACTATTATTTTTAGTGATAAATATATATATTTATACAAACATACGTATGCCGCGTATATTCAGTTTCTGCCAATAAATGTTACACATTGGACCTTAAACAACCAGTGGTAATAACTTGCTAAAAATGGCAAACAGTCCCAGCAATGCACATATTCTCATTTGAATATTCTTAATGTTGAGTTGTCAACAAAGCGCATACTGATTGGTTAGAAGCGAACAGAAATTCTATTGGCTCAAATTGAGAATATAAGTCGCCTTTCTTTGCTCATTAACGGGTTTGAAAAATAACTTGACAAATATAATTTGTTCTGTGTTATTGTTTATTGTCGGATACTGACAATTTACACCTTTTTAAACCATATAAATGTCTTAAAGGGATGAAACTGTACAACGGTCATTTTCCACTGTGACATCATACCATAAGTCAGGAACAGAGGGAGAGACTGTGGCCTTATTTCCTCCAACTTTATGATTTGGCAGAGGCAGTAAACGTAGCTACATTGAAACCTACGTACCCAGATATAATGCATCTTTAAGCTTTAAGCAGCACACAGGGACTTTCCTTTAACTTATGGCTCCATCATGTTTAATTTACCTCACCAATCCCAGGCTCCAGAGTTCTTATGGCTGACTTTGAAGAGATTACAACTGCGCTGTAAGTCTTTATGTCTGTCTTTGTTTCTCTCAACCCTCCAGGACTGAGTGATTAGTGGCTCTGGATAATCACTCAGTCTGAATACATGGAGGAAATGAGGTGGTCTTCAGCACAAACGACAGACAAAGACAGATTTATTTAGGAAGGAAGTAATATGTGACACTCATTCTCCCTGAAAACACATTTTAGCCCCTAAACCTTGTTTAATTATGCTCACCCAATAGAATCTGCACCTGTTTTAAATTCTTACCACTTCATTTTGCTGTTAAAAAGCCTTTTCTGACTGGAAATGGGAGTTGTAATCTGCTCATTCCCTCCACTCAGTGCAAATCAGCGATTTTTACATCACAGCACACAAGATTTGCACAGGAAATCCACTGCTGCCTCCATTGAACGGTTCAAATGTGTTATTTTTATGACTTTGCTGTTTGGAAAACGTTCAGATTTACCTCAGTGACACACACTCGCCACACGAGGCAGCAGTAGCCCAGCAGCTCCTGTGTCCCCTTGAGCTAAAAATCTTGGACTTTGGTGTGGGAGAGTCAACTGTTTTCAAACTAGTGACAGTCAGCAGTTGTTTTCTTTGTCCTCAATCATTAGAATCAGTTTTATAAACAGATGAGTTCACTGAACGGTTCAGTACTTCATGCATGACCGTCTGACACAGTCACTAAACTGAAATACGGCTGAACGGCTTGTGATTGGGCTCACCATCTCATGTTGCAGATTAACGCACGTTTTCAGGATTTTCAAGTCTTTTTAACTGATCTACAGTTCGCCATTTGCTTTGATTCTTGTATCGGACGTCGCGCTCACGACTCTTACAGTGACGACACTCTCTGACCAATCAGTGGGCGCCAGTCTGTCCACGTCACATTTTAGTATCGGCTCAGCTTGGGACCTCGCTAGAGCAGGTCCTAAAAAAAAAGTACCAGGTACCTGGAGTTGAGCTGTGCCGTGTTGAGCCGTGCTGGAACCAAAAAGTATTTGGTGTAGCACGATTTGATTGGCAACAGCTTACGCTGCCCTGAAATAGCTGGGCTGGATTATTGAAAACCAGGAATAATCACATACAATACTCACTGCGTCGAAACGGAATCATCATAATTTTAGTATTATGCAATATTTTTTTAAAGGCCTTGTTTTAATCTGCCCAACTGTATCTTCACTGTAAAACATCCCCGCAACTGTAATTCACTCACTCATGTTTCTTACTTTTTCCAGACGAGAAAACGATCAAAGCTTTTTCCAGACGAGGTTCCTGCATTTACTCCGTCCTGTGTCGTTTCCTGAAAGCTTGTTACGTTGGGTCTAAGTGTGTGGCTGTTACAGCCATTCAGTCGACGCTCACTCCCTCTGTGTCTTCTGTTGGCCTGTTAGTCCAGTTAACAAGCGTCTCTTCGCACAGAACACAGATTTCACCTGAGCCGACCATATCCTGTGTAAAATAATACACCAACGTCTGACAGGTTTTTCCATCACTGTAAAACATCCCCGCAACTGTAATTCACTCACTCATGTTTCTTACTTTTTCCAGACGAGAAAACGATCAAAGCTTTTTCCAGACGAGGTTCCTGCATTTACTCCGTCCTGTGTTGTTTCCTGAAAGCTTGTTACGTTGGGTCTAAGTGTGTGGCTGTTACAGCCATTCAGTCGACGCTCACTCCCTCTGTGTCTTCTGTTGGCCTGTTAAGTCCAGTTAACAAGCGTCTCTTCGCACAGAACACAGATTTCACCTGAGCCGACCATATCCTGTGTAAAATAATACACCAACGTCTGACAGGTTTTTCCATCATAGTGCCGTGTGTGCGTGATGCTCAGTGAGCGTGGCAGTGCTTGTGCTCGTCACTCAGTTTCTCGGGCACTGATGAGATTTTTATGTTTCTTATGTTTCCTCTGTTCACTGAAACGTCCCATCTGTCATTTCCTACTCGTCTGTCCCAGCTGATGAGCGTCTTTCATCTTCTGCTTGTTGGGTCTGAACCAGAGCAGAGGCCGGCAAATTGTTGGTCTGTCCCCAGCTAATTAGCGTAATGCTACCCCGCCGCAGGACAACATGGTGGCCGCCTCTGGTTTCCTCTGATTACAGCTGCCGGAGGTCGGAGTCCAGTGGTGGCCCTTTGAGTTTGATTGACAAGAAGATGTCTTCTCATGTCCCTGTGCTTATCGCCATGGTAACCAGCCACATTTATTGTCAGTTATACAGTAAAACACAGCAGCTCAGACTGTACAATGAATCCTTAATCCTTAATTTCTAACTCATGAAGTCCCTTAGTGACACTTACTGAACATCCTGGTGGGTCATACATGACAGGTCATGTGACTTTGGGCGCCATTGGTAGCGCACTTCCAAGATGTGTGCCAGGTTAACCTATCTGACGCAACTAGCGACATTTTAAAAACTTGTTTTTTTGCTGCTAAAGACAAGATTCAAGCCATCTAATAGTGGAAATAATTAACGTGTCCTTTATTAGATGTAACAAATGGATATAGAACATATAAGATAAATATCGTTGCAACATATGTCATACTAAGAAAAAATGATGGTGATCTTCTTTGTTGAGTTACCTGTTTCAATTAATTTTATTACTTATACTGTTAATTTTTATAACAGGGACACAAGGAAAACACGATTTTATCCACTTAGCAAATGACTTACTTGACAAAATCTCTGCCCATTGATGTCCGTGATACTTTAAGAAAGGTTTGCCGCCTTCTCTCGCTGTTAGACGGCCTTTTCCAACAGGAAAACAGGAGTTTGTGTTGTTTGTTTGTCTCCCACATCCCACAAATCCAGAGAGGAAAACAGTGATTTTTACTTCACAGCACACAGGAGTTATTCATCCACTGCTGCTTCCGTCACTAAGTTCAAATGTGTCATTTTCTGTCTTCTGCGTTTGAAATCGATTGTTCAGATTTACTGAAGTGACACAAGCCGACCACACGAGGCAGCAGTAGACCAGCAGCTCCTGTGTCACTGTGAGCTAAAATCGCTGATTTTCTCAATGGAGTTTGGTGTGGTGAACTGAGCTGTTCATAAACTTCAGTTTTTAATTTAAAATGGCTGTCTCATGGTGAGATAACGTAACAAACATGTTTCTAAATAAATCGTAAAACCTGACCAAGCATAGATTTGTTTATTTTCTTGTGTCCTCGCTGAGATATCAAGCATCTCATTTCTCGTTAACTTATCATTATCCATTTAAAAAATACACAGAATCACAACTTACTTCATTCCATTGAAATGCATTGCTGCCTGTTTTGACCTCAGCTTTACAACTTGAGCGTCTCTTCCAAAGAAAATCCAGCTTTAATTGGTGGCGTTTGGTTTTCAGACTGAACCATTATCATTTTTCTGTTTGAGGTTTGTCACAACGCTCACTTTGCTTTTTTTTTTTTTTCGCGAATGTAACTTTCACTCCCGTCTGTTTTTGAGTTTCCACAAACCATTTATCTTCCCATTCAATTATGTGTATATATAGAGTATACTGTATATGCTTATTGTATGATGGTTTAGTGAAAACATATGCGAACTTCATCCAAAAACAAGCAAATTAGGAGCAGCACTTTTGTTTTTCCTGTTTACTGATCTTGTTTGCATTACTCGACCACATGTGTTAAGTTACTAAATGCTGCTGTTGTGGTGTTTGGTTCTTCCATCACTGACACCTCGGGCAGAGGAACTGATACACAGCACTGAATTCACACCTGAAACACTGTCTGTGTTGAAACCTCTGGTCATTTCAGATGCTTTTTTTATTGGACATTTACTGAGCTTGTATTTTATGCTTTGTCTCCTTAAACCTTGGGTTTTTATTTCTTGTTTCCGGTTAATAAAATTAACCGGAAACCAAGTCATACAGTTACTTCTGGTACCAGTTGTTGAACAACAGTAATGGTCTGTCTCCCCAAACTACATTTCATGTCCGTGCAATTATATACAGCAATAAATACATTTTCAATAAAAAATAGTGTATAAAATCACTATTAAATACATGAAATGTGTCGTCAAAAAACGTAAACATGTGATAATAACAATAATAATAATAATTTGTAAAACCTGGCTGATTTATATGTAATTACAGGCCAAAAAAAATAGATGTGTCTTTCTCTTCTCGTTACATTTCTGTTTTATTTTGAAGTTCCTTCCAGTGTGTGTACCTTGTTCAGTTTCACTTCCTGTCCAGTTTTCCCTCCACTGATTGTCTGCCCCACACTAAAGTGACTCACCTGTGTTCAGTTAGCTCCGCCTCCTTAGTGTATTTAGTCTCTGTGAACCCCATGCTCATTAGTTATGTAAAAACGTAGCCAGGTATCTGGAAAACTCGCATTTTTTTCTGTTTTTTACTTTTCATTCGCTGAAAACGATTCTTCACGATTGACTTAATGCTTCTTGTCACGCTGCCACCTTTAGGTTTGGCGTGGTCATGGTAGCACCCAACGGCATATTTATGCGGGTTTGTGTAGATGGAAATGATCTGGTGGGTACTTTTGAAAAGTGTAGTATTTTTACATTTTTTTCCCATTACATTTTCTCTCTCTGCATTGCCTTGCTTTTGCCTCCTTTTGTTCAGTTTTATTTTTATAAAACGAATCTATTGTTTCAGTCCTTGTGCGTTTGGGTCTTTTATCTAACATTGAGAGTCTGGCTCTGTTTAAATCTTCTGTCACTATTTATCATTTGTGTCAGAGCTGGAACCGTCAACTTTTCGGTCTTAAACCTTTCATTGTTTCACATTTAAACTGGCTGCGTGTTGAAATGGTGATAGAAAAACAACTCTTCCCACATTTAGACTGATCCCTACAAGTCTGGCTTTCATATTTTTCTGTTGGCAGCTGCGATTGCGTTTTCACATAAAGACTGTGAATGGAATTAGCCACAAAGAAACAACATTATTCTGTGACCAGAACCCTGCGGAGAACGCCCTGTGACTGTGATTTAACAAGAACCAATGGACACAAATGTTGTCTGTTGTCCTTTTGATTTTGAGTAGAACAAGCAAAATTGTGTTTTTTGTATATATGCCTCTTTCTCCTGCCGCCATCTTGTCCTCTCCCTTGTGTCCTCAGCCGAACTGTGCTCATGTCCTCCTACACAATTGAACATTGTACTAAAATTGAACAGGCAGACTGACTGCCAAAATAAAAACTCCATAACCACACGCACAAGAAATTAGATGACACATCTATTCTGTATGAGCGCTGCAACTTCCGATATTTTCATCATTGATTAACCTGTTGATTTTCTTTCCTCGCTTGATCGATTTGTTGTTTGGTCAAGAAATTTTTTTGTCATATGCTCTATATTATCGGCACAGTATTGGTATCGGCCAGTATTGAATTTAAAATGTATTATAGGATATCGGCAAACATGCCAAGATCCCTAATATGAGTCATGACCAAAATAGTTGCTGCTATGTCCTTGAGCAATGAAGAAAAGGTACATTTATATTGGTATTGATTATTGGCAGAAGCACACACACTGATATATTGGATATCGACCAATATCCATCCAAAATAGTGAATCCCTACAAAATGACATTTAAAAAAACTGAAAATACATAATAAACCGATTAATTAAATAGTTTTGTGATTTGTTTTTGACATATATTGAATGTTGGACCTGTTTCTGTTGCGGAAGTAGAATATTTGACAAGTTGTGTCGTTAGTGCTGAGCTGCTTTCATCATAAATTTGGGGAAACGACAATGAAAATTAGTTGCTGCATCTGTAACAACATCATCATACAACAGGGATCAGATCCAGAACCATCAACACTCGGTCCAGTTCTCTGTCATGTTGGGGGAAAAAAACACAGCGAATGATTTGGAGTTTATGTAACATCATGCTACAGAATGTGGCATGAGAACCATATGTGCGTCTCATAAGCATAAAACCACTTTCAAATGGATGTTTGATCAGTTACATATGATCACAATTTTTCCCCCACGTTATTAACTTTAACTACAAACATGTACATTTTTGGACCACAGAGTGTGCGCCCTTCAAAGGCTCCACCATGAGTCCTGTGTCCAACAAATGTGTCCTCATCCAACAGGTGGATCCTTCCCTGGTCAGGGTGCGAATCACGGGGTAACGCACGATACAATATGATACGCGATACATGGCCTACGATACCGATAATATCACGATACAGCAATTCTGTGATAATCAATATATTACAAAACGGTCGTACAGCGATACATGACGATATCTGTCTAACTGAAGAAAACAAAACGTCCGTGAAAAGTTTAGAGTGCAGGATTTTAGCATCTCTCAACATAACACTTCTCCGACATTATCCCGCTGTGAACTCCCTCATTTTCCACGTTCATTTGAGCAGCGCCACCGCGAGGACACATGCAGTAGTGATGCCCGACGAGTGAAACTGGCAGGGTCTGTTTACTTTGGAATAGTAGGTGGACTAATGTAATTTTACCACCGGACATCTGTTATATTAATGGATAATTCGCACAAAAGCGCCTCCATGCTTGTTAATCTGTGGAAAACTAGTTGTAAATAGGATGTGACGGAATATTTACTGCAGCTCTATTCACATGGGATTAGGATTACCTGGGGTAATTTGTCTGAACCTTTTTGTCCAAGGTAAATGTTGCCATAATCTTTAGTGACATTGTCTGGTAATGATTGCCAATGTGGCACATTCAGACGGGACTAAAACTCCTGAGAAGCTCTGGTAATATTTACTTTACTCCACCGCTTTATTTAAAACTAATCCCGTCCTAATGGTGATGTCAGTGTAGAAGTTCTCCGGGGATGCAGTGACGGAACATAATCAGTTATCTCCACTTAACATATCACATTTTCCAGTTGCTGAAAGCTGCAGCTCGACTACAAAAGAAAAGAGGATTTCCATTTAATTTGTACAGAAATATTTAGACTCGTATTTATTTGGCTGTTTCTATTCTGTTTCTTTTATTAACATAGAAAACATGCCATTCTTCGTGACGCATCATGGCATCCATTAGTTGACTTTGTGAAAACTGGATGGGGAACAAAAACAGATTTCTGTTCATTATTAAACATCCACTGTCTGTGATCAAGTGTTTTTAAGTGCAAAGTAAATTAGCGTTTTTCTAGAAAGTAGTAGCGCGAATACAGACTCGCTGGGGTCGTATTGTTGTTGCCTCTCCAGAGGATTTAGTCTTAGATTCTCTGCTCTGTCAAATGGTGGCTCTTGATGAAAGTCTTCATTAATTACACACATTATCACTTTCCCTCATCAGAGGGTGGCGACGGAGACGGAGCAGATTTATGGAGGCGATCAGAACGTGGCACGCTAACGAGAAAGACGTGATGGTTCTCGGTGTCTGCAGGCGTTGGATGAAGATCACACACAGCTGTTGTGTCTGCGCTTGTGATTTTCATCTGTTAATTCTCTGCTGCAGCCTCTTCTCTTCATGATATTCTTAGATGTTATCTTTTCTTGGTGATTTTTCTATTTTTCTTTGCTCATAAACAGTTAACAGATACAGTAAGGTTTCATTATTCTTACTACAGATGATCTAATACAGTTTTTTTATTCAATACTAAGTCTTGCACTTAAACTTTTGTGTATCAGTGAATACGGGCAGGTAAGAGAGTGTATTGAGTTTAGGAGTTTAGAATCGTGGGTTCCCTTGAGCAAATAGCTGATAAGATTCCATTTTGTTCCCTTTCAGCGTGTCCTACTCCTTTCAAATTTCTCTGTCCTGCCTAATAAAGGCAAAAAAAAACAAACCCCAAAACATCTTAAAAAGAGGTTCTGTATCATTTTTATGCAAATTAAACAGATGTTTTTGGAGCCTAAAAAAATCCCAAAACGCCACCGTTGCATTTTCGTAAATTCACCTGATAAGCCCTTTTCCACCATAGGAACTTTTCTCATTTACCTGGGTAATTAAAAAACCTTGGGGCATTTCCGTCAAAATTACCCGGGTAGATATTACCCTGGTAAACGATTTACCTGGGTAAATTTAGAACCTACTCGTGACTTGGGACTTTTCAGATTAGCAGTAACTTTGGAGGGGCGGGTCTGTGAGGAACTCATCTTGCAGCTGTTTCCGTGTTGTGAACATAGCGAGTATTCAGACCCTACAGAGACTCTTTCAAAAAAAAAAAAGCAATTAGTGACAAATCTAGGAACTTTATTCATGTGTTATTTGGAGACACTGACGTGGAAAACGTATATCGTTCTAAAGGTCTTTCCATATCGGACGGAACAAATGAGAGACTGATTCTGATGAGACGCAGCCTCTCATGAACATCAAGAACGATGAGAAGACGCTAATAAATTATGAGGAGGAGAACACCTGCTGCTGCTGCTGTTCTCTGGCTGATGCAGCTCACAGTGATGTCGGTAAAAGTTATTTTGAAGCTTGATTTTCACTCCCACCATCTCACTGAAGCACCTTTACAACCCCCCCTCCGCACGTCTGTGACTGTTTTAGACTTTATTCTTGTTCATTAACATGAAACAGGTTTTGAGAAGCAAACACAGTCAATCAAGCGATCCACCCACTTGTTAAATGTTTTGACTATACGTCATCAACAACACTCAAGAACTTTGAGGTGCAGTGGAAACGCAAACTACACAGATTAACAGGAATTTATTTACCCGGGTACATAAGTTCATGGTATTAAAGTTCCTGGTACTTTAGATGTTATAGGGTCTAAAGGGGACCTTTGGTGATTGACACCAGCAGCCCCGCGGCCCTCATGAGGAGGATCAAGTGGTAGAAAATCAATTCATGAAGTAAAAATCCTGGTTTTCAATAATCCAGCTCGACCAGATGCCAAAGAAGCAGCTGTTTTACAGTTGGTGTCTGCAGAAGTTACCACGAGTATTAGGTGACACATTATAGAATTGAGTGCAGGCTGAAATTTTAATTTAGACCATGTTGAATCTCTGAGAGCAAAGACAGAGTTTTTTATCGTATGTTGACTTTTTATCTACAGGGGAACAGCGTTTTGTTTGAGTGTTTCATGTAGATGACCAGTAAGCAGTTCTGAGAAAACGTCGTCATAATCCGACCTCTCTTTTTTGTCATCATCTTCTTCGTGTGTTTTTGTTTGTTTGCTCTTTTATTTTCTTTCCTTAGTCATCCTGACTTTCTTTATTCTTTCTCTGTTTTTTGATTGTGTACATTGCAATGTATATTTATTAAAGCTTTATGCGCGTGCTAAACGTCATCTTCTCTGTTTGGGTGTAGCGGCTTCACAGCGCCTCATACAGGCCTGGCATGTGTACTACAGCGTTTTGCGTGGATGAAGACATTTCCTGTAACTATGCCATGTTTACGGAAAATGTTTTAAAAATGACAAAGAAAAAAGACAATGTTAACTTTTTCAAGCAATATTGGAAGTCTTAATGACTTAAACACAGTCCAAATTTCCCCTTAGAGACACCTGACTGGATGTTATGGAGCTTTTATTTTGGCAGACATTATAAGCGTTTATAGTCCATTATGGTTCCACTCCAGATTTATGAAAGCATAAGTGTAGGTACTAAATACTTGACACTTAAACTTGTAGAAGCTGAAAAATGTTATTTTAAAACTTTCTCCTACTTTCTAGGCATGTTCCGTTAAAAATGATTGGGAAATAATTACACTGTTGTGGTTGTTGTTATAGCTTTGCTCAAAGTGGACTAATTCTTTAGCACGGCACTGTGACTCTTGACCTTTCTAACCCCGGAACAGTCTTTAGTGTTCACACATTTCTTCTTGGTGCAGTGACTCTACAACATCTGTTTTACTTTTGCAGGAAACAGAACAGGCATGACGGGCACCTCCCCCTCCCCCGCTCCTCCCCTTCCTCACCCTCTCCTCATCTTAATGGCTTGATCTCTTGATTGTAGCTGTTGGATTACAAATTTAGAAATGTTTAAATCTGGGTTCCAACATGAAAGTATATGAACTAAAAAGTAATGTACATTGGGTTTTACATTTTGAGGTAAAGATATTGACATCAAGTCTGGCAGCCCAGGTGACTGAGACATTAACCTTTTGTCTTTATGCACTTCCTGACCACTGGGCAGGGTCAGACGTTAAATATGAATGCTAGTCTTAAATCCAGGCTGTGTCCTTGATCTCTATGACAATGTGAAGGTCTGGGCGATACAGTCAGGCTGACTGGATTAGCACTTATGCATTCAACTACACTGTTACGCTGATGAGATCAGGGCTGGGGAAATTCCATTACCGGGCTGATTCCTGTACTGACTTTGCATGCTTTATTTAGATTGTCTCCACCTCTGTCTTGAAAAGTATAAAACTCTACAGTGCTGAGCTATAGTCAGACTTGACTACGGCGCCGTCCACACGGGAACGGATTTAGGTCGATCCGATAAAGTTTTTTATCGTTTCGGCCTCTCGTAGACATGGGAACGGCGTTCCGGGCGCCCTGAAACGATACTTTTTGAGAACGGGTTCCAGAGTGGAAAAATCTGGCAACGCCGCCTTCGCGTTGTCGTGTAGACAAGGAAACCGATACTTTTTGAAAACGATGACGTCACTTTCTGTCTGAGTCTGTTTACAGCGCCGCATGTAGGTGTGGCATATGTATTACATTGATTTCACTGTGTGTTCCGTTCCCATCTTTACGCGTTTCCGTTATCGTGTGTGCGCGATTTTTTCAGCCTACAAAAAAAAAAAAAAATCTCGTTGCGTTGCCGTGTGTACGTAGTCTACAACGACGCACAGTGAGTTCTCAATAAAGAGTAACTTCTGCTTGAAAGATCTTCCAACGTCTCCTGGTCTCTGCTTCAACAAGGGAAAAAGTTTCCAACCTAGCGTTTGAGGGGGAGGTTTTTCTGGAGGGCACGTCGCTGCCTCATGTAATGATCGTCTCTCTCACACACACACGCATGTTGGTCTTAATAAAGACCACAGAGACATTAGATCAGTGGGAACATCTTCTGCAGCGTCAGCTCTGCGACACAGGAGTTTGGGTGATTGATGTCACAGTTGTTGTCGTCGCTGCGGTTCGCTGCCTTTAGTGAATAGTTATGTGCTCGCGTAATCAACCGTGTCCACCTAAACATGCATTATTGGAGATTTATAACCATAAATGTTCAACCTTCATGACTGCTGTGTCTCTCTCTCCACGTTTTTACAAACATTTCCGAGCGTGAGCTTCATAACTCGGGCTTTGTGTGTGTGTGTGTGAAAAATGTAAAGACTGGAGCCAAATCCGCAATGACATCATCGGGGTTGTTTTCTTAAACTCTGGAAATCTCCCTCGAGAGCTGCAGAAAACTTTTAACAAGTGCTTTACATGTGGAGTTCTGCTCTGGAGACCGGTTAACACAGGAAGACGATACAGATGCATGTACAGGCTGCGTGGGTTGTTTACTTGATTGTCTGGACTTGTAATGATCTGTAACTGCAGTATGAAACAACACAAATGGTAAATCGCTAAGTCTGCAATTTAATTGTTCTCTTTTTTTGGTTCTACATTTATGACAAATGGTCGGTAATTCATGTTTTTTAAATTCTCATCCTTGTATTAGAACAGTGTTTCCCAAAGACTGGGTCGGAACCCACAGGTGGGTCACTGGAGATTTTGCATATATTGTATTGTATATATGAAATTAAGTTTTACTTATTTTCTCATTTGGCTGTAAATGATTTATATTGTGATTTGGCAGAGCCACTTCGTCCATGATGTCCATAGCCAGTATTTATCGTTTGGAATTATCTTGGATTATCTTGGAATTTTCATTTCCCAGGCATCTCTCTTCTGCATAGAAACTCACATCAATGACGGAGAGAGACAGTGGACAGTGTCCACAACACTGCTAGTAATTACGACTTCTTTGTAGGCCTAGTCTGTGTTCATTTATTAGACCACGACCCAAAGTCACAGCTGCCCTAAATTAACAGCACTGACAAATATCGAAATCAGTTTTTATGTTTCTTTAATGGTTAATTCGCCAGTTTGTAGAAGCTCTTTAACTGAAATGATATTTTTTAATGCTAAAATATAATTATTATTATTATTATCCATGAATTTTCACATTTACTGTTTTAAAAGCGCATTATTATTCTTTGATTAAAATGTCAAATTATTGTTATTGCATTAGTTTAAGGGGTTGAATATTACACCTGATTGAGTTCAGAAAGCCGGCTCAAATTTAAAAACGTTATTTGACAAATAAATAACAATAGCACTTTTGGTTTTAAGCAAGTTTTTGGAGGATTTCTAAATATTTATGTTTTCTCAGTTTTACTACAATTTATTAAGCATTGTACATCAAGCAATGCAGGGTGCATGAAACATCATTTACTTAAATTTCAACTTAATTTATTTCTTGCACAAAAGTCAAGCACTTTTTTATTTAGGTTGGCTTTTCACAAACTTTCAAGCACCTGTGGGAACCCTGATTTATCCGTCTCCTTGCAATTAAATAGCAACAGGTTCACCTGGCTTTGAAAGGGATTTACGAAAATGATCCTCACTCATTTTCTACCACCTTATCCCCTACATGTAGGTTGTGTAGGGTGCTGGTGCTAATCCCCGCTGACATAGAGTGAAAGACACGGTCCACACTGGAGAGGACGCCAGTCCATTGCAGGACCACATAGAAGACAGACAAGCATCCACTCTTACCTTCAGTCTTTTTACAGTGTCCACCAGAGAAAACCCGAGCACACGCGGGGAGAGAAAGGTCGTGAACCCGTTAGTGCTAACCACTACACCAACCGCATGGCCCTCACCCGAAACACACACACCGCTAATTCAGACGCTAAATAAAACCTTGTTGCGTCTTGTGTAGGGCTGCAACGATTCCTCGAGTACCTCGATTACAAAAAATGATCAAGGAACTTCCTCTGCCTCGTTTGATTAAATTTAAAGCTCACGTTTCGCACGGATTCTTTTTAGCGTGATACAACGTGCTCACGTCACAGGCTATGCGTCCCCTACGAAGCGGGCTTTGGGTGACGTGTGTCGACAGTTTAGCTGTACGGAATGGCAGACGCCGGGACCGAAAACAGTGAATACAGTGAAGATGAGCAAACGCAGCAAAGCGAAAGTAACAGGAGGAACAGGATAAATGTATGTTTTATCAGATTACTCCATGAATTGATGGAATATTCGACAGAATACTCGATTACCAAAATATTCGAAAGCTGCAGCTCTAATCTTGTGCCTTACTTTGTGCTGAGATTGTGCACTGTGTAAAGAGCAATATTAGGACTGGACATGCCCAACGCATTGCACCACACTCCTGGTCTTCACTGTCTATTTTGCTGCATACATAAACATACAGTACATAACTAACACCACTGTTCAGAACTACTCCAGAATCAGAATATCATGATCCTTATTGGTGCGATGCGGTTTTTAAATGTGCAAATCAAATCACATTATTACAATATTCCAGCACAGGTGCCAGCCAATCATAAATCATGTGGGCAACTCAAACCGCTCACCATCTAAACAAAACTCTCAGACAAGGCCTTTTCCACTGTTACATGGCAGCACCATGGCTACGACGTCAGCCGTGTCAGTCGCTAGCGTCACATACGCGTCAATACATTAACGCTCTTTCCAATAAAAACACACCGGGTCAAAATCTGACTTAATCAAAGTGGAAAATATGTTCTTTATTAAGTGTAATGTGAGAATGCAGTTTATTTGTGAGTCGTGGTTGAAGTGCAGTGTTTTTATTCTCATCGCCATCACTAACATGAGACTGGCGTTCAGGTCGGGAATGACGTCGGCGCGGTGCCACGCTGCAGCGTGATTAGCACAGCACAGTAATGCCAGGCTTGAAAGACGTGACTCACTTTCTCCAAAAAAGCGACCAAAACACGTATTCAGGCGGGAGGTTAATCAGCAGAAACCACCTGTGTGATGACAAATGACACTTTACCTGCCTGCGTGGGCTGAAAATAAAAGCCTCTGAAAGCTGAAATCAGTCGGAAAACAATCACTCACACTGGAGGCCAGCAGAAAATGGAAAGGAAAAAAATGAAAAATAAAAGCAAATTGTGTGGAATTGGTTGCAGCCCTCGGCAGCTCTGAAAGACTCTTGAGTGGTTTTCTGCTGCTCAGTAATGCAGAAGTGAATGGTCTGTTCGCAGAATGTTCAGGCTTTTCTTAAGTGACAACAGATGAATGAATGCGGTGTGTTTTGCTGCAGATGGCGGCCACCTGGGTCCCCTCGTCTGAAAACACTGCCGTTACACACATGCTAACAAAAAAAGGCCAAACGTGTGTGGACTCTCAATTATTAGATGCTGGAGTGATGTTTGAACAGCTCTTTTCAAAACCAAGGGCGTTAATCTGCCCTTGGTTGGGATTTTACGGTTTTAATGATCTCTTTACTCATTATGGCTGCACTTAAAGATTATTTTCATAATTGATTAATCTGTTTTGTTACCTCAATTGTTTGGTCCAGAAAATGTCAGAAAGATGTTGATGAATGTTTTCCAATCCTCAAAAAGATGATTTTCACACATGTCAACAAGCCTTACTTATTTAGTTTTAATGATTTCTTTGTTGTATGGAGCAACAACACCAGAAAATATTCACATTTAAGAAGCTGAAAAATCAGATCTGGCCTAAATTGTTTAAAAACAAAACATCAAAATAGTTAGAGATTAATTTACTCATCAAATAATAAACAAATAATTGATTTAATAGAGGAATTGGTGTGGCTGGCCCTAACTAACAATACTTATAGTAATCTTTTAATGGTACTCTTGTTACTTGGGTGAAAAGATTAAGATGTGAAATAGAAATTTACAAATTATTTTTGTAGTGGTACTTCAGAATGTAAATGACATGTTCTTAAAAGTAATGCTAACCGTGTCTTGAAGTTACTAGCTCCATATTTAACTGTAATTAATGATGACAGTGTATTCCAGGTGTAGTCAGAAGTCAGAATTTCTGAGTTCCTAGTCGGACGTGGCCTCATGGCCTCACAAGTCGGATTTCCAACTCGGAAAGTTGAACCAACTTCAAAAACACCCTGCTACTTTTACTATTAATAGCACTTCTGTCACAGTAAGTCAATCGTACACATAGTATTGTTCAATTTTTGTCTGTGAATATGTTATGAATATGTATGAACAAAATACTATGTGGAGCATTGTTATCTATTGGTACTGCTAACAGTGGTGACCCTCAGATACATTTGCGTCCATGTCATGGAATCCGGTCAACATGTTGGTGACGTCACTCTTTTCTGACTTACAGTGTAAATAAAAAGCACCAGTAACAGTCAAATGTCTTTTAGTACTGGAGTTGGGACACTTTAGTTCCATTTGGAGAAACGTTAGACGTACTTAACCGCTTCGCGAATTTGTGTTTTTCTGAAGTTGCTGATGTCATAGCATTGACTCCACATGTTTTTCAGGTTTTCAGGTTTTAGCTAAATTTACCATGCATTTGTCTGTAACAATGGCTCGAACGTAGACATTGAAGAGCAAAGTTAATGCGAATTTTTAAGTCATTAGGAGACAGTTGGAAATACATGCAAGGGAGGGTCAGTGTGTGTACACTTATTTAAACAAGAGAGCAACACAGCGAATGCTTTTATTTCAACGACACTGCATGACAAAAATAAATTGAATTAACAGAATAAAATTTATCATTCATCCTTTATTAAGACATGAAAGTAATGAAAGAGACAAAAGACAGCTACAGAATACTGTAATGACGGACATAATTCAAAGATTAATTTTGTCTTAGATTTACACATGAACCCTTGGAGTCGCCCCGATGGCTGTTTAAGCTTCGGGATAATTGTGTATCCTAGAGACATCGTCTGTTTTGTGTACATAGTCTTTGGGTTTCGCTTACCGTGGATGTTGTCATTCATTCCACAAGTGTTGGACAGCTTTGTACAGACCCGTCACAAAAGAAAACATTTCATTACAGACCTGGATTCTTTTATCGTCACTGTCGACCTGTTGCCAAATTCTTTCTCTGTCTAAAATGTCTTTCACTGTGATATCAAGATTTCCCTCAGGCCTATTAGAGTAGGAGGAACAAAAAACTGAAAAGATATATGACACGAGGTTAAAGGGAAAAGGTACATGTTGTCAGTTGTTCCAGCTTGGTCCTGATTGTAAACTCTGTCAGCAGCTGCTGCAGAGGCCGACACACTAAACTCCAGCTCCTGGAGGCAATTAAGGTGCTTAATGCAGTAATGGCCTCAATTTGCATCAAATTTGTCATGTTTCAGTCAAATCTGTGATGTGGTAATAGCATTTTAACCTCTGATGTCCACAAACCGCAGGATGCTCTAAGATGGAGGACACACGCAAACAGCCTTCAAAACAAAATGGTGGCAAGCTGGGACGTCCACGCTGCCTTATGAGCTGACTGATTAACTAGCTAATTAACTAACTAACTGATGTCTGTAAACCGGAAAGAAATCACTCAAATCGGGTTACTAGCATGACTATATGATCGCTAGGTGATTTGTGTTGTAAACGTGAATAAAAACACGAGTTACGCGAATAGGCCGGGGCTAATGCTGGAGCTAACCAGTTAAAGTGCGGCAAACAACTCTAATCAGGTGACGTACACATGTTTCACATCTTGTGAGGAAGAGGTTGAACTTCCTGGCTCAGTTTTCATACAAACTCGATCTTGGTCACTCGCTAACTGTCTTCCATTTCTCACACAACATCAGGACACTGGAAGAATCTCGGTTGATTGGCTTCTGCGACGTCCTGTCGAGCTAATGCTTTCAAATTTTATTAATCAAGACTTAAAGCTAATGGCGTCAGTTTTGCATGCTAATCTCAGCGAGCAAAGAGTAATTCTGTTACGTAGTTTGTTTTGATTTGAAAACTTAAACTTTCAGGGGTTAAACAAATTAGTTAGCTTCAAATTAGCTTCCATAAGCTCCATAGGATGAAGGGGTTAGCATGTTGTAGGAATGGTATGATGTGTGATTTTACCTTACCTTGCAATAAATCAGGATGATCATGAATAGGATAAATTGAATGGAAGCTCCCCCTTGTGGCATTTCAAAAGTAATCACGATATTCCCAATTTTCCCCATTCATGATTATACACAGAGTGGAAATTCTGCAACACCCGAAAACATCACTATAGTATCTTAGTGTTTCTTTCTTAATTGTAAAGTAAAATGATTTCAGCCAGTTTCACTTTTTTACAATGAACATAGCACGTTAGCATAGTTTCTACAGTCATCGCAGTCATATTGTTGCTGTTATTTTGGTCGGCTTTAATTTTCATGTGTCTCGTGTCCACCATTTTAATTCCTGTGCGCTGTTGCTGTGTCACCACAGATGAGGTGAACATCCTGCAGGAACTCTCGCTTCAGGTGTCCACCAGCACCAATGTGTCCATGACAGTGGAGGACAGCAGGTGTCCAGTCCTGCAGGTGGGACAGTACTCCACCCTGGCTCTTCCCCTCCAACAGCTCTTCTCTGACAGGTACAGTTGCTTCTAAACTCTTCATTACTGCTTCCTTGTGGCCTTAGAATGCAACGACGACACTGTTTCAATGGTTCAGGGAGCTGCTGTCGTTCAGCTGCAGAACCTCATAGAGAAAGTTTCTGTTTTAAGTTTCTTTCCGATGCACGGGGGGTCGTCTTGTGTCAGCCCTGTTTTTTTGTTTTTTTTTTGAAAACAGGAAGTGATGCTGATGAATGCAGCTACTGTGCTGCGTAATAACGTGTGGAGAAACAAAGCCTATGGTGGGATGATCCACATCTAACGGGATCGTTTTAACTGACACATACAGTAGTAACCAGTGATGCTGGTGCTGTGGAGTCATAGAGGCTGCTTTATCAGACTTGTCCAACTGGGAATCACAGTTAGCTCACATTAACACAGGAGCTACTGGTCCTCTGCTGCCTTGTTTGATAAGTTTGTGACACTTAGGTAAATCTTTTAAAATACTGAAATATGAAAAGCTGATGCAGGCAGCAGTGGATCAACATGTCCTGTGCGCTGTAATGTAAAAATAAATGAGTTTCTCTATGGGATTTGGAACAGAAGCGTTTAACAAAGTGACAGAAACATCAGTTTGCTGTCAGAAAAGTCTGTCTAACAGTGAAATAAAGCAGTGAATGTGTTCTTTTCTACAGTAAGTAATGACATTTTTACTCTGAACCCAGCGATCAGCACAACAAAAATCTTGGGTCATTGTCTCAGTTTTGTGGCCAGTGCAGTGCATATGCTTTCTATCTGAAAGAACTTCTATGGTTCACTTTGTTTCTTCTCATAAATTCAGTTTTGTACTTGAGTAGCAATTACACATACCAGCTAAAGCTGTGTGTTTGTTTCTTTGTTTGCGTTCAGGTTTCCAGATGAGTTCAGTTTACTGGTGCAGCTGCAGAGTCGTCAAAGAGAAGAGCGCAGCATCTTCACCGTGCTCAGCCGCCGCGGCCGCGCTATGCTTCAGCTGCGCATTAGCGCCAGCGCTATCGTCATCACTGGAACTCGGCAACGACACTATGAGTGAGCCCCGTCCCTTTTTAGGTTTAAATTTGAATTTTTCAGTCAAACTTGCGTAATATGTTTTGCGTGTCGATTTAAACTTTTATTTGTGTCCATGTTTATCGATTACCATCATCCCAAAAAAAAAAAAAAAATCCAGATGTCAGAATGTGATTACAACATCCATCGCAGGTAATTGAGGATGACTCATGCCCCTTCCTGCTTCTTGGCTACAGTGAAGGAAGGTTCTGTGGAAGTGTATTTGTTTGCAGCCCGTGTGTGTGTGTGTGTGTGTGTGAGTGTGCCTGGCTGTCTCTCTGGTGAAATGATTTATTAAGTGTCTTTTGGCAGGTTTTTTCCTTTACAGAAACCGCAGAGCTCTGAGCAATACATCACCGGGAGACAGCAGACGGAACTGGGCCAAGAGATAAATACACTCTGATAATTACCTGTCATGAGCACTTGGCACAGAGTTGGTTTTATTTTAAATGTATAGGTCAGGATTTTTGAAGTTGGGGTTTATATATAGCCAGTGTGTTACGTACAGGTGAGTGTGCTCGGAGCCAAGAAACAGCCGGCGGCGATGTTAGCTCAGTTGAAAAAAGAAAGATTTTAAACTAATAGAAGCTGTGTGATATCTCAAGAATATATTTGTCACTGTATCTTGTCATAAACAGCCTTTTATTCCACTTTTCATGCAAAGTGGAAAGTTTGTGTCACTTAGTCCATAGAGAAAATCAGCGATTTTTTACATCACAGCACGAGATGTTGATCCACTGCTGCCTCTATCAATAAATTCAGTTATTTTGTGACTTTGGCATTTTAATTTTTATTCAGAATTTCCTCGATGACACAAAGCGACCAACATATTTTAGCAATGCTACAACGGTATTGTAGCATTGAACTATTGTACATTTAATTATCCTAGCTTCAGATTTAAATGGCTTAAATGGCTTTTTTTCTTGTATCCTGTTGGTAGCCACGTTTTCACTGAATGCACACTTGTCTTTCTCAGGCTGTGCAGTGTGTCTTAAGAATATATAGTCACCATTTTGTGTTTGCTGCTAGAGAGCCTTTTCTCGCTCTCCAACACCAAAGTGCATTGAGAAAATCTGCGTTTTTATCTCATGGGGACACAGTTGCTGCTGGTTTACTCCTGCCTCGTGCTGGAGTTTTAAACATTTTAAATCTCAAAGTCATAAAATAACACATTTGAACTTACTGATGTACTATTGTGAGCTGTGATGTAAAATCGCTGATTTTCTCTATGGAGTTTGGTGCTTCAGAGTGAGTGGTTTAAATAGTGAAGCAGACTGTAGTTTTGTGATGGAAAAGTCTGTGTAATGACGATATAAATAGTCTTCTGTCCACTTTTCAGCAGGAAGAAGCAGCAAACAAGCTGGCCCCAGCATGTTCTAAATCTCTCTAACAGATTAAGTCATTCAAGACATTTCCTGTCGAGAAGAAGAAGACCCGATTACATCGAGACCCGTCTGTCTCTGTGTCTGTGTGTCTGTGTGTGTGTCAGGTTCCCGGTCAGCAGTCTGTGCGATGGAAAGTGGCACCATGTGGCCGTCAGTGTGTCTGCCAAGCAGCTGGCCGTGTATGTGGACTGTTCCCTGCTGGAGAGCGTGGACTGGGTTTACCGCGGCCTGGGAGTCAGCACAGACGGGCTGCTCATGGTCGGCGGCATCGATGACGACTCGGAGACGACGTTTGAAGTGAGTGGGTTCCCTTTTTTTATCTGCGCGTTCATCTCTGCAACTTTCCCATCGTTGCTTTTTTTTCCCCCCGCTGAAAACTTTAACACCACGCCTGGAAACTGAGTTGATTAAGTTGTATTTTTCTTACCTCGAGTCAAACTCTTATCTCGATAAAATAAACAAACGTCCAGTTTGGATTTTGAATTATTTTCTTTCACTGTTTCCAATTTTGCACTTTGTTTCATAGCGTATTTTACAGCTGGGATGTTTTTGCTGGAAAGAACACACAAGTAGATTTTTCCCATCATCCCCTGGCCCCGTCAGCTCTGTTCCCCTGTCATCACAGACACAAAGAAGCGAAGCCTCTAATGCTTAGATACCATGTGTTTGTTTTTCTAAAGTATGTGTAGAAATCCCTGGAAGCTGCACTGAGCACTTCTTCATTACCTCCCGCACACCGCGCTTGCATTAAATTACAGAGGAAACACTGATGAGTGTTTGGACACAGGCTCCGCCCCCTTCTTCAGTTCTTCATTGAACGTGACATGAAGCCATCTCTTTGGTTTTTATTGTGTTCAATAAAGCTGCACGGCCTTGGACTGTGGGAGGAAAATTATGCTTTAGTATTAGAAACATTTAAAGCCGCTTCATAGGATAGCATTAAATCCAAGAGTCTGATTGGCTTTTAGGAATGATATTATTCCTTTTGTTATTATTTTCACATTCGTTTAGTCTGTCATTAATTATCTTGATTAATGGACTAGTTGTTTGGTCCATAAAATGTCAAAAAATGATTTTTCCAAAAATCAAAAATAATGATGATCTAAGTATTTGCCACTTGTTCAACTTTTTGGAAAATTGGGTTAAAAGTTATGATACATTTAAATGGAAAACTGAATTAATTCAATCAGTTGTCAATATTTAAGCACTTTTTGTTATGTAATTTTATTTACTGTGCTTTCCAACTCAAATAAGGAATAATGCAACAAATAATTTTATAGTTTAACAGATAATGATGTGCTATGTGATGTATGTTTTGAGTGTGTATTCTAGGGCTGCAACTAATGATTATTTTCATAATGGATTAGTCTTGACAATTGTCACTGAACCTGGAAATGACGACGATCTCAAATGTCTTGATTTTGTCCACAAACCAAAAATTATTTGTTGATATGGGGCAAAGAAAACAGAAAATATTGACATTTAAGAAGCTGAAAAATCTAAAAACTTGTGTAAATTGTAAAATAGTTGGTGATTAATTTAGTAATTGCTTCATTATTGATTAATCATGGCAGCCCTGGTCTATATCATGCAAAAAAATGCTGTTTCCTTTTTACTTTTCTCCATATTAACTGAACTTAAAAGTAGCTCAGGCCGTTAGTGAGGCATTTAAGGTCAGACATGCTTATATAATAAAATCTATGGCAGCCTAGTCTATGTTTCTGATTTTATTTTACAGTTCAACAGCCTTTTTCAACAGTAAACCTAAGTTTGTGTCTCTTTGTAAACCACTCACCCTTCTGAACCAAGAAATCAGCAATTTTACATCACAGCTCACAGGAGTGGTTGATCCACTGCTGCCTCCATCAGTCAGTTCAAATGTGTTATTTTGCGACTTTGGCAAGTGGAATACTTAGTTCTGATTTACGTTGGTGACACAAACTGACCACACGAGGCAGCAGCAGACCAGCAGCTCCTGTTTCCCCCAATGTTAAAATCACAGATTTTTTTTCTATGGACTTTGGTGCGTTTTACAAATAACATTTTCTTATTGGAAAAGGCTTTTTAATAGTGAGAGAAAGTGGTGAACATATTGTTATGGTGACATATAATTAAGCTAGTGTAGGTTATGGTAAAATTTGCTTTTGCTAAATGGCTAAACTTTTTTTTTCAGAAAGGAAGCACGATGGGGGCCTGAACTGAGTCAGTACTTGGTAGAACCACACTTAAAACTGAATTGTCCCTTTTTGTCCAACTCATGCACGTCTTCTTTGGACTCCTGCACACTCAATAGCAGATTTTCATTTTTTGAGTCAAATTTTCCTTATTAATTCAGAATGTTCTACCATTTAAGGCTGGTTTTGACCTGCTTTGCATTGTGGGTATTCTGTCCCAGTTACAGCAGGTCCTACTGCTGTAACGGGAGAATCAGATTGGGCAGTGTATGTGACTGTGGGTGGTGAGAAGAATTTGAGCAGCAGCATCTGGGTTTGTTCTTAACACCAGATAACATGGATTCTCCATTCACTCGTTTCCCCCGATGCCATCTTTTTTAATAGAGCTCCGAGGATGCAGCTCATGCATAATCAAAGGTGGTGACAGACTCTTTTTTAGTTATATAATATTATAGACACTAAACTACAACAGCCACACTTACAGATGTGGTTTTACTTTCTTTGACGCTCATTATGTCATTAATTAGGTGTTAAAGATGCAGTGAGGTAAGAAGATATCGCGTGTTTCTCTTTATTTAACCTCAGTCAGGGATGTAATTACAGTTCCGTCCTTGTCTGTTCACACGTCTTTTTCTTTTTTTTTTTACACTCCCAGTACTTTCTGCTTTCTTCTGGCTCCAAACAAACACACTGGTCAGTGTTTGGTAAACATTTAACTGTGTTAATTGTGCAATTAAATGTATTATGTTCCAGGGTTGAAGTGATCTTAGAGCTCAAGATCAAGCAGGTGACTGTTTAGCAGAAACGTGTGGTAATTAGGTCCCTATTTATTTTTAGGATACAATATTATCAGGCCTTTTTCGACAGAGGAAATGTCCCTGAAACAAAGTAATAGCTCAGGTTCTTTGAAGCGTGTTTGCTGACGCCTTGAGCGCCCCCTGCTCTGAGAACCAGTCTGAGGCACACGAGCTTGTTCTCAGCGAAAGTCGGCTGTATCTTATGAATATGTTCATCGCTTTTCTCACCATTTCACAGCCTTTTCTGGTAAGTTTGTGAATCACTCACTCTCCCACACCAAAGTCCATAGAAAAAATAATTGATTTTAGCTCACGGGGACACAGGAACTGCTGGTCTGCTTCTGCCTCGCGTGGTCACTTTGTGTCACTAAGACAAATCCAAACCAAGGAATTCAAACACCGAAGTCACAAAATGACACATTTGAACGTAGTGATGGAGGCAGCAGTGGATCAACAACCCATGTGAGCTGTGACGCAAAATCAACGATTTTCTCTATGGACTTTGGTGCAGCAGAGTGAGTGGTTTATGAGGCAAAAAAAACTTGACTTTCCTGTTGGAAAAAGTCTGTCTAACAATGAAATAAAGTGGCAAACACGTTCTTCAGATATCATAAGATAGATTTTCTTTCAAGGTTACTCTTTTCTTCAGTGGCTGAAATCTGTTGTTTCCTGCTTGGCACTCAAGGTATGTTTATATCATAGCCCCGCCATATATATATATATATATATACACACATATATATGTTTATTGAAACCTTTTGGAGAATGAAAAAGGAAAAGATCTTTCACTTTCATTCTGGGGATCTGTACAATATGGTTTTATTAGTCATCTCGCTGGCTGTCATCTATGCTGAGAGATGCACATCTGCTATATGCTAAAGTTTTGGTCTGTTGCACTTCTAGGCTGTTTACTTTTAATTTTAACTTGTTTTTTTAGTTAGCATTCCACGTCTAAAACAAACTCAGACAAAATTTAATGGCTGGTAACTAAATAGAGACACTTTTTACCATATGATTTATTATCAGAAATAATCAATGACTAGTCATCTGTCAAAACAGTCGTCAGTTTCGGGCCATAATTTACATTTCTTCCTTTCTTCATGAAGCTGACGCCGTATTTTGACGCCTCCGTCTCCGCAGGGTCGTCTCAAACAGCTGACCTTCATGATGGACGACCCCGACGCCGCCCGGCTGCACTGCAGCCACCACCCGCCCCGCTGCACCGAGGCTCCCCGCTCCCCATGCACCGACAGCATCCCAGAGGAGGTGAGGATGGGAGGATGAATCAATGCAGAGGAGAAATAAAAGCAGAGTGAACTCCTGAGTGCGTTTCCTCTTGACTTGTGCAAACAGCCTGGCGGTGAAAGCAGTTGCTGAGGTGTTTGAGGTGAATCCAGGAGTCTTTGAAGGCCACAGCGCAGACACTCAGACGTCTGCAGCTAATACTTTGATAGACACTGTGAAGCCCCATTGAAGATCATCACAAGATTTTCTAAAAATGCTGTGGTTTTTGGTTCCAGTCTGATGACATCAACAAGTGGGTGTCGTTCGCGGGTGTTTGTTTAAGGGTTTGGCGACGTCGACTCGATTGGCAGTTTGATGTTTGTGCAGTAAATCTACACTCACTGGTCTTTAGTGAAACGCTGCTCGTTCACTGTGAATGGGGGCTACGTCATGTGTTGCACTGCCTCACTTGCTAACGCTGCGTTCAACTGAAAATTTGGGAAAAATTGTCTCCACACAGGAACATGTTTCACTAACCATTTTGCCAAATTTTAATGGTTTAAATCTTTGTTTCTCAAAATGTGGTACGTGTACCACCAGTGGTACCCAAGCTCCCTCTGGTGGTACTTGGAGGAAAATCAGAAATTCTGATCTACTGTATAAATTGGGAAATTATACAAATTGTGCAAAATGAAACAAATAATAATAAATAACTGCAAACAGCATTGTGTAGCCCTCGCAGCAACCACCCTTCCAGCAGGTGGCACTGTGCCCTTGTCTTAGTTTTCATATGCTGATGTTTTCTGACCGTGTCTCTGATTTCATGTACAAAGTTTTGACTAGATTGGCCAATGACCAGTAAAGTTACATGGCAAAACAACAGCTTAATTCAAAATGGCTGACTTCCTGTTGGGTGACGTTCATTTTCGCAGACGTGTCCAGAGTTGGTCTCTTGTGTCACGTTTGAAGTTTTGGCAGCTCGGTCAATGCGCGGCGAAGTTTTCAGGGCACTTCCTGTTTTGTAACGAATTGAAATTCAGATGCTTGTCGTAGCCACGCCCTTTTGAATCTGTGAGACCTCTTGATAGTGTTTTTTTTTATGTCCGAGTAGACTTTTTATTTGTCATGGCCTGTGACAAGTTTCCACCTAATTTTGTGAAATTTGGTGCAACTTAGTTTTGGCTTTGTTCTACCAGATTTCACCTTTGGGGGCGCTACTGAGCCATTTTGCAGCACTTGTACATATTTCCCTTATTTTTATAAATCCTTTCACCATTTCTGATTTGCTCTGTCAGTTTTTGCCCATTGTCACCAATGTTTAGTACCTCAAAAAACATACATTCCTGGTGGTATTTTCTGAGGTGCCACAAGGGGGAGCCTGTCTTAAGATTTAAGATAAGATTTTTCTCTGAAAGATATGTTTTTCTTTTTTGTAATGCAATAAACTGTTTTGTTTCTGACTGAAATGGAACGTAAAAACCGTTATAAGTAAAAATCTTTACAATTATCGCAATATACTAATAATAATTGTTCTTTACGTTAAATTTTCTTCGCTAACGTGCAACTTACGAAAAGCTTCCTCCAGCACCAGGCGTTGAAACATGGACAGTGGCGTCATCCGTCTGTCTAACTCTGGTTTTATGTTTCGTCTCAGAGTGTTCTCCTGTCCTCGAATGACCTGGAGGATCTTCTGTCCAAACCTGACGATGACGACGAGCCACTGATGAGCCTCAGAACTGTGAGTAGAACGTTTGTGAAAAGCTGTTTGTTCAGGGCAACAAATAAACAAACGTACAAAACGCACAGTTGCCTGGTTTTTACAGCCGCGACCCACATCGTGTGTTGTGTAGCCAGTCGTCATAATAATATTAATAATACTGATACTAATAATAATAGAAACTTAAATTTAATTAGTGCTTTTCAAAGAAGCCAAGAACGCTTTACAAACAATACAAAGAGGAAAAACAGGAAAGCTGAACAGAACAGTGTTTGTCAGCTGTGTTTGAAGGACAGAGTTCCACATGTGGCTGCTCGAGACTGAAAAGCTCTGGTGTGGACACGGTTGTGAGCGACGGAGAGGAGACCTGTGCCTGACGTGATGATATCCAGCTGTGGTCGTACAAAGCAACCGCTGGTCTGGGTTTTCATCTGTTGTCTTCTGTGAGGACATTTTGTCTGGAAATTTAAGTGGCTTTTTCATGGTTTTTAACTGGGTCTAGATTACGACTTACAGGTTGTGGTCAGGTATTTAGTTGTCATGGTTAAGGTTAGTGTAAGGGGACAGAGAATGCTTTATGTTTTACGGTGTTCTCACTAAGATTGTGTACCAAATGTGTGTGTGTACCTCTTTAGGATTTTTTCTGTCCTAAATACTGTCCTTGTCAGGACCAGTAGTCTTCATGGAGACCAAAACCTGGTCCTAGTGAGGCAGAACCTCATTTTGTTTGTGTGTGTGTGTGTAAATGCACATGTCTGTATTGGGCTGTGAGGACAAATTTTGATTTAAATGTATCTTTGCAAGAATGCTTTGTCCGGCCCTCATACCTTTAACGGGCTTTTTTATTTTTAGACATTTTAAGACTTGGTTTTTTAGTTACAATTGTGTTTTGGTTTAAACTTAAGGGTTAAGATTAGGCATTAATTGTCATGGTTAAGGTTGGCTTAAGGGAACAGAGAATGCTTTATATTTTCTGGTCCTCACTAAGAATGCTGTATAAAATGTGTGTGTACTTGTGTTTGTTACCGTTTAGGAGCTTTTCTCTCATAAACACTGACTTTCTCAGGACCAGTATAGTCCTCATGGAGACCAAAACCTGGTGCTGATGAGGCTGAACCTAATTTTGAATCAACAGGACAAATTTGATTGAAACATTTTGTTTGGTCCTCACAACTTTAAATGGCTTCTTCAGGATAAAGACGTGCTATTGTTAGTGACAGATGATGTAAAGCTTGGCTATGTTAGGGTCAGGGTCTGGGGAATGCATTGTGTCTGTTAGTGTTATTACTAAGAATGCTGTACAAGAATGTGTGTGTTTTGTGTACACGACAGATTTTGGTTTATTAGTCTTTGTCATCTCACTCGTCTGTGTTGTGTTGGTGCAGAAAACAAGCCTCTTTTGAATGAATTTTACTGGATTGGATTGGATGAACTTTGTGTTTGACCCGTTGTGTTTTTGGGTTGTTTGTCCATCTTTCCTTCCCGTTCTTTCAAACGTAACATCACGAGAACACTGTGAGGATTTTAGTGGCAAAAGGTTCCTGTGACATCACAAAACCTCTTGTTTGTGTGAATGTGTTCTCAGCCGTCGTGAAGCCATTTTTGGATCAAATTCCTTTACATTACCAAGTAACACAAGTTAACACCACCAGTGTTTACGCTTATAGAGCTAATGCTAAAGCTAACTATATTCGTCGTAAAGTGCGACCAACAGAGGCCCCTCCTTTTGTTTTTGCCCCGCCCTCTTTACTCTTCGCACATACAACACAATTTTCGCACAATTTTCAGGATTTCAGAAGTATGTCGCTGCTGGCTTTTGCTTTGTCGCGTTAATTAGTCTTTCTTAACTTTCGGCTTTTGTGACCCGAGCAATTAATGGATTTGCACAAACGATGCTAGAAGAGGCAGAATTTTCTTCTACTCATGTCTTTGCTTTGACAATGTGTGCAATCTTAAGAAATAAAAATATTATGTCGCACCTGGTGTCAACGCCTCAAGAAACGTCTTTGCAATTTGGATTAAACCTTTCCTTGTTCTACTCATGAATTAACTGCTTAGATTTTGTTGGCACCAAGAACAAAACGTTGATGTTTTTGGCTTTTAAAAGTCCACATGCACATGTTGTACAAGTCTGTAACAACATTGTGTAGAGGAAGCAACAGCAACCACTGCTTCAGTGATTCGAGTTTAATCTGAACATTAGAAAAACAGAGGGGGGAAAAAGTGAGGGATGAAACAAGCGTCTGACATGATTATGGAGGATCTGGTTCTCCAGACACGTCACACCCATAACGCACAGCTCTGCCGTTCTACCAGACACTGTGCGCTCCGTCAGGATGGAGCTGGGATGCCTTTGTGATGATGTAGGAGACTGAGACGTCTCCTGCTGCTTTGTATTGTTGAGAATGTTTTCAGGAATAAGCTGCGCCAGATTTGTTTCAGTAGTTAATGAAATCTGCATCTCTTTCTCATTATCCATCATTCTCCAGGCATCTGGTTCAGTTTTTCTGTTTCCTTTTTGTATATATTGTTTAGATTTGTCTCCTCTGGCTCTGTCAGTCTCTGCTTGACTGTCTCTGATGTAAAAAGGCTGTTTCTTTGTCTGTCTTTTCTCATTTGGATTCGGATGTTGACCCGCTCAGGCTCTGAAGAGGTGACATTCACCCTGCTTTTAAGTTGCACTGTCAAAATGATCTTGGAGACATTATTCAAAGCTCAAAATCCTACATTTTGTTGCTTTAACAATGATGTAAATCAACAAACAGCAGCAGAGGTTTTTTTTTTTAGGGCATTTCCATTATAAGGGTTCAAAGCCATCAGCATGTTCGCGTCATCGCTGTGGCTCTGTGCACTTCCATGTTTAGTCAAGGTCCCTGACCTTCAGGAGTGTTTAACATCTCGGAGCTGCAGATGAAGCGGCTGAGGTCTCCGGCTCTACTGGGAGCACCTGTCAGGGGAGCCGGTGGCCCCGAGACAGGACGCGTATCAAAGTCAGGAAGCCAACGGCACCGTGGCCCCACAGTTGGAAACGTTCCGCTTCAAAGACGACGGCAGCGGACCTTAGCGAAACCACAAGTAGAGGTTGTTAATGAAGTGGTCTGTGAAGTGGATTTAACGAGAAACAGACTGCATTCACCCAAAATCACCCGCTAATTCAATCTCTGTATCTTATAAGATAAACTTTACTCTTTTACTGTTCATTTTTTTCCACTTTTTTTACCAGTACATTCGTCATTTAGGTCATAAATTGTCGGAAAATGACGTTCAAGTAAAAGTAGGAAGGTAGTCGGGTAGTTTTATTTTTTTTAAATCCCAAGTGGCAAAATGAAAGCATTATAGCAGCCACATATGTAAAGTTAAAATTGAAATTGATGTTGACATTTGAACACTGATGAGGCAGAAGCTGCAGACAGTGAAATCCACGCTAATCAGATTGTGGTCAGGGACGACTTGATGCCACTTTTTCATGTTTGATAGGATTTTAGTGTCTTGGAAATTTTCTGATACCCATATCAGCCAATACAAATTTTCAAAATTTCAATTACTTAAAAGTAAATAATAATATCATTTAAATAAAAAGACTATTTTTTTTTTAAAGAATCTAATAAACAGTTTGAGTTGACCACCTAACCATAACCACCATTTAAAAAAAAAAAACATAATTGTCCAACAGTTTTCTGCTTCTAAAGATGACATGTTTTGAGTTAAATATGTTTTTACTGATTTTTATTTTCATTTTTACAGCCTGTGCTCAGGTTTTGTTTTCTCAATATCAGTGATGTTGACCAGTAAATGACCAATTTTGATAGTGAGTATTGTTCTGGCTTATCCCTACTTGGGATCAGCAGTCACTAAGTGCAACATGTTCAGAAATGTGACCTGCGTTTCCAGTGCATAGCAGATTCTAATCTCATTTTCAGATGGCTGAAATGTAGAAGAAGATAAAAGAGCAGATTAAAGTTAAAAAGCGAAAGAGATCACAGACAGAACTGCGACAATAAAAGCTTAGTGGTTGACCTGTTGACAAGAATCTGAACTAAATTCTTATGCATTTTTAATCCTTTTATTTTTTGATACAAGACATGCTAGTTGTCGCTCCTCCTGGTAAAATATTGGGAAGTTTGTGACTCCCAGTTTGCTGTCATTAATAAACACACTGTCTAAAATCAGTCTTCATGTACATTTTCATCAGTTTGTTTCTGAAAACGCAAATTCGACGTTCACACATGAAGAACATTTTCTGAGACATGTTCGGAATTATCCATTCAACCACTTTCTGCAACTATTCTACGAGCTTTTCCTGCTCTTTCTTACCTTATACGGACATGAGGAAGTTCTGGAGCAACTTTTGCAGAGCTTTGTCACACACAGTTCATTCAAATATCCAGGAAAATGTCCACACGTCAGTGCAGGTCTGAAACGGCTTTGGTGTATGGCTTTTCGCTCACTCGCTCTGGCCACGCCACTTATCAAGCCAGAGGCAACAGCTGGCCAAAGCTGAGGTCAGAGGTCAGAGTCCTTCTGACCTCTGACCTACAAGGTCAGGACGAGCTGATGCTGTCATTATAGATGTCATTGCTCAGGACAAACTGTTTGAACCAATATTATGGACGAGCTATCCTCTGGAAGATATACCCGCCCACTCACCTACAGAAACAACAGGTTTGTTTGTTACTTCTTATCGTCTGTGGCAGTGGTTCCCAAACACTGGCTTGGGACCCATAGATGGGTCGCGGGTGAATTTTTTTGGCCCTCAAACGATTTTCAGAATTTTTGCAACCTTTTAGTTAAGATTTGTGTGTATATCTTTAAAATGCATGCGTAATTAAAGGTTGTATTTTTTTTACTAAACTTCTGAAAAGTATTTGTTTACCAAAAATGATATTAGGTGTTACAGTTTGTTCTTGGTACAATTGATTTGTGATTGAATTTATGCTTTTCTGACTCTTTGGTGTCGTAATTCATCCTCCATTTTCATGGCAGACAGCATAAAATCACAGTTTTGCTGGACAAGGAGGGCGTTATAAGTGGATGTGGCGTCCAGCTGCACTCATAGCTCCCTCTGTTGGACAAAGTGGTAGTCAAAAAAGATGCTCTGTTGTGCTTCTCGGCTGCATATTTTTAACTCAAACAGGGTTTTCAGGTTCAAGTTATAACAAATATCCAAGTTTCAGATAAAAAAAAAAAAAAAAAGTGACAGCTTCAGCTCTGGATATTTCGTACTATCATCTTGTCAGTGTTGATGCAAATTTGATATCCTTAATTGTGAGAGGGATACCATTCCTTGACTTGACAAACATCACAACCTTTCACTGACCTCAGGGCAGCTGAGTTTACTCTGCTCTTGTTCTCATTCTAAACCGAGTCCAAGGTTGCTCAACACAAATAAACGCTCAGGTAGACGAGCGGAGCTGACAGACGTCTCTGAATGTCTGCCAGAGAAGCTGGAGTGAGGCTCGGCAGTGGACGAGTCGTCAGTGATGTTGTAGAAAACTCTGACAGCGTAATGGAGGACCTGCCAAGTCTGTCTCCGCGATGATGGGTCTAATGAAAGAACAGCTGATGTTTCCTCATAGCTCGGTCCTGGAGTCCTAACATGACCGCGTTGGAGCCTCCAGTGGAAAAACTGCCGGATCACTTGGAATTAGACTTTAATGTGCTGATGAACTGAATTGTTGCTTCACCTGCCGCACCAGCCAATCAGAGTCAAAGTGGGCATGAAGAGAGGAGGCAGCTGGAAAATATGCCCCGCGTTCATTCCTCTTCAAAAGTTCATCTCAGGGCATGAAACTGATTGGTTGTTGTCTTTACAGCTGGTTTCTCTTACTGTGGAGTATTCAAAGATTCACCGATGTTATGCCTTATGTATCCAGACACATAGAATAGTAAATAATTTCAGGTAGGGATGCGTGAAATTATCGGCAGTATACCTGTATCGGATATTGTCAAACTCCCCAAGATAATGACTAAAACAGTAGCTGAATAAACTGCTGCTTCATTGAGTTGTATGCTTGTGTCCTCTAGAGTTCTGTTTATTTACTCTACAGTTGATGCAGGGAAATATTTTATATATATATATATATATCTCTTGGTGTCTGTTGTCAACCTAAGCACGTCCGATATGTCATAGCTAGAAAAGTCAGTATTGTTCATCCCTAATTTGAGACACTAAACATGATGTTGTGATGAATTTTTCCTTCCAGACAATATCTAATGTTGTAGAGCCTCTTTTTTAAATATAAATTTAAAGTAGTTTAAGTTTAATTTACTAGAATAAAATATGCATTAACTTACACAAAGGTTTATTAGGACTTAAGTTTAACCTGATTATGTTTTCTCAGTCAAATGTCAAGGTTAGTCTTACCTCAGAAAACACAAATGTTTGCCTTGTGGTCTCCTTATAGTTAAAGTTATATTAATTGTTGTGTCTGCTCTGAATATCATTTTTCTTTTTTCCTAATTTTCAATTAAAATTTGAGCGCACTTTTGACGGCGTGGCCGTGCATGAAAACTCATTACAAAATTACAATCTGACTTTGGTTCCAGGCCGCGGTCTAAAAACAGCGCTACATAGTAGCCAAGAGTATGTTTGCAGGAATTAGCCAGGTGCAAGCCATTCAAAAAAAGTACGTTTTGGAGTGTTTGGCACAACAGGAAGCCCTCCATGCCCAACAGGAAGTCTACCATTTGGTAGAACTGTAAACAGTAATGCAGCAGGGCGACTGTAGCTACAGCTAAAGTTGTTTAGATGTTTTTTTTTTTTTTTAAAAAACATAATTGCCTGCAGCTTTAAGACACTCCTGGAGGTTCTGTTCACCTCGAATCAACCTCCTTCTGCTCTTGTTTATTCATACTGTATTTCTGTTTACACCAGACCGCCTCATCTTTCATACCTAACAGGCATGACATTAAACTTCCTGCGATGAGGAAGCTGATCTTGACTTTCATGCCGGGAGTGGGGGACGTCTCGTCCGCCGCAACCCACCGGCGTAAATCAAGTCTTCCTCAGAGAATCTGTGGTGAATGTTTCCCCCTCAAATGCTGTTTGGGCACTGTGGCTTCCCTCTTCTGTGATTTCTCCACAGACAGAGAGTTTCCCTCCCCTCTCTCTCTCTCTCTCTCTCTCTCTCTCTCTCTCTCTCTCTCTCTCTCTCTCTGCCTCCGACTTGTGTGAAAGCAGAGGGGATTCCCTCACATCATCACCGCCCTCGCAGCTTCAAACACCAGCAGATTTTTAATCTGCCTGTGATTTTTGTGTCCAGTTTGTTGTAGCCGAATGCCGACAATGTGGATGTGGGGGGTTTAGTGTGTTTGGAACATCTAATGCATACTCGGGCTGTTTGTGGGTGACAGAATGTATTTGATCTATTGTACATGAGTTAAAAAAAAGTGTCCCACGTTTGACCACATTACAGTTTTGTTTGCTCTCTCTTTCTCTTTTCACTCTTTTTATTTATGGTGTTTGTTTTGTTTTGGAGAAAATGTACGGCTGGTGGAAGTGGAAGGGTGTGTCACACTCGGTCGGTGTGTGTGTGTGTGGTTGGGTGGGTGGGTGGGTAAGTGGGTGTGGGTGTGTCTGCTGCTGGGTCAGCCTCCTGTGCCGAGGTCTGCCTGTGGGCACTGTTTGAGCAGAGGTGAAGTGTGGACAGACTCCCAGTGTCTCCTGCAGTCATGCTCCACCATGTTGGACTGTACCTGCTCCTGGGATGCCTGCTGCTGGCTCCGCATCGGCTGCACGTGGAGGGTCAAAGGCGACGGAATGTTCAGGTACTGGCAGCTGGGACTCGTTACTGGTTTGCTCTTATGTGTTCAGGTGATGAGGGTCGCGTTTGTTCATCTTTCAGTAGAGATGTGTCTCCTCAAGATTTCATCTATAGCTCTTTTGCTTAGCATAAATTTGCGGGGACAACTTAAAGCGGAGAAAGCTGTGAGAGAAGAGGAATGCGTGTTCTTACTCCACCACCAGAGGGCAGTGTCTTTTCTGTGCCACCCTCCACCATCCAAGTTATTGAACCCTTGATTAGCAAAAATGGCTTGGACTGACGTTTGCTGCTGTTGCTTGTCTATTGGAACAATTAACACATAAAAACAAAAGTACATGCAAGTGATGCTAATCGCGTCATGCGTAAATAGCATCACATCCAACTATACAAAGGAATATTTGAATTCTCAATATTTGTGGAAAACTAAGAGGCATAATATGTTTATTATATTTAGAACAAAAGAATACTGTTTTTAAGTAATGTTACTTGATTTTGTCGCCACCATTTTACCAATGTTAGCATTGTGGCTAATTGCATCTTCAGCTTTTCCCAGATTTTTTTTTTTGCCTCATATATAAAATACTTCAAAACACAAATTTTGCTTTTTTTTATTTTCGACTGAAACTTGTCATAAAGGTCCTTCAGCCACCTCAGTGCTGTGAATGTCAGCTAGCACTCGTGTCTTTGGGTGCTAGCAATGCAAGCAGCCATGTCAACTGGAGGAGCTGAAGGCTATTGAGTAATCTGATTCAGATTTATAGCATGGATTATTATCTGAGTATTGACTTTTGTTTCCTGCCAGAGTTGGTTTCAAAGCTGTTTTGTCAGCTGCTTTTATAGAGTTCTGTGTTTATAAGTGTTTTACAAATGTCGTGTTTTCACTAAATTTGGCAAACTTTTAAATCTATCTCCACCATTTTGGCTGGAGACTAAAAAAAAAACGAGTGCTACATCAAACAACATCATCAGCTTCTTCACCTCCCTACAATTAATGCAATAATGTTGTGAATTGCAGTTATTGCAGTCATGATTATCCTACAGGTAGGTTTGTTTTCTCCCTCTGTGGCTGTTCTGGTTGCGTTTTTTGTCATGTTTCTCATTATGGAAAACTGTCTTTTGAATATAATCAAATTATTATCAATGAAATAAATGTGCAGCATTAACACTCTTATTCCTGAACCATTCGAATGCTGTCAATGTGGTTTTTCCAGGCAAACTTGCTGACTGTTCACTGCAAGACCCAGCCAGTCTGACGGTGTCTGCATACCTGTGTCTTGGCTAGATTTACGGACCTTGCCATTTGATCATTAGTTCTTTGCAGGAGAAAGTGTGTGTGCATGTGTGAGAGAGAGAGGGTGAACTTGTGACAGGCCACCAATGTATCATCAAGACCTTTGCTGATTGGACACAGTTGTTACTAATAAACATTAATCAGCTCCAGGTGTGTGTTGTCAGCATGTGCCATAATTTACAGTGTTTTCTCACAAATACAGTGTGTGTGTGTGCTCACAAAATAACTTTATCAGAGCTGTAATCCCACTGTATATTATTGTATGCATACTTTAAAATTCAAAGTGTCTGGTGCATACTGTTGCATCTCCTTTATCCAAACACCATCAGAGCAGTTTACTCACAATAAAGGACTGTGACTGAGTGATGATTACAATCTTTCAAGTCCTTACAAGTTGGACCAGTGAAGAACACAGAAAGACTGGCTCACTGTTCACTCATCCAGTCAGTTCAAACTCATACTGACAATCATTTGCCATTGATATGATTTTATATCTGAAAATTGACACAAGTGAGACTCCAGTTTGTTGTCTAATCGCTGTGATAATGATCATTTTGATCTTAGCTTCCTCTCAGCATTCCACTCCATCCTCCCTGTCACATGAAAGTGTTTGATGAGGAGGGACACTTAAAGGTGTTCCAGTTGCCATGTTATGTTGTATCCGTGAAGGTTTTCAGTCATCCAGGTGGAAGTCATCTTCAGTAGTTCTCATCCAAGAGGCTAACTTTTTTTTATCCAAGAGGCTAACTTTTTTTTATCCAAGAGGCTAACTTTTCATCCAAGAGGCTAACTTTTTTTTATCCAAGAGGCTAACTTTTCATCCAAGAGGCTAACTTTTTTTTATCCAAGAGCCTAACTTTTCATCGAAGAGGCTAACTTTTTTTTATCCAAGAGGCTAACTTCTCATCCAATAGGATAACTTTTTTTTATCCAAGAGGCTAACTTTTCATCCAAGAGGCTTAAGAAGCTATCTTCTCATCCAAGAGACTAACTTCTCATCCAAGAGGCTTAAGAGGCTAACTAGTTATCCAATAGGCTAACTTCTCATCCAAGAGGCTAACTTTTTTTTTTTATCCAAGAGGCTAACTTTTTTTTATCCAAGAGGCTAACTTCTCATCCAAGAGGCTTAAGAGGCTAACTAGTTATCCAAGAGGCTAACTAGTTATCCAAGAGGCTAACTTCTCATCCAAGAGGCTTAAGAGGCTAACTAGTTATCCAAGATGCTTAACTTTTTATCCAAGAGGCTTAAGAGGCTAACTACACATCCAAGATGCTAACTTCTCATCCAAGAGGCTTAAGAGGCTAACTTTTTATCCATGAGGCTTAAGAGGCTAACTTTTTATCCAAGAGGCTTAAGAGGCTAACTACACATCCAAGAGGCTAACTTCTCATCCAAGAGGCTTAAGAGGCTAACTTTTTATCCATGAGGCTTAAGAGGCTAACTTTTTATCCATGAGGCTTAAGAGGCTAACTTTTTATCCATGAGGCTTAAGAGGCTAACTAGTTATCCAAGAGGCTAACTTCTCATCCAAGAAGCTTAAGAGGCTAACTTTTTATCCATGAGGCTTAAGAGGCTAACTAGTTATCCAAGAGGCTAACTTCTCATCCAAGAGGCTTAAGAGGCTAACTTTTTATCCATGAGGCTTAAGAGGCTAACTTCTCATCCAAGAGGCTCCTTCAGTTCTTCAGAACTAAAATGAGGCAAAAATCTTCAAGCTGTACACAGGCAGGTCCAGTTGCCTACAGCTAACTACTGAAGATGTCATGGAATATGTGGTATTTCATTCATAAAAACACGATAGTAATATATTCACAGACATTCGTAGGACAACACAGCATGGATGATACCAAAAAAAGATAGAAGTGCACATTTAAACTACAAATTTATGCTCAAAGCAGCCATCTTGATTTTGGAACTTGGGGGGATTAAGGACTTTGAATGAGTGGAATTATATGTTTAGGTGGTGTTCCAAATCAAATCAATTGCTCCTCTAAGCCAAACATGCTACAGATCTTGCAGAAATATGAAATTTACCAGTGTCTTGGAACACATCTGCTAGGCTGCCCCACTTAGCTCAACACGCACTGAACCCTGCATTACTTTCACTATCGCTCATGGACTCAAGTTCACAATATTTGACAAGTGATACCATTTCTTTGCTCAAAATGTCCATCCTTACTCTACATGGGAACATCATTTACAGAGTTGACATCATGTTCTGTTGCTGGAGAGCTTGTGATTGCGACCATTAACTCATTTGCACCCAGCAGAGTCGCCCCCTGCTGTCAATTGAATATATTTTTACTTCATATGGCAAACCACAAGACTTTTCTCTATCTCGTCCCCTGCCTCTGTTTTCTTCGTAGAAATAAAGATGATGTTGTAAACTTCTGAATGCCAATCAGCCTAAGGTCGATGGATTGCAAGGTCTGCACACAGTGTTATTAATAAACAATAAGAAGACAGTTTTATGTAACATTATACATTAGGATTCAGCTACCTGAGGGTTCAAGAAACTGCTTTCAAAGCTTTTACTTTAAGTAAGTGGAAAGAGTATCGTTACCACATGACAGGAACATTAAGGAAACATATTGCGACCTGTAAATTTGTTCTATCTGTTCATCAACCTGCAGACATGCATACTTACATGGAGTAAAAACCCTCATACCTTAATCTATAGATAGGGGCGGGCCACACACATGTGCAGGGACAGTGTCCTTGCGTGCTTCAGCCTGCTACCAACGAGCCTTTAGAAAGACACTGAGTGTAAACATTGACTTGGCTCAGGATATGAAGGGACTTGCTGACATCCTTAGATTTGTTTGACAGGATAACTGCTGGGATTTATGCAGCACAGCACCTGTTCTGTAGTTTGCTGTGGGGCTGTTGTAATTTAAACCCGATAATGTATGAAGGACTGTAATTTCCTGATGTGGGATTTGCAAAGATAAGCCGCTTTCAGACATGAATTTCACCCAGACAGTGTCCAGAGAATTAGGGCCGGACGTTTTTACGTTCTCATATGATGAAAGCAACAGGACATTAGCTATGTTTCGAGGTTCCCACGGGTCCTTGAAATCCTTGAATGTTTGTGAATTTGGAAGAAGAAATTAAGGCCCCTTAAAGTTTTTGAAAATCAAAGTAGACATGGGTCATTGAAAGTGCTTGAATATTATGCAAGTAAGAAGTTGGGTTGATATTTTGGTAAATGTCTCCCATTTTGTTACAACACCACCTACTGTTTCGTGCTCTGCATCGCTTGATGTACATGGACTAGGCCTACGAGTCGTAATTACTAGCGGTGTTGTGGACACTGTCCACCGTGTCTCTCCGCCGTTGACGTGGGATTCCATGCACAACAATGAGCGGGTAACGTTAAGCCAGAGAGAGCAAATGACATGGGAAATGACAATTCCAAGATAATCCAAGATTCTAATTCCAAATGACAAAGACTGATTTGACCAAGATCCCAAGGACAACCACTTGTCCAGATGCAGAGTGTCCTGCATATCAATAAAAAGTGGACGCCATGGACAAAGCGGTCTTAGAAGGTGCCCTCCAATCTTAAGCTGTGTCAGCACAGAATTTGATGTCAACCAAGATGTGAGAACCCTGTATGTTTACATTGACACAAGTAATCAGAATAAAAGCCTGATTGGAATAAAAATATCTCACATAAACATGCCAATGTGAAATTTCTGATCCAAAACAACAGTTGATCAAATCATGACTTCCTGGTTTGATGCTGTCACGTCTCTGTTTCACGGAAACATGGCATATTTTCCTTTTGTTACTGCTGTATTTCCATTTCAAAAAAGAATAATCGTCATGAAGGACGTGAAAGAGTGTTCAAGTTTGATCTTTTTACTCCACGTTTGAATGAATATTGAGTTACATTTCCAAAAAAAAACATCATGGCGCTGGGCAAAAGACGTAAAGACGTTTCATTTGTTTAAAACATAATATCATGAGGTGTATAATGGAGTAAGTCATTCTTTCTGCTCATGACTGACTGAGCAGCATGAGCTGGAGTTCATAGTGGTATCTCACAGACTGTAGGGGGAGATAAAGTGGGGTACAGTGTCGACCAGAGGAGATCCAGTGTCGGCTTATCAACCAGACCGGCTGCACCGCTGTGGTCCAAAGAGAAAGGGCCTTTGTTTTCAACAGGGGCACCTTGTCTGTCTCATTCCTTCCCTGACCCTCATTATACCCAGCTGTCTACTAAACGCTGCGTCACATCATAAATACACTATTTCACTCTATTCTGACTTTTCTCATATTTCAGATTTGATGAATGAATGCCAGGTTCAGCTGATTATTTCTGAGTTATGTTTGGCCTCGTCAAGTCTTAGTGGGAACACGAACACGTCTCATTAGTTTTGCTTTGTCGAATGCCTATAACCAAACAGGAAACATGAGCTCCCCAGTGTTACAGCTGTGTTAATACATAATAATGTATAATAATACTTGATACACGTCCCCACTTCCAGCTCTCAGAGACAACTTTTATTTCTTTCTTTCACTCTTGTGAATTTATGCCTTGAAGACTTAAAACTCTGTCATCTGTTTTACCATCCACTGGATCCAGAAGAACGTTCTGGATCAGTATAGAACTTTACCTCCTTACAGCTATAATCGTCTTACATAAACATGACAAGATTCACCCTGATCTGTTAAGATGTTGCTGAGATATACACATCTGAACTTGTTCAATGGGACTGATCCATGTTACACTTAAATTTCTGTCAAATCTGTAATCTGGATCGGATCCAGATGAAACTCAGTCTGATGATAGAGTGTCTGATTCTGCATACGCATACCAAATTCCACTCAAATCTTACCTGTGTTAAATTAGCTGAACTCATGAACACAGTAAACAGCCTCAGTTGAATGCTGCAGATTTATATAAAGGGTCCAGCGGTTGTGACCGGCAACAGGCTATCCAACAGTACTCTAACACAGTGGTTCCCAGAGACTGGGTCTAATTGAATTATACACATAATAATTTACATTCGGTTTTAAAGATATGGCTTTAAATAAGTTGCTACATTATGCACAAACAATCTCATGTTGCGCTGTTTTTAAATTGTGATTTGGCTCACGATAGTTTGGCATCTTAACATTGAACATTTGGGAAACACTGCTATATATTAAAAGGTAATATTTGTTTTTTGACATCTTTTAAAACTCAATGTTGAATATTGGACCTTAAACCCAAGTGGTACTCAAACTGGCTCACCGACTGCGTTGGAACCAAGCCATACATTTTTATTAAAAAGTAATATTTGTTTTGTGTCATAGTAACAGGTAAATCATAAATCTTGAGCCCAGATGGTTCCTCTGTTCCCCTTCTTGCTCTCCATTTCAGCCCATTATGCTCATCAAACTAAATTTACAGCCCTGCGGTTGTTTTTTCCCTGGAACGGCCTCTGTCTCTGCGCCACTGTTTCCTGAGGTCCTGCATGTTCACCTAATGGGGCGATGTTCAGAAGAACTGTTTAGGTGTTAGGTTGTGGTGTCACTTTAGAATTAGGTCCAGGACAAGGCAACGGTTCGGATTAGACGATCAAGTTACTGAATGCGATATATCGAAATCAGTTTCAGGCATGAAACTGTGGACACTGTTTGGACAATTGTCTGGAGTTTGGAGACACATGTCCATTCACTCATCATTTTTCCGACCATGAGTTTACTTGGACACTATCAAGACAGGAGTATTGCTGCTGTTTTCTTGAAACAACTCAATTCTGATTTACGAAGTACCAAGATCTGGTCTTTGGTTTTGGGTTTCCTCATATGATAAAGTCATCTGTGACAACTTTGCTAGTTTTAAACACTGTTGCATTGATGATCATTGTATTTATTATATTGAATACATTAGTATAAATATTATCAAATATTATATATTGAGTAACCAAATATGTGCAATTGACCAAATTATGTTTTAAACAAGTCAATAACATTTATAGACTTGTAAGCCTAGTTATTTGTGCTATAGCAGAATCTGATTTTAATTTTTGTTTAATTTTTTAACACAATATCCTTCATTTAACATTAAAAAGCCAAATAATTAAACCAGGTATTATGGGAAATGAAATGTAAAATTGTATTTTAAGATCATGTTCTGCAGATCTTCAATTCTTTTTCAAAACTCTGAAACAAGAATCTTGCTGTTGCCCAAATATTGTGTTTGCTTTCATAGTTTCAGCTAATAGAGCTTTGGTCTTGCTGACCACCTCCCAAACACAGTGGATGAGCGTGGACATTCACAGACTGTCTCACTGGTTCAGTTGCATCAGGGAGAAAACCACTGAAATGCTAATTAGAGACAGAACGTTCAAATGTTTTGGAAAGAAATAAGGGCTGAATCAGATGTGGCGTGAAGTTTCACATGACGGGCGGGGAAGTGGTAACTTTGCTCAACTCGTTGACTTGATGGCAGATGAAATATGATGTCAGTGAAGAAATGTTGACATTTATGTGTCTCCATGTTTGATGACAAGTGGCTAGAGGATTTTTTTTTTCTGTTGGTCCATCCCATCCCTGTCAACAAGATATTTCAAGAACGCCTTGAAGGACTTTTGTGCAAATGTTGACTTCTCAATTTCTTCAAGGTCACTGTGACCATGTGAGGAAACACCTTTTGGGAATTTCTTCAATTCTAGTACATGTTTACTGACACTCAAAAGATGAACTGAGCACATTGTTGTAGTCTGAGGTCAGTGGTGAAGGTTGCTGTGACCTTCAAATGCTTATTTTGCTTTGTCAACGTGTTTTCTGAACACTTCCTCAAGAGAATTCCTTAAAATTGTGGGCAATTTGGATGTGGGTGGTCAAGCAGAGCCATATAATTTCCTGGCACTAATTTTATTTCAACATAGTTGTTTTCTGCTGTTGGAGGTTTAGGTATTTTAAGTAGGTGTTTAAAAGTAGGGTCACATGGTTGGTGTCGCGGTTAGCAGATTTGGCGATTAGACAAATTGCACACTCTAAATTGCCTGTACGAGTGGATGGTTGCCTGTCTCTGTGTGGCTCTGCAATGGACTGCGACCTGTCCATGGTGTACCCCACCGTTTGACCCATGTCAGCTGGGATTGGCACCATCGCCCCCAGAATAAAGCGGTAGAAGATGAGTGAGTGAATATTTTTCAAAACAAACTTGGTTGGATGTTAGTTCTTCTTTTGAATACTTAGTCAAATTAGTTTGGATCTCAGATTCTTCTGTTTTGAAAATCTCACTGGTCAAGAGTTGGGTAGTTAACGTTTCAGTCAGTAGAAGAGTACCGACACCTTGAATTTGGTACCCAACAGTATAATTTTTGGTACTTTCGTAGTAGCAAAATTTTGTTTGATTTATGAAAATAAGTTGCACTCTTTCAATTCATTACCCTCAGTTATCAAAATTTGGCACCAAGTAGTAAAACTAATGTTTAGTCATACCAACATAATTTGGTACTTTAAAAGAACTAGTTCAGTACCTTAGAAGACTCTGGTATTTTGATTTTTTTTTTGTGGCTCCCTCTTCCACAGGTACAAAGTCTGTACTTCCAAACCTTTAATGCTATTCATTCATTCACTAGCTTTTTCAGTTGTGGATGTGAAATTACAAAGTGGGATAATTTGGTCTTAAATCATCCGTGTTGTCAAACAAAGTCCACCACAAATCCTAGAGCCACACAGTAAGATTCCAGTTCCATAAAGTCACTGACATAACAGCGGGATCCAAATCAGAAAAACCACTGTAGTAAGTACTTTGTGGTTTTGATCCAGATCCAATTCCTGTTTCCTTTTCTTTTTACTTAACAGAATGTGTTTCTACGCCGAGGAAGTTCTCGAGGGGATGGAACGGTGCTTTCAGGACCCGATCGCAAAGGTTCTGTAGTTCGCGGGGACGTGTTTGTGGTGGATGAGGACACGGACTTGTTGGATCCGATCTTCCAAAATGGCGAGCGGAGGAAGTCGACCAGAAATGGAGGAAACCAGAAGGGGAAACCTGAAATGTCCTCCAAACTTTTGGAGGAGAACATTACCACAGAAAAGAAGACAGATTCCAGTGGGAGGACTTCATTGCTGTTCCCTGGAAAACCCACTGATGACATAATTGACCTGGACACTGTAAACACAGCCAGGAAGCCTTCAGCAGGGTTTCCTGTACGCCCTATGATCCCTTCATATCCAAGAACATCCACAAATTCCAGCAAACCGTGGGAGGAGACGGATGACAAGACTACGACTTTCTCATCTTCACCTCATGTCGTCATCTCTGACAGCAAGAAGAACTCTTCTTACTTTGATCGTACTGGTATCAAACATGAAGACAGCAAGCGTCCTGGTGTTGTGACCATTGTGTCCATAAAGGGAGACCTGGTCCGGAGCTCAGATGGTAAAATGTACCGGCTGCAGAAAGGACCGCCAGGCAGAATGGGTCCTCCAGGACCAGAGGTGAGTGGTCTTTTGATGCGTATGTTTAAAGCTAAGGATGTCTTAATATTTCAAACTTGAGAATCTGCTGATCCAGATTTCTAAAGTTGTTTCTTACAAAAAATTTTTCTCTGTTCTTCAGAAAGATAGGGACTGTAATAATAGAAAGAAACCTCACCCAAAGTTTTTAGTTCTATTTTTGGGACTAATTTTCCTTGAAGAGTTTGGGGTTCATACATTCAAAGCAAATCTGAATCTGAAAAGTGGAGCTAAGACCACAAAGAGCTTTGAAAACCAATAAAAAAATCTTAAAATAATTTCTAAAAGAAACCAGAAGTGATCTTAAAATTGAACAGCTGAATTTTGAAGTAGCTATATTTGATTAATTCTCCAACAGCACGACAAACATTTGCGTTAGCATCGTAAGTATCAACTAAAGCATTTTTGTTGCATATGACTTTTTACTGCTCGTGTTGGATTGTACTTTTTATTATTATTATTATTTTATTACATTTTTGTTTACGTTTTTTTACAAAAAATTATTCGACTAGCACCGTACAGATACCTATAGAGAGTATCGGACACGTTCAATCCTGGTTAAAGGAACAGTAGGCAGGGTTTTATGGATCAACAATTCCATAATAACCTTTTAACCAAATGTTAATAAAGTAACCCGAGAAAGGTTGTTTTCTTTTGGCTTCTCCTTCGTTAATACGATACACATTACACACAGTTATTTTAAATGATAACCAAATCCTACACCAAACATACTAAAACAGCAGTTGTAGCAAAATGGGCCGCAACTAACGATTATTTAATTCATAATCGATTAATCTGTCAATTGTTTTCTTGATTAATCGAGTGCTGGTTTCGTCCATAAAATGTCAGAGAATGTTGATCTGTGTTTACCTAATATGTCTTGTTTTGTTCACAAAACAAATGAATTCACTTTAAATAATTTCTCTGTTAATGTGAAGCAAAGAAACTAGAAAATATTCACACTGAAACAGCTGAAAAAGAAAATCAGAAAACATGTTTTAATTATTGAAAAAGACACAAACCGATTAATTGATTATCAAAATAGTTAATGATTAATTCAGTAATTGATTAATAATAGTAGAAACCTTTAACAGTAAGTTCACTGGGGTTGCTTAAAATATACACAATATCATGTTAGTTGACCTAACATGCATAACACACTCCATATTGGGTGCTGTTTATATCACAAGACTACTATCACAGCATTTGTTGCCGTATCAGTTCAGTAACATCTGCGTTGGACGTACCTCATGACATTCTTCCGCGTTGATGTTTTGAGAGCTGTTGGTTTTTTAACAACCTTCAAATAAAACCCAACCATTTTCCCAGCGAGTGCAACTCTTTAGGTTGATGTGACTGATGGTAAACTTTTAAATGAGAAGCTTTTCCATTGCACATTTGTGAACACTGATAGCCAAGGCTCCCCACTGCTTCACCGTAAAGTTGATGTATTATATCAGACGAAGCAGGACGAACCCCTTCTTTTGAAGAATGTGTGACGTCTGTTTGTGCTTTAACAACCTAACAAGCGTGGCTCTCCATAAGCCGCCATCTGAATCTGATCAGGGGAGGACACGCCGCCTTAACACGTGTCCGTTCACGTATCTTTGATGCTGCCATATGAGCCCGTCCCAGACCCGCACGCTTAACGAGCCTCACCAGGTTAGCCGTAGCGTTTGCTCGGCTGACGCGCTGCTCAACCTCCGACTTATCTGATCGGTGTCAGACAGGAAGCCAAATTTATGATCTCCAATCAGAAGCTTCACCTGGTGCAAGAGGTGGGTCATGACAGGAACTCTTGGGGGTGGGGGTGGGGGGGGCAGACAGAACCAGAACCAGGCTGCACATCTGCTCGTGTCTGAGCCGGTCTCTGGAGTCACGCTGCCATAAAATACACAGGACCACTCAGCACGATTATTATGATTGAGTCCAGCTGTCGTGAACATGAAGGAAGACATGCAGTTGGCTTCACTCTGCTCATGTACAGTACAACATCCCAGGTTTTGCTTGACTCGCCTCGTATGGTTGAACATACAGTAAGCCTGTAGCATTATCCTTTACAAGTCAGCTGACGTTGTGATTTACAGAACGATACTTCTGTCTTAGCTCTTAACCTTACTCTTCTTCGCCAACAGATGTCTTCAATTAAATAACGTGAAGCCTCAAACAAAGCAAATAATGCACTGTAAAAGATTACAAAACACAGCAGCCATTTCACTTAATATCAAGTTGTAATTAGTTATTTTTATCAGTTTTTTTATATGCAGACTTTTTGCATCACAAATATATACATGTGTTAAACTCCATATCAAAACAAACACTTTTATTTTGAAATTCTAATTCTAGTTATTGCTATAAATGGTGTCAACAAAGTATCAACACCCGCTTACGTGTATGCTATCTTAATCCAGAAAAAATGCTTTCTCTCCCTGCACCAAATTCCACAGAGAAAATCACCAATTTTTATATCACAGCTCGCAGGAGTCGTTAATCCACTGCTGCCTCCATCAGTAAGTTCAAATGTGTTATTTGGTGACTTCTGCTTTTGAAATGCTTTATTCATATTTAACTTTGTGACACAAAGTGACCACATGTGGCAGCAGCACACCAGCATCTCCTGGGTCCCTGGAAGCTAAAATTCATTATTTTCTCAATGTATTTTGATGTAAGTGGAAAAACTCAACTGGACTTTCACACTTATTATTATATTTGAAAAACAGTGAAACAGGCTCAGCTGGCCATGACTTAAGTTTAGCTGTCATTGAATTACTGTGTTAAGTTTGTGCACTCAGATTTCTGAATTTAAAAAATAGACATCACAAATGGTATTAATGGTATAGTATTGCTAATTAAATACCTCCAAAAAGCTGTAATATCTGATACAAATATTAAAAATTGTGCAAAAAATAAATAAATTTCAAATTTACTAACTGTAACACACAATACCTGTAAAATAAATTACACAGTTAAAGACTTAAAGACTATTTGGTGTTTTTCCCACCTTGTGTGTGTTTTGGGGCACTTTTATTACTGGTTGTTTCTCTCTCCACAGGGATGTCCTGGTGACCCTGGCCTGCCGGGGTTTAAAGGTGACAAGGTAAAATAATGTTATTTACAACATAATGGCCTGCAATAGTGTTGTTAAGTGTCCTTGAGTCTTCAGGATTTTAAGTGAAGTGCAGTTATTTCGCGCCTCTGTTTTGTAACAGAGGGCAATAAACTCCTGTCCCTGCCTCTGTTATATCCACGACTCGGCTATGAATACTGCTGCTCGAATGCTGCACCAAATTATTCCTATGATGTAATGTTTATTGTAATATTTCTGTGCTATAATGTTAAGTATCCAATATAAATTGATTTGCCCTGCTTAAATGGACCATTGAATTTTTTTTTTTAAACTCTGACAGGGTAAAATGGGACTTGAGGGAAGTCCGGGGAAAAAGGGTGAACCAGGACCTGCCGGAGCGGCAGGTTTACCAACTTTGTACCTGTGGAGGAACACGGGTGAGGAGTGGGCCGCCTTCCAGGTGAGATGTTACCACAACTAAGTCATTATATTACAGTTTTCTTTAGATTTCTAATGAACAAAACTAAATTTTTCCCATTATATTGGGAGTACTTGGACCAATAACTGATACTCATGTCACAGCAGATGTAGATATACAGTTTCTTCATTGCTTCTTCGTGTTTGCCGATATAGGATCGTATATTTTAAAGCTAATATTGATTTATGTGTGTCTCTTGTTCTGAAAACCAGCCTGACATTTGAGGGCTTGTTCTCTGTGAAAACATGGATTTCAGATTTTAACAGGAAAAAAACAAAAAAATTAACTAATTAACAAAGGGCTCTTAATAAAATATCTCCTTTGCCGCTTCATTTCACCATTATCCAGCCTTTTTTCAGCCACTCACTCTCCCACACCAAACTCCATAGAGAAAATCTGTGATTTTAGCTCACTGGGTCAAAGTAGCTGCTGGTCTACTGCTGCCTCATGTGGTCAGTTTGTGTCCCTTACATAAATGTGAACAGAAGATTCCAAACACCGAAGTCACAATATAAGTAATTTGAACATATTGGTGGACACAACAATGATATAACGATTCCTGTGAGCTGTGATATAAAAATTGTTGATTTTCTCTATGGACTTTGGTGCAGGGAATGTGAGTGGTTTGCAGAACAACACAAACTTCAGTTTCTAGTCAGAAAAAGCTGTCTAATGATTAGGTAGAGCTGCAAACATATTCTCAAGATATCATAGATTTAAGAAAATGTAGATTTTATTTGGTAAGTCTTTATTTAAGAAGCTAAAATTAGTTTTCCGCTGTGTGACAGCACAGTCAGCTCTGACTCTCTGTCAGCACCACACTTCAAAAAACCCTGAACTATGCCTCAACAATCTTAACCGTGTGGAATGGTGATGACCTTTCGTTCCTCTGTTCTCTCCTTCATCCTTTGCGTAATTTAATGTCCATCGCCTCAAAGACACACTGGACATCAAAAGTTCTTTGCCATTTTTTTTTTTAGCCCTTTTTTACTTCTGACTCATTAGATCCAGAGAGTCGGAGGAAAACCTTTGACCCTGCAGTTATCGTGCGTCCACGTTCGTGTCCTGCCCCCGTCTGTTTAATGTCTCTGCCGCGGCCACAGCTGTTGGTCGTCCAGTACATCAGCATGATGAAGAACTGTCTATTATGGGGAAAAAATCTGCTAGTCGTTTGTAAGGGCAATTTATTACTTTATGTGCTTAAAACCTGGAGGTCGTTCACATGCCTTAACTCATCCTAAGTGATGGTCAGATGCTCAAGCAAAGGTTTTTTTTTTTGTTTTTTTTTTACTTCAAAAAGAAATATAATTCAAGATTTAAGCCTGTGTTTAATCATAATTTATGTGTTTTAGAGCTTGGGTCAAGTATCTTTTGGCTAACTTCCTGTACGTTCCTTATTGTGTTAATTTTGCTGTGGGTGGTACCTCCCAAAGTATATCTGAAGACAGGTTAGCATCTGTTAGCATGAATAAAGCCGTGAAAACTGTGTTGGACAAGCAAAGTTAGCATTAGTGAACCTGAGATTTGTTATTTTGTCTTTGTCGTAAAAGATTGCCCAACTTCCCTTGTTAAAACACTTAAACTACTATATGAAAGTATATGAACACAGGGGAAGCAGCACCAATCACGGACTTAAAATGTTGTGCCACTAACTGCTTATCTCATATTTTCATATGTTCATATATTATCATATATTCTAGGGGTGCAAGTGACAATTTTTTTATTTTTTGAATTAATTAATTGATTTGTTGTTTGGGCCATAAAATGTGGAAATAACTCATTTGTTTGTTTTATGGAGCAAAGAAACCAGAAATATTCACATTTCAGTTTAATCTCCTTATGTTCATTGGTTCATATTATTTTATCATATTTAATTTTATGGATATATTATATATATTATTCATGGACTTTTCCTATGTTTCTGTTCTTCCTGCAGCAAACCGGCTTCTACCAGTTACTCCGCGCTGGTTGGCCTGTAAGTACGCTGTGATGATTAACAACCTTTGCTGTTTTCTTCATTCCTGTTGACCTGAGGCTCTGTTTCTTCTCTGTGAGCTTGCAGAGTCAAGAAGGTCCTGCAGGACCACCTGGAGAGATGGGCAAGCCAGGCATGCGGGTCAGAGCATTGGTTTTGATAGAAATTAGAAAATTCTGCGTTGATTAATCCTGACCTGGTCAACAATCTGTGGCTTTTATTGGTTCATTTCAGGGGCCTATTGGTGAACCTGGGGACCGAGGACGACCAGGAGTGCCGGGAGAAATGGTACACAGCCGAACCATCATGTTTTTTATGAGTTTGTTTGATAATCAGCTTCTGTATTCTGAGGGCAAGTCAGACTTTCTGAGTTCCTTGTCCGATGTTTCAAAGGGAATGCCCCCTGATTTTGACCGCCTCTTTGTTTAAGCTCGGTGTCCTGATTGGATCAAGTGTTATCTAAGGTGTCTTTCACTTGTTCAGAAGTCGGAATTTCCGAGTTCCTAGTCAAAAGTTTTAACTGGAACTTTCCACCTCACAAACGTGGACACAGCATTAAAAACTCTCTGCTACTTTTACTGTTAATTGAGCTTCGGTCGTATTTGTTTCACATTAAATAATTTGTACACATATTTAAATGCGTGTACCATGTAGAGCGTTGTTAGCAACTGGTATTGGTAACATCGGCTAACCCAAGGCTTCTGATGTACATTAAGCTAGGGCTTCAATGATTAATTGTTTATAAAAAGAATTGCTAACTATTTTGATAGTAAATTTTTTAAACATGTTTTCAGATTTCTCAGCTTTTTAAATGTGAATAATTTCTGGTTTATTTTCTCCATATGACAGAGAAATAAGTAAAACTGAATAACTTTGGTTTGTGGATTAAACAAGCCTTTTGATTTCAAGTTTTGGGAAACATGTTTAAATATTTTATGACATTTTATGGACCAAACTGCTAATCAATGAAAATACTCAACAGATTAATCAGTTATAAAAATAACCATAAGTTGCAGCCACCGTCCAGGTTTCTTCCAGTGTTTTTGTCCTTTTTTTTAAACAACATTCACGTCTCTTTTTATAAAGTTGGACCTGACAGCTGACGACTGCTCTGCTAATTTTGGAGAGGGGAAAAAAAATGCCTCCAGTATAGTTGTATGACCTACTGACCCTTAAACCACATTGCCACTGGTCAAAAACCAGTTTAAACCCGGGTTTAAATACAATACTGCAATACTCGCAGGTGAATTCCTGCTTTGTCTGCTTCATTTTCTGCAGCGACGCTAATTCCTGCTTCATTTCTAAGACGTGCATTCATTTTCCAGCCGTTAGCATGAAGGTTTGTGGTGAACTCTCTTGACTTGAAACAGTGTAAAATCATATGATTAAAATATTGATTGAAAGGTGAACCAAAGTAAAAGATACGAAACAGTAAATAACATTGGTAACATTGTCACCAGTTTTGTTTTATTTGCTGCGTGTTTGTATGATGTTGATCACCTTTATTAGTAGGTTAAAAGATTTTAGGTTAAAAGATTAGGTTAGGTTAAAAGTAGGTTAAAAGATTGAACACTCAGTGTTAAAAAATAAAGCCTGAACTGTCCCTTCAGAAAAGTGCATTCATCATACCAGTCTGAGCATGTACAGTCCTGTGCATAAGTCTTAGGCCACCAGCAGCTTTGTTGTTTTTATGTCACTTTTGTGATCGTTGGCGTTCAGATTGAAAACATGTGACTAAAAGTCAGTCTTCTACTATATGATCAACCGGTCAGTGAGTTGAACTTGTGCAACATGTGTATGTAATGCTCCAACATGTCTGGAGTAAACCAGGTATAATAGACCTTTTTCCCAGCAGCTGTTTGTTGGCATGAAATAGTAGGAGAAACACAGGTTTGACCAATAACATTAGGGTTCCATTCCAGGTTTTAAAGAGCCATGGTTGTGTTATTGTTCAAGTGGAAATGTAGGTCACACTAAATATTTGATATTATACAAGCATTTTTGTTATTTTCAAGATGTTATTTTCAAACTGCATATGTGTTTCTCCATATTTTCAGGACTAATTGTACAGTATGGTCATTATAGCGTTGCTAAAACAACAGATCTAATGGTGGCCTAAGACTTTTGCACAGTGCTGTATGACACGTGTGCAGCTCAGCATACAGCAGGTCCTGTCCAGTGGCAGCACATGTGGTTTAGCCATTCACCGAGCATCCGTACACGTTTTCCCACCTGTTTCCACCACTGTTTACAGAGCTTTTGCACAGCACAATGGTGCAGACAGTGAAGTGCTGTCCAGGTGATTAACGGCTCCGCAGAGTGAAGGAGACGAGCGTCCGCGTCTTCACCGAGCACACGCGTCGTTTACAGTATCGCGAAACTCGCCACAGCTCAGCACGTCTGCCGCCTTTTCTTGTTTGTTTTCTGTCCACGTTGACTGACAGGCTCATTTAGAAGACGCAGGCATCGACCCGCCTCCTCACTCTGATTGAATCTGTGTCCTGACAGGGCGAGCAGGGGCCCAGGGGCCCTCCAGGACGAGCTGGGGCCCCGGGGAGATCAGGTGAAAACGGAGAAGACGGTCAGCCTGGGTCCCCTGGTTCTCCTGGGTCACCGGTGGGTTCGCCGTATTTTAAACAGAAGGCAGCATGTTTAGGATGAGTGTGTGTGTCACGGCTAATAAATCATCTCTTCTTTAAACTGCTGCTGAAATGTTTCCATCCGTCCTGCGTTTGACATCAGGGGCCCTGGGGACACAGAGGGGAGCGAGGACCCAAAGGGGAAAAAGGTGATGAGGTGAGCAATGAAACAGCACAGCTACATTTATGAGGAGCAAAAGTCGGTTATTTTTGTTTTTTATTTCTTCAAATCTATTCATTGAATTTTTAAGGACATAAACTGTGTATGTTGTAGTTAGATTAAGTTCAAAGAGCACAATTTTGTCCATGTTTTTTTCCAACTTTATGGTTTAATTCAGAGGTGACGCCTCTCTCAATTATGACTTACAATTTAAATGGAATTAGGGCTGCAACGGTTAATGGATTATTATTCGAATATAACATTAATTGGTAACTATTTTGACAGTTATTTAATCAGTTTTGGGTTAATATTTTCTGGCTTTGTCAAAGATGGAGTAATTTTGGTTTGTGGGGGGGAAAAAAACGGGACATTTGAGAACATCACCTTTTTGAGTTTTGGGAAAGATTTTATAATATTTTCACTCTATTGGATTTTTAAGGACAGAAATATTAAAATAATGAAGTATGTAGTTGCCTCACGGAAACAAAATCATGTAGGACAAAATAAACAGTAAGGGAACAAAACAACCTTGGTAACAATAATCAAAAAGGTGTAAGTGTGTCATAAACAAGATTGTATTACATTTGGTCAAGCACAAATCAGTGATGATTTGATCATTTTAACATGAATGTTGTGTTTTTTTGGACATTGTTTACACCTGTGATAAGAAATTTATCCCACCAAGTTCTCTAAGACCAAGCTGCTGAATTTTAAACACTTTTGTCTTTAAAAACCCTGTTAAGAAAATATAGTTTTTCCTTTTCATGCATTGTGTGTGTTCGAAAATAGTGTCTGAGAACATGTGAAAAAGACAGAAAACAGTTTCTTTAATCCAGTTTATGTCATGTTATCTCGTTGTTAGACTCAGTTTTCTAAGGAAGCTGAGGTTTGTTTCCATTTGTAAGCCATTCGCTCTCTTGCGCCAAACTCCATAGAGAAAGCAGCAATTTTAACATCATAGCACATAGGTTTTTCTGATACATTATTGCCTTCCTCAGTAATTTCAAATGGGTTACTCACTGACTTCTGTGTTTGAAGTCCATCGTTCAGATTTACCTCAGTGACACAAAGTGACCACACGAGGCAGCAGTAGACCAGCGGCTCCTGTGTCCCTGTGAGCTAAAATCACTGATTTTCTCTATGGACTTTGGTGTGGGAGATTAAGTGGTTCACAAATTGAGTTAAACCTCTTGTTGAGTGGCTAAAATTATTTTTTTTTCTTCACAGGGTCTCAGTGGCCTCAAGGGTCGAAAGGGGGAAACTGGTGAACCTGGTGAGAAGGTACTTTGATGAATTTATTTATATAATTCTTCTAGATTATTACATTGTTATAGCTTGAAATACAGTATCAATGTAATTACATTGGTATGAACGACCATACTTTGTGTTGTGTGCTTCTCTAGGGCTCAGCTGGTTTACCTGGACGACCTGGTCCTGTTGGACCACCAGTAAGTGTCCCTCTCTTTTTTTTTTCAGCATCATTTTTATTTGTTTTATGACCAGGAAACATCACTGTGGAGTTCACATAAATGTTCATAACCTTTGTGAAGAAAATAAGTGGCTCATTACGAGCCATGAAAGTTCCCCTTTTATCTTAGACATTAAGCAGCTTGTGTATTAAGAACATATGCAATAAGTGCAAATGTAATATCAGTGCATTACAAGATCGTTTCACACCAATAAGAAACATCTGTCTTTGTGTGAGACCATTTCTTATTCTGTTGTAAGAGGAACAAAGCAAACAATCAGCTTTAATTAAGAAACAACTCAGACCCTGTTTGGACCTGCTATTAAAGTTTTTTTTTTCCATTTCACCTTTATTAAACAAGGAATAAAACTCACTGAGATTATAAAGCTCTTTTTTAATCAAGACATGGCCAAATGGCACAATCTGTGCCGAGAGCCAGCATAAGACACATGGAAAAACAGATTTATAATAAAATATATTAATAAAATCTATGTGAGCTTAAGTCTAATATATTGTAAGAATATATTGCAACTTTTATCTCACAGTCAGACAGCCTTTTAAAAACTCAAATATGTGTCAGTTTGTAAACAGCTCACTCTCTTGGACCAAACTCCATAGAGAAAATCAACGTTTTTAGCTCACAAAGACATGGGAGCTGCTGGTCCACTGCTGCATCAGTTTGTAATTTTTTTTGTCACTGAGATAAATCCAAACAAAGGATTTCAAACACAGGATTCCCAAAATAGAACACTTAAACCTACTGTTTGTATGATGTAAAAATCACAGCTTTTCTCTATGGAGTTTGGTGAGGGTGAGTTTCCTGTTGGAGGAAACTGTCTCAACAGCAGCTTTTGCACATTTTCCTGTATATTTTAACATCATATTCAAATAAAGTTGACATATTCAATCTCTTCTCCAGGGGCCTCCTGGGATCCGCGGTGGTTATGGACCAGAGGGACCATGTGGACCTGATGTGAGTCCCGTGTTTTCTGACTTATTGATTCCCTCAAACACTGGGGCGGGGCCCACAGACGGCTCGCAGGAGATCTTTTTTAGGTCCCCAAATAGATTTGCAGAATTTTTCTAACCTTATAGTCAAGATTTATGTGCATAGGTTTTAAATTACATGTGTAAAGTCAAGATTTATTCAGAACAATATTAATAAAAATTATAAAATTATATAAAAAAAAATAAAACTATAAAATATAAAATGAATTTATATTGTGAATTCATTACAGTTTTTAGTGGGCTCTCATACAGAAAGTTTTGGAAACAATATTTTGGCTATATTTACTTAATGGTCATGGCTGTAGGACACCACTGTATATTATGTATATCCAGTATATGTATACATCATATTTCTTCAGACAGGCTGTGTTTGTTGTTTTGGTTTAAATATAAAATATTCTATTGCATAATTGTGTAGCATTCGAAGGCCATAGGTCAGACGAACCGTAGGTACAATTTGCATGTGTAACGTGGACAGTCGTGTGTCAACACTGTCAAAAACATGATGTTTCCAGGGAGAAGATGGACTGGATGGACCTCCAGGTTTGCCAGGACCAACGGTGAGTGGAGACGAGGATTAGATAATCCACAGACAGTTTGTTAATGCAAGTATTGTTTGTTTTTATGTTTATAAGATGTGTGTGTGTGTGTGTGTCACAGGGTGCACCAGGTTTCACTGGTCGAGTTGGCGCCCAAGGCGTTAATGGCTCAAGGGTAAGATGAGGAGGTTACTCTATATATGATGCACGTACTCAATGTATAGGTATGGTTTGATATACATGCAGTATATTAAATTTCCACACATTAACTATCTTGGCATAAACTACACACTCGTTAATTAATTTACCCAGTTTCCGTCGCTCAGTTGGACAGCTCTGGACAGCTGAATGAAATTATTAATAAAATTCAGTAATGTAATCCAGTTTTAATGGCACTAGCAACACCTCGTCATAGGAAAAAGTTGTGGTTTTTCCTGCCGCGTTCCTTTGAAAGTCTTTTAAAAGCGTTTCTCTGCTACTGGATGATCCGCTGCAGGATTATTATTTTCAACAAAGTCAAACAGACACACACAGTGGCTTCTACAAATTTAAGGCTCTTAGCCTCAACACGTTTTCCTTGTTCCTCGGAGGAGGAAATATATCAACGTCTGACAGATAGCACGACTTTTGTCGTGTGTGCGGTCAAAGTTGCTACATAAGTAACTAACTGGAAATGACAAAAACGGTAATCCCTCACAAGGAATTAATATCTACTTACATGTTTCTGCTAAAAATAAGTTCCTTACATTATTAAACAAACTGTCTTTCAGGGAGACGTTGGACCTGCTGGTACTGTTGGTCTTAAAGGTCCACAGGTAAAATTGTGTTGGTTTACAGTATAAGTAGTTTCCTGACCCTATTATGTTTATGACTTAAATCCTGTAACATCATGTTTTGTTTTTTGTCCTTGTTTTAAGGGACCTCCAGGTTTAGAGGGACAGATTGGACCTCCAGGACTCAGAGGCTCTCAAGTGAGTACAACTGCCAAACAAGACAGGCTGATGGAGATGAATGAGGGTTTTAAAGTCAGGAATGTCTCACTCTGCACAGACAAACCTAAAGGCTGATAACATGATACAGTCCCAGATACAAGAGAATTCAGCCATCTGTGTTTATTTGTGGTTTTTTTACTAGCAAGTATTGGATTTTTCTCTTGAGTTAAAAAGTCTTTCATATTTAATGTATATAATCGTAATGTTTCAGTGAGAATCGGTTTTAGCTAATGTGGATCCCAAAGCAGAGGCCGGAGAAGAAGATATAGTTCAAATATTTATTTACAAAAACAAAAACGAAATTTAACCAGTCCATAGAAATTCCAAAAACGTAAAGCGCTCAGTCTGACCGGCTGGCTAGGCGGAGCTCAGGAATGGGGATCTTAAAAAGACAACAAAAAAGTCACGGCGTTGCAAAAACGAGAAAGAGAAACAAAAGCTAGGAAGCACATAAGGCACTGAATTTGCTAGACGTGATGGCGAGAAGTTACCAGACTGAGAGAACTGACGCGCTGACAAGGAGAGGCAGGAAATGCGGGTATAAATGCACCAGGGCTGATCAGGTGATTGGAGACAGCTGTGATGATTGCGCTCAAAGCCCAGCCATGCAGCCAGCCTCCTAAACAAGACAGAGCTATTGCTGCGGGGTAAAAGGAAGTTAAGCAAATAAAACAGGAAATGGACACAAAAAACCAAAAACTTCCTCTAGCCAGGAAACAGGACATGACAATAATATACTTATCAATTATTGCATTTATAAAAACAAATCGTTCTACTCCACTTACTTTCTAATTTGTGCAGGAAGTGTTTATTTAGTGGACCGTATGTGTGTCTGTAGAAGTGGTGGAACTTACGAGGTTTCTTGAATGCATCTTGAAGCTTCTCCTCTGAGTTCACTGCAGATACTGCAAAAGGGATGACATTTACCAGTGTCTTTGAATGCATCTCGTTAGCTGCTCGAAATGCCAATCAGGCGTGCCATGGATTTTGAATAAATGGCCAACAGTGTCAGTCGCCACACCATCACACCTCCTCCTCCTCCTCCTCCTCCTCCATGCCTCACATTGGAACCACACATGTCGTAAGCATCTGCTCACACCTGTTGTTCTTCCTCAGAAGTGGCTTTTTTTTGCAGCATTTCCACCATGAAGGCCTGATTGCACAGTCTCCTCCGAACAGTTAACGTTGACATAGATGTATCTGCTACTCTGAGCTCTGTGAAGCAACGCTTGGTCCTCATGAGAGAGTCTCCTCAAAGCATTTGATGGTCTTCAAAGTTCAATGTGCAAAGTTCTTGACATTTTCCGGATTGACTGACCTTCATGTCTTTAAAGACATCTTTATCATTTACTTAGTTGAGTGGTTCTTGCCATAATATGGATTAGAACAGTAGTCACATAGTGCTATTCTGTATAGACCTTTGTACTGATGGTCTCCAACATAATGGGAACCTCTGGGAACTCCTTCAAGAAAACCATTCCAGGTGACGACCTCATGAAGGTCGACACATGAAGGTGGCTACTTTGAAGAATCTAAAATATAAAATGTATTCTGGTTTCTTTAACACTTATTTGTTTACTATGTAAATCCATATGTGTTTCTTCATAATTTGAATGTCTTCAGTATTGATCTACAATGTAGAAAATAAAAAATAAAAATAAAGAAAAACCATTGAGAACTGTTTATCTGTGTTTCCCCTGTTTGTCACACTGTATGTAAATAAATAATTTACACTCACTCACACTTAATTTACACTCACATACTTTTATTTTTCAACAGGGACGTTCAGGATTGATCGGTGCTCCCGGTCCTAAAGGAGATCCTGTAAGTCATTGTCTAATTAAAACTTACTAAAAAGAAGGTTGTGCTTTTTCTCTATCAGTCTCTTAGCGCACTGGTTCTCAAAGACTGGTTCAGGACCCATACTTGGGTCATGTGAGATTTTTTACTCGATAAGTAGTTTAATAAACATCATCAGATTATCATTGTACATATAAACTTGATGTGTAAATACGGACTGTTTTTCACTTTGTTGTCCTCTATCAGGGGCCTGTGGGGCCCATGGGTGATCGGGGGGACCCTGGCTTTGAGGGACTCATGGTGAGTTGCTCTCGTAGTCGAGCTGTGGTTCATTCCTCTGCATGTGTAAGTGACCTTGAGCAGCTGGTGCAACCGCTTCCTGCCACCACTATGTTTTCACGACAATTACTAACTCCATTTACCTCATAAGAATAACTCCTTAAATGAAATAGAACAGTATTTTCTTTTAAAATCTTCAAAAATGGCATGAATTTATTTTGACAGTAGACAAGTAGTTGCTTTTTGCACATGCTTACAACAAATCGGGTTTCCTGCGCTGACGGATTAGCGACATTAATTGTATTTCCATTTGGGTTTTTTGCAAAATAAAAGTGATACTTCTAAAATTGTGTATCTTATTTTCGCATTTTATTGGTTTTCAGTATTTTAAAACTAATAAAATGTCAATCACAAAATTACAATTGCTACTTGCAAGTGTTTCCATTGAAACACTATCCAGCGACATGTAGACGCAAAAAAAATGTGTCCATTACACTTTTGCGATAAACCTTTATTTCAGTACGTCTGGAAAACCACCTCATGAGAACATAGAAATGTTTTAGCGTTTTTTTTCCAATACCGTTTTTTTATTTGTTAGGTTTTGTGCTTTTCTTGGGGTAACAAGCCACACTGAGCTTTAGCGCGAAGTGACTTAAGTGGTCATTTTAATGAGAAGATTGCAGAATGGAAGAAGATAATTCATGTGCGGTTGAACAGCCAGTTTCTCTTCCTGCACCAAAGTTCATAGAGAAAATCAGCAATTTTACATCACAGCACACAGGAGGCTGTTGATCCACTGCTGCCACCATCAGTAAGTTTGAATGTCTTATTTAACGATTTAATTGTTTCAAATTCTTTGTTCACATTTACCTCAGTGACACAAACTGACCACAGGAGGCAGCAGTGGACCAGCAGCTCCTGTGTCCCTGTGAGCTAAAATCACTGATTTTCTCTATGGACTTTGGTGCAGGGAGACACAACTCCATGGCTGCAACTTAGATCAGAACAAGGTTCAGGACTTAAAGTGTGTTCCTAGGTTGTGTGGCGTGAACAGCCCTCAGGTCAATCCTCAACATCTGTGTTGCTTTACATTGCCATCTACTGGCTGCAGGGTGTCACTGGATCATGCTGTGAAGTGTCTGTTTTCCCTCCCTTCATTTTGTCCCAAGCGTCACTGAAGTCAGAGTCAAATTTTTGTCATTAATAATGACATCGTTTTAACTGCTTTAGTTAACATTTATTTTCCGATCTAAAACCCAATCATCAGTCGGCATATGTCACAGCAGTGTTACGGCTAGCAACGGCTGTGTATCGCATAATTAATTTTCATTATGATGATTAATGATTACTAATCCTGCAATAATTTGCCTAATTTTTATTGTTGTAAATGAAACATTTCTATTATTTTGCTGTTATTTACAGGGGCCCCCAGGAGAACAGGGTCCCATGGGTTTTCCAGGGATGACGGTAGGTGCTCACTACTTGTATAAAGATTTATAAACTGGTACTGGACAAATAATTTATCCTGAACCTAATTTTAAGCATTTCCTTCTTTGCAGGGATACAGGGGACCAGATGGGGACAAAGGAGATCAAGGACCTAAAGGCAACAAAGTAAGAAGCAAATTTTTTTTTCCTCTGTTTGATGACACAATGATGAAGAGAATAATGATGTTGCACCAAGAACAAGCCAGATTAAACTGATTTTAGCCATTTTCTCACTGAATAGATATGTCAGCTTAAGTCTACTATATGTTAAGATTATGTTTGCCACTTGAGATTAACATTAGGTCGACCTATCTAACAGGAAACTAGAGTTTTTAAACCAGTTGTTCTCCCTGCACCAAAGTCCATAGAGAAAATCAGTGATTTTATCTCACGGGGACACAGGAGCTGCTGGTCTTCTGCTGCCTCGTGTGGTCACTTTGTGTCACTGAGGTTATTCTGATCAAAGGTTTTCAAACATTAAAGTGACAAAATAAGACATTTGAACTCACTGATCAAGGCAGCAGTGGATCAACAACCCCTGTGTGCTGTGATGTAAAATAGCTTATTTTCTCATGGAGTTTGGTGCGAGGAGTAAGCGGTTTACAAAGCAACACTTGTTTCAATTTTCTGCTTATAAAAAAAGACAATGAAATCCCTAGGAAAAAAGGTTTATATGCTCGCGGCATCATACAACTGCACCACACACTTAAAGAAATTTAAAATAACAAACTGTTTCTTTAACATGTCATGCACTGAATTATTCAAACAAAAATGTTTCTGTTCTTTAGAAAGTGTCTGTTCATTTTCCAGGGTTTTCAGGGGGCAGTGGGCATAAGGGGCCCTCAGGGAGAGAGGGGCCCCACAGGCTTCCCAGGTTTCCAAGGGACCACGGGCCAGCTGGGCCCCAGAGGCCCCGAGGTACACTTCACACTAGCTGTAGTTTACTGTGTGTTTCCTCCTTTTGTATGAATATAACACTTAATATACTGTATCTATACACTTATAAAATCTTTAAACTGGCAATTAATAAAATATATGTAGATTTTCCTTCTTTTATTTATTACTGTATTGCATGTTGCTTCCTTAAGTAGAAAGAAGTGTGAGTGTGGTGAATGTGAAAAACAACAAAAGCTTCATTGATTTTATGTTTCTTCATCCAGGGCACAAATGGAGAAACTGGCACTCAGGGAAAACAAGGCAGCCATGGGTCAAAGGTCAGTCAAGACATAACCGATGACTTCATATGTTGATCCACCAGATTGAACTGTGCAACCTTAGAGTTTCTGCTGGACTAATGAATGAACAGTGAAACCTAAACTAAACATGAATTCAACACCACCCTGTTCCAGTGTGTCTGAACCCCACAGGAACATTAAAGGGATAGTTCAACTGTAGTTATATGAGGTACTCACCGAAAACATGGATGCCAGCAGGGACACAAGGAAAACAAGTTTTACTTTCCGCTTAACAAAACCTGAATAAGATCTGTGTCATTTTAAACCAAAGTCCATTGAGAAAATCACTGTTTTTTAGCTCACATTGACACAGGAGCTGCTGGTCCGCTGCTGCCTCTTGTAGTAAGTTTGTGTCACTGAGGGGAGTCTGAACTAAGGATTTCAAACACCAAAGTCACAAAATAACACATTTCAACTCAATGATGGAGGCAGCAGTGGATCAACAGCTCCTGTGTGCTGTGATGTAAAATCACTGATTTTCTCTATGGAGTTTGGTGTGGGAGAGAGAGCAGTTTACAAATGGACAAAAGCAGTCTACGACAATTTCTTAAGATGTCGTAGACTGTAAGCGGAGTAGATTTTATTAGGTGACTCTTTTGTTAGGTTCCTTGTGTCCCTGCTGGCAGACATGATTTTACTGAGACTGAGCCTCTGTGTCCCAGGCTGGTTCTTCAGACAGGGGGCGCTCACAACGTGTGCCAGTACTTCATACAACCTCACTTAAAACCTGAAATATTACTTTTATTGTTCTAAATTAAAAAAGTATACTTAATATATGTGAATTTTGTGAAATTTGACTTAAAAAGTCACCGGTCACAACCGAAGTCTCAGCCTTTGACTAAATAAATGTACAATTTGTTCTGGACATCGACTCTAACGTGTGAATGTCTCTGAAGGGAAACAGAGGACCAGATGGACGTACCGGCAAACCAGGACCCAGAGGAAACAAGGTCTAATATTTTCCTTTTACTTCATTTAATGAGTTCATCATATAAAATGTCATGCAAAAAACATGTATGTTACATGTTTTCTCCTCTTGTGTTTTTCTCAGGGTCCCACTGGACAGAGGGGTCACACTGGTCAACCAGGCCCTCCGGTAAATTTGACGAGGCATAATCAGTGTTTCACATAAAACTAAATGTGTCGTGTTCAAAATGAACACGACACATTCAAAATGAACACATGCGTTACCAATATAGGCTTAGATTTCAGTTTATAGATTTGTTATAACATACAGTGTACGTATGTGTAATAAGTGAAAAAAATGAAAGATTGTGACAATTGTAGTCAACTGCTTACTCTCTCCATTGAGAAAAATAAATTCCATGCTTTATCTCAATATTAGACAGAGTTTTTCAAAAGGAAACTAGAGTTTTTAAACCACTCACTCTCCCAAACCAAAGCCCATAGAGAAAATCATAGTTTTTAGCTCACAGGGACACAGGAGCTGCTGGCCTGCTGCCATCTCATGTAGTAGATTTGTGTCACTGAGGTAAATCTGAACAATGGATTTAAAGCACAGAATTCACAGAAATAACACATTTGAACTCACTGATGGAGGCAGCAGTGGATCAACAAGTCCTGCGTCACTGTGAGCTAAAAACAATGATTTTCTCTATGGACTTTGGTGTGGGAGAGTGTGTGGTTTACAATGAGCCCCACACTTTCCAGTCAGAAAAGGCTGATAAGGATGAGATGAACATACTCTTCACATATCATAGATTTAAGATGACCTTTTTTTATTAAGTGGTTAAAAATCCCTTTCTCCCCCCTCTGTCCTTGCATATTTTTACTGAGCCACTCTTCAAACATCCTGAACTATCCCTTTAAACTACTACAGTCATACAAGAGGCAACATATGGCAGTAATGTTTAGTTAATAATTATACTAAACTGGTGTTTTTAATTATTAAAACATGTTTATTACTAGATTTGAGAAAAACCTGATGAGCAGTTTGCATGTTTGTGTCTCTGTGTTTTTGTTTTGTTTTTGATTTTTCTCAGGGTTTTGTGGGTTCACCAGGACCAGAGGGAGCAGAAGGAAAGCCTGGTACACAGGTTCCCATTCTCTATCATATTCTACTCCTAACACCTGTATATACTCTGCGTGCGTGTGTGTGTGTTCTTTTATTTGTTACCTCTTTAGGACCTTTTCTGTCATAAACACTGACCTTGTCAGGACCAGTAGTCCTCGTGGAGACCAAAACCTGGTCCTGATGAGACAGAACCTCATTTCTGAAGGGTGATTTAAGTTTAGGACTAAGATTTGAATTGTGGTTAGGTAAAGGTTAGGAATAAGGCTTTGTTTAGTTACCTGGTCTTCCTTATGTTGTGGGGACCTAAATGTGTCTCCACACTCACATTATGGGGACTTGTCTTCCTTATGGGGACAAAAATCAAGTCCCCATAATGTAAATGACTCCATTTTAAGGTGAAGACATGTTTTAAAGTTAGGCTGAGGTTATGGTTAGGTTAGAGTTAGGGTCAGGGTTAGGGTTAGGACACTAGTAATTATGGTTAAGGTTAGAGTAAGTCTGCAGGAAATGAATGGAAGTCAATGCAATGTCCTCTGAAGTCATGGAAACCTGTGTATACATGCCTTAAATAGCTGTGTGGACCAATTGTCAAGCAAACCTATCTTTATGAGGACATTTGGTTGAGAGTAAAGACCTGGTTTTAAAGGAGAATTCTGATATTTTTCAACCTGGGCCCTATGTTTATAAATGTGGGTGTGTATGTGAATGCTACTTACGAAAGGTTTCATAAATGGTCCAGTAGTTAAGCTCCAGCAGCAGCCGCGACGGGCTCCAGTGCATTCTGGATATAACTCTACAATCTTTGTAGAGTTATATTTGCTTGTTTTTGCAAATAAGTGGCTGGGATTGTTAGTGTAAGAGTCTGACAACATGACCGAGGGTGTACAGGACTGGTGCCGTCGGAACAACATGTCTCTCGTCTTCTCAGTAGCTCCACTTTGCAAATACTCTGCAGTGATGCGTTCACTGATCACCGTGAAATCCTCTGTCTAAGTCAAGTCAATTTGTCAAGTCAATTTTATTTATATAGCCCAGCATCACAAACACAATTTGCCTCGAAGGGCTTTACAGAGTGCAGCATGTGACACCCTCTATCCTTAGACCCTCACGTCGAGTGAGGAAAAACTCCACAAAAAATGGGAGAAACCTCAGGAAGAGCCACAGAGGAGGGATCCCTCTTCCAGGACGGACAGACGTGCAGTAGGTGTCACATATACAGAGACAAGTTCAGCAGTTACAAGTTACAAACAAAGCATCAAAAATTCACAGAGAGAAAAGACGAGAAAGACCAGGATGATTCAAGAATCAGTAACATTAAGAACAATTATTATCATCATCATCTCACGTCTCAAAGCATCTGCACTCACGTACTGGACACATTGCCATGTCTCTAACATTGGTAGGGACACTCTGGCTTTCTCCAAATGGGGACATGACCTACGCTCTTGTCTACGTGTGGCGCGAATGCCGTGAGAAATGAGCGAGACTTAGACGTCGGGTTTTACAAGCATCCGTGAACGCATCGCTGCGGCGCACAGACAGACTGGAGCAAAAGAGCAGGCGAAAGACGTGCCGTTCCCACAGCACAGTGTCCCCAATAGTCTTGTACACCCTCGCTCGTATTGCCAGACTCTTACAATAACAATCTGAGCCATTTAATGGTGAAATCAAGCACTTTTTTTTATGGCAATAACTCGGTCATAACTTTACTTGCAAGATTGCCCCATAGAGACTACACTGCAGCCAGTGCAGCCCACTACGATCTTATGAAACCTTTTGTAAGGACCATTCACATGTACACCCACATTTATAAATATAGGGCCCAGGTCAAAAAAAACCAAAAAAAAACCACGGAATTCTCCTTTAAGGTTGGAGTTTGGCATGTAGCTGTGATGTTTAAGGTTAGGGTAGGATACATTATTGCCCCACAATTAATACAATTAAACCATCTTTCTTCATAATGAGGTTTCTGTTGTGTAGTAATTCTGGGTTCAGACAGCAGGGGGCAGTGTTTGTTCAGTGTATTTTAGGAGCCGTTGTACAGTGTGAGATTTGAGTAATGTACACAGTAAAAAAAAAAAAAAGAAAAAATTCCATCCATCATGAATTCAATTTTTTTTTTTTTGGTGTAAAATCTCATCTGCTAAGTTTATTCAATGTTTCCTTTATGTGATGAAAATAAAAAAAAAACTGCGAGGGACCCTCACTGGTTGGATTAAATTGCATTCTGGGTAATTTCTTTCTGTCTCAGGGTCCCTCGGGTGCGACGGGAGCTGCCGGCAGTAACGGACCGATGGTACGACAGACAGTTCACCTCCGTTTTTATGTCATGACGTCATCGTCTTCCTCCTCTGCTTGGCTTGTGTTGACTCTTTGTCTCCGGCCTCAGGGTCAGACTGAACAAAAACACATGATTATGCTTTTATGACACAAACCAGGGTCAAATTTAGGAGAATTTTATAGTTTCATGAGCAGCAGAAGACGACAGAGAGTGAACACACTTTCAAAAACGCATCAGGACGGTTTTAGGTCCAGAAAGAAAAGATTATTGTGAATGGTTTTCATATTTGTCTGTTTATGTAAGGCTGCAATTAATGAATATTTTCCTAATCAATTACTCTGTCAATTATTTTTGGATTATGTCAGAAAGTGTGGAAAAACATTTCGATGTTCTCAAACGTATTGTTTTTGTTCACAAACGATTAATATTTTTAAACCAAATGAACACTGAAATCAGAGTAGTTGATAATCAATTTAGTGACTGATCAATCAATAATCAGTGCAGCCCTGGGTGGGCAGTACAAAACAGAAATAGAATAAATAATAAAATAAGACTTTAAAACTCAAAAATGTAAAAGTACAAATAGAAAATTGGAGTAGAGTAAGCAGTAAATTCAGATAAAGACAACCAAGAGTAGAATATGTAATAAAGTAAGACTATTAAATATCAAGAATATAAAATTAGAGTAGAATTTGTCATCAAAACAAGATTTAAAAAAAATATATATATATAAAAATACAAAATTGGAGTTGAATATACAATATTCAACTCCAATAATATACAAAAAAAAAAAGAATATAGATAAACAGTATAAAATTAGAGCAGAATATGTAATAAAATAAGATAAAATAACAATAACATATAAAATACAGCATTAATGTTGTATAAAGCAATTAAAAAAAAAACAAGAATATGAAAATGCAAATACCATAGTAATAGAATAATTGTGGCTGTAGAGACCCAATGTGATTAATGCTTCACTGTAATGAAACTGGTGAAGAATGCGGTTTAATAACAGCAGACTAATGTCACGTGACTCAGAGAAACACTGCTGGATCTCTCATTCTGTTTATAAAATTTAAATAAAAGTGCATGTCACTTCGCTGAAGCACAGCATCTGTTCTTGTGTCAGGTCGACGGCGCAGGGACGAGTGGGCGTGACACTCGTTTGTCGGATTAACGTCGATGTCCTCGTGGCAGAGCCACCATTTTTACGATCAATAATTAGATCTTTAATCTGCTGAGGAAAACATTTTAGCAGCCCCAGATGTTCTTCCACAGATGGAGTAGTTTCATTTTAACACGTTACCGATGACAAACACAGCCTATTAATGACCTGGATCCATAATTACAGGACGTGGCTTCATGACTTTCATTGAATAAACGCACAACAAAAGCATTAAAAATGGATTAATCAAGTTTTTGTGAAATACTGGGTCAGATCTCACTCTATGGTTTGCATCCTGTTATTTATTTCAAGCTGTAAGTGACACATTTTCATAGTTATCTTTCATTCTTTTTTACACTTTTCATAATTTTGTTCATTTCTTTCAGGGGTTTCAAGGCATTGTTGGGAAAACGGGAGCAGACGGACCTCCGGGTTCTCTGGTACGCTCAAAAACTGCACACTTTAACTACTGTTACTGATTTTTTTTGAGTTTTTGAGTTAAAGCAGCCAATTAGTCAGTTTACAAAGAGAGAGAGATCTGTTTCGGTGAAAACAGCTAAATTAAAGGAGCAGTTCAGCTTCTGTAAAGTGGTTTTATGCCACTGGGTCCAATCAAAATACACAATAATCTGATACATAAGGACATTTTCAAATACTTTACCTGTTCTGTACAGTTATTTTTTATTGTACAGTATTTTTATACCACATTTATACTTAAACACTCTCTCCTGCTTTGTTTTTATGATGTGAATGCATTATTTATAATTGGAAAACTTTTTTTCTGACCAACCTCTGAAAACATGGCTGCCACCAAAGATGGAAAAAAAAAACCCACAAATCTCAGCAACTTAACAAAAGGCTTACCTACTAAAATCTATGCCAGATTAAAATATAATAGAATATTTTATGAATATGTTTGCTACTTTATCTAACTGTTAGACTTTTCCAAGGAAACTGAAGTTTGTAAACCACTCCCACACCAAAGTCCATAGAGAAAATCAGTGATTTTAGCTCTTGGGGACACAGGAGCTGCTGGTCTACTGCTGCCTCGTGTGGTCAGTTTGTGTCAGTAAGATAAAATTGTACTCAAGATTTCAAACAGAATTCACTAAAAAACATGTGTGAACTTACTGATGGGCGCAGCAGTGGATCAACGACTCCTGTGTGCTATGATGTAAAATCACTCGATTTCTCTATGGACTTTTGTATAGGACTGACAAACACTTCAGCTCACAGTTGAAAAAGGACCTTGTGTCCTTGTTTCCAGTCTAGATTTTGACTGCAAATCTGATTGGCTGATGAGATAGACAAAGGTTAAATAGTAGTGTTGCCTCTTTAGTGACAGTGTTTTCAACTGACAGGGGCCACAAGGAAAACCGGGACCTCCAGGCTTACCGGGACCTCCAGGAGAGACGGTGGGTCCACGGACACACGGAACCTCACACCTGGATCACATTTACTTCTGTCATGTGTTGTGTCCATTTTACACACAGTAGTGTGGGACTCTACGATACTGTACTTCGTACTCTTTTCTTTTATTTCAGTTTTATGTCAGTTGATTTTTGGCTTATCCATACGAGGACGTGTGTGTGTGTGCGCATGTGTGTGTTCTCAGGGTTTCACAGGGAAGCCTGGCATGGAGGGACCTCAGGGCCCAGTAGGCATGTATGTAAGTGATTCACGTCATGTCTGTCACACACTGACACTTGTCGAAACCGCTGTAACAACAGCATGTGCTTATGTATTGATTCTAGAGTCTAGATTAGATATGATCACTAGGGGTCGATTATCGATTATCGGCCCGGCAGTTTTTGAGTATTAATTATTGATAAATGCTAAACACATTGAAACAAAACAAAAGTTTGTCAAATTCAAAAAAATTATTTTGAATGCGTACCCATTGTCCGCCCTTAGTCATAATAAGCTATTGATATCAGCCCTGAAAATCGTTATCGGTCAAACTTACAATAACACTCATTCTTCTCTCTTTTTGTGAGGAAAAAGTGAAAAAAATGTTGAGTTTTGGCCAAAAAAAAACAGTCTGGTTGTTGATGAAAACACTTCATTGCTGTTGGAGGTTTGTGTTTTTTTTTTTTTACTCATTAATTACGTTCCTCCATCTGTTGTTCCTTCTCTCGTCAGGGTATACAGGGAACTGTGGGCATGCGTGGAGCTCCAGGCTTCATAGGAGAAAGGGTACGATCACGTCTGTGTGTGAAACTCATGTTTACGCCTTATGAACGCTCACATACAGTACAGTGAAAACGAGGAAATAGTAGAAGACATGAGAATATACTGACTGGGAATGGAGAGTTCTACTATTGTTAGAATGTGTTTCTGTAGTAAAAACAAACATTAACAAAGAACAACAATCTCTTGTTTATTTCTCCACTAGGGGGAGCCGGGTTCACGAGGTTTACCCGGACCTGTCGGGAAGCAAGGGCCTAAAGTAAGTATGGATCATGCTTATTTTTTCATACATTAATTGTCCGTACAAATTATCAACACATCAAGTACCAGTGTGCTGGATTCAATTATCAGTATTTTATTCAGAAACAAATACTTAATACATACTTAAATCACATACGTCATACTTTAGACGCGCGCATTTCTTACTCTACTGATGACTGGAGATGATCTCGATAGGCTCCGCCCATATTAACATGTTTGATTGCGTTGTTTCTGGTTCACACCTATTTTTTTTTTCCTTTTATATTAGGTTTCTTTTCAGTGTAGGCGGTTGTTGCTAGACGTCGACAAATATTCATTTTTATATGACTGTTGCTGATTTTTAAAAGTCAGGGCAGCTGATGACCGATAATAGATGCATAGCAATAGATGGTCCATATTTTTTAGCCGATTTAATCACAGAAATTAGAACTTTCTTTGTTTTGGGTTGCAGTTGTTTTCATCCTTGGTTAATCTCCCGATTATTTTCTTCATTAACTGATTACTTGTTTGGTCCATGAAATGTTGAAAAATGTTGATCAGAGTTTCTCAAACCGGGAAATGATGATGTTCTCAAACGTCTTGTTTTGTCCACCGCCCAACGTTCATCACTTTTCAATGATGTCTGTGTTCCGTCCAGCAAAGAAACCAGAAAATATTTACACTGAAGAAGCTGAAAAATCATAAAACGATCAATCACCATTGATTGCTGATCGATCATCAACAATCAGAAATAAATCAGGGATCAAAATAGTTGAGAAGTTAATTTAGTAATTGATTAATAATTAATTAATCATTGCAGCCCTAATTTTGTTTATCTGTTCAGACAGATTCCTGTTGGGGTTTTTTTTCACTCTGGTCTATTTCATATTTGTGAGCGTGAAGGTCAAAGGTCAAATTTTCACATTGAAATTCATTAAAGTTTCTTCATCCCATAAATCAGTTTCTCTTCTCTGTCCTTTGGTTGGTTACTTTTAGAAATAGGAAAATCCCTCACACATGAAAAGAGCTGGTTTCAGTGATGGAAGTGTTTCCTGAAGCTCCTCCTCCTCTTCCTCCCCCTCCTCTTCCTCCTCCCCCCCCTCCTTTCTGTGTCATATCGCACTGATGTTATGCAGGATGGAGGTGTGTCACTGTTGACGTCCTGTCCTCCACATGTGGACGGACTGGGAGACATTCTCTGTTTGACTGCAAAGTATCACAATAGTTTCTGTGTGTGGGCTGCAGGAGGGAGGGGGCAGGGCCGCAGGAGGGAGGGGGTGGGGCTACAAGTGGCCATCAGTGGATGACTTCTTCTTTCAAGGAAGGTTGACGGTTCGATATCCGGCTACGCTAAGCTACGTGCCACTTAACCTCAACCTGCTCCTGGTGGCTGTGCAGACAGTGCGAGTGAATGGGTGAATGGGTGAATGGGTGAATGGCAAAACTTGTAGTGTGAAGTGGCTTTTAGTAGACTAGAATTAAGAAGTACTGCTATATAAAAATACAGACCATTTACCATTTACTGTAAATAGGGGGCAGGACTTCAAGTTATCTAATCACAAAGGACCACACAAGAAGTTATTAAACGTAGTTGTGGTTCCACCCGTTTAAAGTCGGGAAAGTAAATCTCAAACAAACCACAAATTGTCAACAAAGTCACGTGAGTTATTGGTCAGACATGACGACAGGTCAGTGTTCACCTGCCACTCTGCTCTGGTAATGAGCAGCGCCTCCTGCAGGGCAACAGGTGGCGTCAGACATCTGGGTATACGTTCAAACGACGTGAACATCCTAGTTGGTTTTCTGCGACAGTGACAGAAGTGTGTTTATCGTGGGTTGTGTTTTCTGACCTCGTGCCCTGTCCGTTGTTTTGTTTTTGTTTGTTCCAGGGTCCACCAGGTTCTCCAGGAGAACGAGGACCTCAGGGGCCACAGGTGAGAGAAAAATCTCCTCGTACCTTAAATCACAAAAACTCGTTCCCATTAACTCCTCAGGTAAATGTTTAATGAAGTTATAAATTAATTAAGTGAGAAGTTCAAGCTCCCCCCCCCACAGACGTCCATTCAAACTGAGCTTTGTTCACCCCCTAGTGGTTATTCAGTATAATTTATCCTCCCATTCATCCTCAGGAGGAACCCATAAAACAACACCAATTTTTTAAAATGCTTGCTCTTTTTAATTTCCACATAATATTGACATGAAACAATATTATCTGCTAATTTAAAAATGTGTTTTGACAATTTTATTTACAGTCCGTAGTAGTCGCTGCTTGGTCCGTGTCGTAAAGAAGCAACAGTAGCGATGTGCTAGTACTTTTCTGCAGAGCCACTGTTTTGCTGAGTCATGCTGTAGATACCACGTTACTGCTTTTTTTTCTGGAGTTTGGGTTTGGATTACAGCAGTTGCTTTGTGTTGAAGGTGAATTTACTGTTTGGGCTTTTTTTGTTTTCATGTGAAAACTCTCTTCATTTTATTCCAAAAAGGACAATGTTTACCTTTAAATCCACTCAAATAAAGATGATTTTAAAAATATTATGGAATTATTGTTTTTATTTTTGCATTATTACATTATATCTATAGCAAATTACTACTAGCCAGTTGCTTATTTACTCCTGATACCATCTTTGATTCTTTGGATACATTTGTTGACTAACAGGTCAGGTTTCTCTATCAACCTGTGAATGAAATAGTTTTGTTTGTCACAGGGTCGACCTGGAGATGAAGGAACCAAAGGAATTCAAGGCCCAGCAGTGAGTTTCTAGTTGTTTTGTTTACACCTTCCAACAATTAACACTAATAAACAGACAATAAATGTGCTACAGATTATCTACAGATCCCAGATTACAGAAACTAGTGGTGCGTTCACGTCACGTAAGAAGAATCTCAACGATGATTGGCTTTCACGACATTGCGTCACGCAAAATATTTCAACTCAAATGCAACAGCAACAAATGAAGCGAGTTTCACACACTGACAGTGATTATGTCACCTGATGCTAGTGTTGCAACATTAGCATTTTTACATAACGTTTGAATCTTATTCTGTCAAAGCCGTTATGCACCATTAGATGGACTCATTACACAAATATTCAAATTAAATCGTTAATTAAATTAAATAAAGTCTAAGACTGATGGGTTGATTTTTGCTCTCCAGGGCCCTCCAGGTGTTCCAGGTGCTGATGGAGAAAATGGAAAACCTGGACCCCAAGGAAGCGTGGGGCCCCCAGGACCTGAGGGGCCACAGGGGCCAACAGGAATCCCAGTGAGTGGGTACCTACCATCGACTGCTGTCTTTTTCATTATGACCTTCATTAGCCGGAAAAATAAACATCCATTTATATTTTTTGCGAAACACAGCTGCTGTTTTACACACATACACAGACATTTAATTAAACCAGATGCTTTTTATTATTATTATTATTATTTCTTCAGGGTCCACAGGGGTCTGATGGGTTGTTAGGAGAGGCGGGGAGAAGAGGAGAGAAGGTAAACTACAGTGTTTATCATATGTTTGTCTGCACAATCTTATTTATGTTCAGCTGCTAAACTGAGGCTGTAATCTCCAGGGATTACCAGGCCCGCCCGGGGACAATGGACTCCCAGGACAAGATGGCGAACAGGTCGGTAAGAGTAAGAAGAGTAAGAGTAAAAGATAAATCAGAGGGCCAATAATTAAATGTAACTCCTGTTTTTTTTTGGCTAAGTTTTTTGCCAAATTTTGAAATTAGCCGAATGTTAGCGCTGTGTTAGTTAGTAGCGCACATTGGTTAACATAATGTACAACACAAAAAAGACTTTTAAAAAATGAGTTGTTAGAGTTGAAACGAGTTGATCACTTTAAGTTACAACTTCAGGGGGCGCTCTCATTAAACATTTATGCACATAACTGGGAAATTGTACAATTGGTCTAGTGTTAAATAAAAAAAATGAACTGTGAGGTTCAACTGTGTGATCTTGGGTGGCTACTAATCCGATGCTAACAAACAATTAATGCTTTAAAACTCAAGTCAGTCTTTCCGTTAGAATATTATGAGGAGGTGAAACAAGATAAAAATGAAATTGTCTAGTTACTGACATAATTGTTGTGACCTTTGTCTCCTCAGGGACTTCCTGGTCAAACAGGAAACGAGGGCCCACCGGGACGGAAAGGAGACCAGGTGAGCGACTGCAGCAGCAGCCAATCATTTTTTCATTATACAAAACTCTTAAATACAATCCAATCCAACTTTACTTTTAAAGCATTTTAAAAACAACAACAGCTGAAGCAAAGTGCTGTACATTAGAGGTAAATAAAATAAATAAACTGAATAAAATGAAAAATACTAAAAGATAGACAAAACAGTAAAACCCCGTAGAGTGTACATATGTACACATATATACAGTACATCTGTGCAGCAAGTGAAATGGATTATATGCACATACATACACATATGCACACAAACATGCATGTATACATACATATACACTGCATACATATACAGAATATATAGGTTTGGTTATATGAGGTACTGACACATTGTCAGTTTGAGTCTGAGGTTGGCATGCTGACACTGAACACATGGCTGCCAACAGGAACACAAAAAAATAACAAATTCTCCTTGGAAACGTCCCACTGTCCCACACCAAAGTCCATTGAAAAAGTCAGCGATTTTAGCTCACAGGGACACAGGAGCTGTTGATCGACTGCTGCCTCCATTGGTGATTTCAAATGTGTTATTTTGTGACTTCGGTGTTTGAAATCCTTCATTCAGATTTACTTCAGTGACACAAACTGACCACACGAGGCAGCAGTCGATCAACTGCTGCTGTGTGCTGTGATATAAAATTGCTGATTTTCTCTGTGGGCTTTGGTGCAAGAGAGTGAGTGGTTGACAAATTGATGAAAAAACAGCTCTGGAGAGAAACCTTAAATTCTTCCTGTCGTCTAATGTTGTCATGTTTGACAGGGCGACATGGGGCCTTGTGGGAAACCTGGTGCCTTGGGGCCCCCAGGAGAGAGAGGACCTGAGGGCCTCAAAGGCTTACAGGGCCCGGATGGAGAAATGGGTAAAGAGGTAGGTCGGCTGTTTAAACAAACACGATTCTCACTTTTAAATGATTTACAAATGTAAGTGACAGATCGGCTCCACAGGAAAGTGATTTTCTAATTAATTTAAGGACTTAATGAGCTTATCATCATCAGTGTGTTTAACAGTTACATAATCTGTGAAATTACATTTTGTGGCCGTGCTTATCTCACAAATCAGCAGAGAACTGGCATGGTTTTTAATGTCTTTCATGTCCTTAAAGGGATAGGTCAGGATTTTTTTTTTAAACTCACTGATGGAGGTAGGAGTGGATGAACAACTCCTGTTGGAAGTGATGTAAAATCGACGATTCTCTCTATGGAGTTTGGTGTTGATGAGAACTTAAGAAAACTTTAGTTTTCTGTTAAATTTTCTGTTAAAAACACATTTTGTATGACACTATATATTGAAGCTAAAGTGGTAAAACTCACATGCACAAACTTAAAATTCACCTTAAAGCATCTGAAAAAGAAACACTTACTGTTTTTGATCAACTTTTTTTTTGTTTATGATTATTGTTTAATTATTTTTTAAAATATCTGCCTTCCGTAGGGAGATGTTGGACTTCCCGGTGAAGTTGGAGATCCTGGTCCTAAAGGAGAGAAGGTAAACCTCACTAACCTGTTGACTGGATTAGTAATCCAAAGTCGATACTGCTCATGCGTCATCATGTCGGAGGAGGACGATGTGTTTGTCGCCTCTGATCCGACTGTGGTTCACTGTCATCAGGGCCAGGTGGGGCCTCCAGGTCTGTCTGGTCGAGAAGGCCCCTGGGGAGCCGTCGGAGAGAACGGAGAGCGAGGTCCAAAAGGAGAGAAAGGTCACGCTGGACTCATGGTGAGGGTTTCACTCCTCACAAACCTGTGGCGGCTGATGTGTGTTTGGGATTTTTTCCTCTCTCTCCCACATGTATTAGTGTATATTTCAGGACAGACAGAGTTGGGAAGAATTGGGACACATTTAATTGTCTGTCTGAAAGGTTCTATTCATCTATTCAGGATTTAATAAAAGATTATAAAAGTCCTGTAGTGTTTTCTGTAGTGATTTTCTAACATCCTTGAAGTCCAAAGAGTCAACAAAGATAATAGGATTAAACACTAATACCCCATGAATTACCACTGGTAAGAAAAACTTGATCCAAGGTGTAAATTGTTTTTTTGACCAGTAGGAATATGTTTTATCAGGTTTGCTGCAGGAATTATATGATTTTACACTCAAACGGACAATAGCGGGAACACAATACAAAGGTTTTTTGTGTGTTTTATTCCAGCCAGAATACATGATTGATCTTCCAAACTTGTTACAGCTTACAACAATATGCAGTATAATTTTCTTCTTCTTACTTTATTGTTTGAGACTTAAAATTGTTGAGAAATCATATTAAAACATAGAAAAGGAAAAAAGTAATGTCCATAACATTCTCATTTAGCTCCATTGTGTGTTGTACTAAGCTCATACTGTATATATTTTTGGTTATTCAATGTCTATTCTGTATATTCTATTCAATGTTAGTCAATATTTTACAATGTTTTACATTTACAGATGTAAAAAAATCAGGTTTTCTTTTATTTATTACCTTTACATTGACTCTCTAATCTGCTGTAACGTCGCAAACTTCGATCCAAAAACGAGATTCATCTTGTTTCCGACTCGTTTATGACGTCACATTTCGAACAACATGACCATTGGCAACGGAACTATGTTAATCCCCCTTTTTCTAACACTTTATCTCTGGTTTAATCTTGGACATACCTGCTAATTTTGGTGTTAAAAGAGTCTTAATTTTCATGAAAACTCGTAGAAGCTGTTTGTGACTGTGACACTGTGACATTGATTATCTTGAACAGGGAGAACCGGGGCTGATGGGTAAACTGGGACCTGTAGGTCTGGCAGGTTTAAAGGTGAGTTTATGTCTTTTATTGAACATTTATTCAGCTTTAGTTGACATTTACTGATCCACCTGAGAGAAGTGTTTTTTTTGTTTTTGTTGTCTGCCCATATCACAATGACTTGAATGTTTTTTTGGTTTCTTTAGGGAGTCACTGGTCCCCGTGGACCTCTGGGATCAGATGGACCTCAGGGACAGAAGGTAATAAAAATACTTTTCTTGTCATAACAAGAAAATACAAAAAGAAATGTATACATTGACCTTCACTTCTGTCTCCAGGGGGAGTCTGGACCGTTGGGGACGACAGGACCTCCTGGTTTAGCAGGACCTCCGGTAAACTCTATGAAAGTTTTTGTCCGACACTGTTTATAGTCTATATCTGGAAAAAAAAAACACATATTTGGTCTTTCTTTATCTTATTCACAGGGAATAATTGGAGCTCGTGGTGTCAAAGGAGACACAGGCAGTATGGGACCACCTGTAAGTAATGCATCAGGAAATTGTTCACTTTATTTACCTATCACTTTGTTTACAAGACAAAATTACTACTGCCTAATTACGTGATTGTTTTTTGTGCACATTAAAAATAAACCAGAGGAGAGGAAAAACAGTTTCTTGAGTTGAGTTTGAGATTGTTAGAGGTAACAATGTTAGTATCTTAATAAAGCAAAAAAAAATACAGGTTATTCTCAACTTTATCTCACATCTTCCCACAGGAAAACAAAATTAAAGATTTCAAATTAAAGTTTGTTGCTTTGTATACGGCTCACTCTCCCACACCGAACTCCGTAGAAAAAATTGGCAATTTTACATCACAGCGCACAGGAGTTGTTGATTCGCTGCTGCCTCCATCATGAATCCAAATTACTTTTTTCTGACTTCAGTGCTTGTAATTATTTGTTCAGATTCACTTCATTGACACAAACTTACCACAAGAAGCAGCAGTAGACCAGCAGCTCCTGTGTTCCCATGAGCTAAAATTGATGATTTTCTCTATGGGCTTTGGTTCAGGAGAGGAGGTGGTTCACCAAATGGCAGATTTAGATTTAAAAACCTAAAATGGTTATTGGAGAGGTAACACTGTCAATATTTTGTTCATCTGCTCTAAAATATAATGCATCTTTCTCTGGGTTGTGGTCCACTTCTCCACAAAAGGTCATTGAATTTGGTTGTGTAGTTTAAGGGAGTAACCCTGGTACGAAAACAAACCCTCCATAGTGGAGGTAACAAACATACTTTGACGTAATTATTCATGTATTTTCATGTTATGTCTATGTCAGGGTCCAGTGGGACATGTGGGACCACAGGGTGAACAGGGAAATAAAGGAGAACCAGGACCCCAGGGACTGAAGGGAGAGCCAGGTTCTCCTGGTCCACCAGGGGAACAGGTCAGTGTAGCTTTCATCTATACAAATTCAACTCAATATGACCTTGATACATGCCTGCATCGGACTGAAAAAAAAATATACAAGCGTGTGATTTATGGCTGTGTGAAAATATCCATAAATGTTGCCGCACAATATTGATCACCTGTGCAGGGGGAGGAGGGTCTGCCGGGAATTCAAGGTCCTGCAGCTCTGCCAGGGTTTGAGGTGAAAACTGGAACACTGTCATTTAAGCAGCATTAACACTTTCTCGTGCTAATTTTCCTCAACAGTGCTGACTTTGTGTTGTTATTTTTCATCAGGGGCCTCCTGGAGAGATGGGCCCCCAGGGTCCCCCAGGTACTGCAGGAAAACCTGTAAGTATGAACGAACGCACTCTTCATACATTTGTGCCCTCAGCTGTTGGTGATATTATCACATATAGTCATAATTATTTTCAATTATCAAACATTCATTTTAAAATACAGTATTTATAAAATCATATCTCTCACTGTAAGAGAGTTATTTTACAGCAGAAGTAAGAAAATCAATGTTTTTTTGGCAGGGAGTGCAAGGAAGACCAGGACTGGAGGGCAAACCAGGAGAAAAGGGAGAGAAGGTAAGATAATAATGATAATAAATAACTTCATTTATACACCACCTTTTCACAAATACAGTTCACAAAGTGCTTCAACAGATCAGGTCAAGAAAATATGAAGCCAAACGAGATAAAAGACAGGAAGAAAAGTTTGATATTAATAGAAACAAAGGTTCCAAATAAAAAACTATCAAAAATAAAGGGTTGAATAAATAGGAAGAGAAAGTTGCATGATAAAAGTGGGTTTTGAGAAGTTAGTTTACTACCATAGTTTTCATTTTAAATCAAAATAGACATTTTTTGGCTCAAACATTACTTTCACTATGGTTACATCCACACTGTTCTGTTTTCCTCTCTGGATACAGCTGCCGTCTACACGACCTCCAGATGTTTAAAAGTGCAACTGGCTCCACTGTAGTTTGAGAATTCTGCATTTTATTCGGGATCTGCAGAAATTGAGACCTTTAAAAGGGACACACCACCAGTGTGATACAAAATTATAAATGTAAACATGGATTAAAATTCCTCTTTTGCCGTTTAAACTTAAAAAAAATATATATGTTTTTGGTTTACGTCCACAGGGGGATGATGGCCCCATTGGATCGCCAGGGAAGCCTGGTCATGTCGGCAGGAGGGTAAGAGCTTTGTGAAATTCATTTTTAAATATTAATTTTAATCCAAGAAAGTCAATATTTATATCATCGCCTCTACTGGTACTGCCCACTCAAACTGAAATCTGCTTTGCACTACAGTTTTAGCCGTTCACATTCACACATGGGATATTAAAGTAGTGTGAAAAACTGAAAAACATGACAAACTCGTTCTCAGGGTAAACGGGGGAAGGCTGGAGTCAGAGGAACCAGAGGAGAGAGAGGACCAAAGGTGAGAAACATGGAAAAGAAGCCCTCAAACTTTGTGTTCACGCAGTTTAATTCATGATAGGAATGAGCCAACAACATCGATTGTGTTGTGTCACTCAGGGTGAAAAGGGAGATACAGGACACAAAGGAGTTCCTGGGTGGCCAGGTTTTATCGTAAGTCAACCTATTTGTTCATTTTAACATTTCTAACATTCATTTGTTTGTTTCAGTGTCACACCCTCCACGCATGAGACTCTTGAACTCTTTTACTCTTTCTCTTTAAGGGAATCCCTGGGTTACGTGGAGAGTCTGGGGATCACGGTGAAAAGGGAACAGAGGTAAATAAATATGAATTAACCTGACACAGACTTAGTTTAAGTTTCCTTACATTTTCTGGATTACAGTGTACAAAATGCAAAATATTCAAATATAAACGTGTTAAATAACATGATCTATGATAGTGTCACAATACTGTAATTCTGTGAAAAATGTAAAAAATAGTCAAGAGTACAGTAAATCCCAATATTTGTCTTACTGAACAAAAACAAAATGCACAAGAAGAATTTGTGGTACCGCTGTATGCTGTTATGCTGTTAGCTACAACATCAGACAGATCTACAATTTGAGTTTATCTTAAACTCAGATTATCATGTGGCTGTAAATGAGCATGGACTTTATTTCCTCAACATTCAAAAACCCATTTTAATCTCAGCAAAGCAGTTTGTAATACGTTAAATGTTGAGTGAAACACTTTTACTACCTATATTAAGCAGATAATATGTGTAAATTACTGTATCATCAGCGTAGAGGCGGACTTTTTCCTTGGACGCCCCTCTCCCATGTCATTTATAACAGTAGACACGTTGAGTTATTCATAGATATTGGGATTTATTTTCTGTTTGAATGCACAGTGTGTAGTGTCAGCACATCAGATTGATGTCGCACTGTTTGTTTCCTTAGGGTGAGAAAGGCGACATGGGACTGCCTGGACCACCTGGAGGTTATGGTACAAAGGTAAAACTCGTCATATAACCTGATCTGTGCTACTGCTGTTAAAAAAACAGAAAAGGAGAAGGTGTTTTCCTGAGACCCGTTGTGACACTGCTGTGTCATTTTTGTTATTTAAATTCAGGGAATTCGTGGTCCTGCTGGAGTCCCAGGTCCAGAGGGCCCAAAGGGAGAGCAGGTACTTAAGTGTTAAATTACTTAAATTAAGGTTTTAGTTTGTCGTGTTGTTTTGTGTGTTGATGTTTGATTTCTTTTTGTGTAAATATGTTTTGATGATCTCCAAACTCTTGTTTTTAAGGGTCGTATTGGTCCTCCAGGGCAGAGGGGCCCGCCAGGGATGCCAGGTCTGCCTGTAAGTTTTCAATGTAAACGCATTGTGAAGTAATGCTGTTTATTTTTGCTCATATCTCAGTTTATCGTAGTTTGTGTGTTGCCTTACAGGTTGTTTTTCTTGGGAAAATATGTTTTGGAGTTGTTTATCTATTTGCATCATTGTAAAGGTGTTATCTTTCCTTTAAATTTCTTGGACACCAACTTACAGTGAGTGCGTTGTGTCTTAAGAACATGTTCTAACCATTAAAAACCTGTTTCTCACAAGAAACCACATCCCTGTGTAAACCACTCACTCTCCCACACCAAAGTCCATAGAGAAAATCAGTGATTTTACATCACAGCACAGAGGAGTTGTTAATCCACTGCTGCCTCCATCAGTAAGTTTAGATGTGTTTTTTGGTGACTACAGTGTTTGACTACATTTACTGCAGTAACAGTAATCAGTTGACAAGCAGCTCCTATGTCCCTGCGAGCTAAAAACGCAGATTTTTTTCAATGGACTTTGGTGCAGGAGTTTGAATTTTTTACTTTCCAGTCTGATCTTTTTTATTTTGACTGAAACTGTTGGGTGTTTTTTCTCAGTTTTTAAAAATTCATGTCTCGTATATTTTCCTCCCTTTTTTGTTTGGTTTTTTAATGAAGCAAAAGCCGCTGGAAATGTTACTGTTTAATTATAACTCCTGTCTTTTTAAACCTATAGTGCGTCGAATCATTCAGTCAGAAGCGCATTATGTTCATGATCCACACACAATGTGTCTTCACGAGAAAAAAAAAACCCTTTGACTTGTTCTGTTGGTTCTGTGAAGCCGTGGCTGATGAGTTCATCACGCTGAAGCTCCTCACTGTGGACACATCACACTAATGCCTTTGTTTCTCTTCTCTGTTGCAGGGGTTGTTTGGATTAAAGGTAATGAAATCCTTGACTTTTTAAATTTGGTCGCACGTGTGATGATCACGCTGTCACTCTTTGGAGTGTGTGTGTTTGAACGTGACTGGACTGCGCAGGAGCTTCGTCACTCATTCATTTCCATGCGAGCGCTGTTTGTTTCCGTTGCATGACTGAAGCCGAATCATGTGCTGTGCTCCTCTGCAGGGTTTGAAAGGACACCAGGGTCCTCCTGGTCAGCCCGGCAGGAAAGGCCTCCCTGTGAGTACAAGCACAGCCAGACAACATGGGATTAAACCTTTAGATTAAACCTTGACTTGTGTGATACCTGTCGTTGGTGCGACACATTACTCGCGGGCAGGTACATGCCGCGTTCCATTTGTAGTCCCGTCTCAGAACTTTGGAATTTCAGCCTCAGCAAGATGGCCGCCACCGTCGTTAATGGCACTTCTGTCGTATCTTAACGGTAGATGTCTTGTTACGCTGTTTGCATGCGCAGAATACCATGTAGAATGTTGTTATCATTACTTAACAGAAGAGGCACTTAGTACGACCCGTGATAAGAATTTCAAGAATTTGTTCCCTCAGACAGCGTTTATTTAACTGTAGACTGAAGTTGTAAACGGCTCATTCTCCCGCACCAAAGTCCATAGAGAAAATCTGCGTTTTTATCTCACTGGGACACAGGAGCCGCTGGTCTACTGCTGCCTCGTGTGGTCAGTTGGTGCCACTGCGGTGAACCTGAAACAAGACATTCAAACACTGAAGTCATAAAATAGCTCACGTCAACTCACTGATGGAAGCAGCAGTGGATCAACAACTGCTGTGAGCTGTGATGTAAAATTGCTCATTTTCTCTATGGACTTTGGTGCAGGGAAGTAAACATTTTTACAAAGTGACACAAACTTTTCTTTCCTGATAGGAAAAAGTTTACTGACGCCAAGATAAAGCAGCAAACGTTTGCCGAACTTTTTAAGAGCTTATAACTCGGGCTGCAAATGATGAGTAATTTTTTTTTTTCTATTATCGTTTAATCTGTCAATTATTTTTCCAATTAACTGATAAGATATTCATTCCATAATATGCCAGACAAAGACTTTTTGTCCACAAACCAAAATATTCAGTTTACTGTCACCATGTGGAAAACAACATTGCAGCCCTATTTGATGATGCTTATACAGAATTTTTGCATCATCTTTTTCGTTTTAGGGTCCACCTGGTCTTCCTGGACCTCCAGGAAAATCTCTGAACATTACCTTGACTCAACTCAAGGCAAGTCACTCACAGTGTTAGTTAAAATATTATATTAAATAAAGTATTTTTCTCATTCAACATTAAAAAAATGCAGGACTTTTATTATTTACATAGTTTGAACTTAAAACAGCTGTGTTTTTTTTTTCCCCTCACATGTTCAGGACCTGACGTACGTGTCCGATAAACCAAACTACCCTCTGATCCAGACGGTGCTGGACTTTCTGCAGCAGGAGCTGCGGCTGCTCGTTGATCCTCCAGATGGCAGCAAAGAGCGTCCAGCCACCACCTGCCTGGAGCTGTGGCTGTGTCACCCCGAATACAGCAGCGGTCAGTCGGTCACACAGACACGGCAGAGCAGAGCAGGGTTCATACACAGAGGAAGGAGTTTCTGAAAATCGGCAAAAACTTTTGCAGGAAGCTGCGTTTCAGGAGCCCTGAAATGCTATTTTTAGAACAGTCTCCGTTTGTTCATTATTCAAATTGTTGTGCTATCACAGACTAACAGGACATGCCTCTTTATGTTGACTTTAAATGTTCCTTATATTATGTATGAATATTTTGATAAAAAAATATATAATTTTGTTTCTCAAAATATTCAAAAATATCTTTTCCCCCCCAACAGCTTATTTGTTATTACCTGCAATTACTGTTTAAAATGGATTGTGGTTAGTTTATTTGACTTTTAAAAACAAAAACGAAACTGAAAACCTTCGTATTTTCTTTGTTTTTAATGATGAAGATTTTTATCTCTTTGGTCTTAACTGATCTCACTGAGATCTCGTGTATTTTGTCTCTGCAGGGATGTATTACATCGATCCCAACCAGGGAAGCAGCTCCGACGCTCTGCTGGCCTACTGCAGCTTCTCCTCCACCTCAGTGCAGACCTGCCTCCATCCTCGAGACTCTCAGGTACGAAGACGACAGCAAGAGAAGCTGCACTGAAGTCGATTTATTTGACATTCTGACAGAGACACAGTTGCTCTCAGTGAAAACACGGCTGCCAGCAGCAGGAACTCTTATTTTAGCCATAAACTCTACGCTTGCTTAGGTTAATCTTGCTGGAAACTGACATTTTTAAACCACTTATATGCTGTTAGACAGCCTTTTATAACAGGAAATTGAAGTTTCTAAACCTCCAACCAAACCAAATTCCATAGAGAAAATCGTCATTTTTAGCTCACAGACACGCAGGAGTCAGTGGTCGACTGCTGCCTCCTGTGGTCAGTTTGTGCCACTGTGGTGAATCTGAAGGAAGGCTTTCAAGCACAGAAGTCATAAAATAGCTCATGTCAACTCACTGGTGGAAGCAGCAGTGGATCAACAACTGCTGTGAGCTATAGTGTAAAATCTCAGATTTTCTCTATGGACTTTGGTGTGGGAGAGTAAGGGGTTCACAAAGTGAGAAAAACTTGTATTTTCAGTATGAAAAGACAGACCAACAGTGAGATAAAGCTACATATGTATTAACAAGAACATCACAGTGATAATCAAACCCCAAAATTGTCAGATTTCTTAAAGTCTGTGACCTAAAATCAGTGTTTTTGCCACTGGCAATGTTTAGCTGAATGATATTAGGATGATGAGGTGAAGGTTGCAGTTCCACTCATTATAATAATCATTTTCATCAGTGATCATCAGTGTTCACATCCACTACAGAACACACACTTCTGACCTTGTCCGCGCTACATCAAACACATGAGCTTCTCAGTCAGTCAGTGGACGTAAAGGTTTGTGCCGGAGCAGCGTGTTCCTCTGCCGCTGAACATTCATGAACTCCGGGATTTATAAAGGTGTGTTTTCTTTTTCTTTATTCCGTCTGTAGCTTCCTGTCAAAGCCTGGATGAAGGACTTTACTGAGGAAGGATCCTTTGAGTGGCTCAGTCAACTGGAGCAGGGCTTTCAGGTGAGTGAGTTCTTCTGGATCATGAAGCTACTACAATAAACATCAGTGCTCCAGCAGAGTGCAGCTGCTCAGTGGCTGATTTACATAATTATTAAAGCTGTGTTTAGTGGAGCCAGCAGAAAACAACATTAAGTCGAAGTAATCAGGCTCCAACAGGCTTGAAAATAAATAAATAAATAAATAGAATTTACCTTTCAGGTGTTTTTCAAAGGAAATAAAACTTTTCCCTCAGAATTTTCCTGTCTGTTTTTGTAGTGCTGCTTTTGGCCACTAGGGGGAGCTAGGCCATTACGATCTCTAGGAGAAAAAAAGGATTTTCTCTTCACTTGACATTACGGATCTTCCACTTCCTGCAGATATGGACAGACTTTAGCCTTGTTTCCATCCCTTTGTCTGTCTGTAGCATTTTTGTGAGTGTGATGAAGGTCAAAGTTTAAGAATCACCGTGACCTCATGGATCCAATCTTTGACCTTGAGAATGTCACAGTGAGGAAAAATGCTTTCAGCTTTGGTATTGACAGTCACTTGTACTCATGGACTGACTGTTTAAGTGATATTTCAGGTTATTTCAGGTGTGATTGTATCGGTTTCTGACAAAATTTCTGACAGAACAGGTACTCTCACAAAGGAGAAACAGATTTTAGTATAAAATCTAAACCCGCACAACTGTATGATATCTTAAAAATAAATTTGCCTCTCTAGTACGCCCTTAGACAGACTTTTATAACAGGAAACTTAAGCTTCTAAGCCTCCAACTCCACTGCACCAAACACCATTGAGGAAATCAGCAATTCTAGCTCACGTGGACACAGGAGCTGCTGGTCTACTGCTGCCTCGTGTGGTCACTTTGTGTCACTGAGGTGAATCTAAACAAAGGATTTCAAACACCGAAGTCACAAAAATAAGACATTTGAACTTAGTGATGGAGGCAGCAGTGGATCAACAACTCCTGTGTGCTGTGATGTAAAAATCACTGATTTTCTCTATGGACTTTGGTATAGGGGTAAGAAACTTCAATTTCCAGTCACAGTGAGATACAGCTGCAAATATATTTATCACATATCGTAGACTTTATTTGGTGTAGATTTTATGAGGTGAGCCTCCTCTTAATAACCTGAACTATCACTTTAGCGCTACATTGTCTCGTTCTTCTTCTCCTCAGTTTGATTTTCCAGGAGCCAACGTCGTCCAGATGAGGTTTTTGAGGTTACACAGCCACACTGCCGTCCAGAACGTCACCTACTCCTGCCACCCGGGACACAAACTGGGCGAGACGGACATAGGCGTCAAATTTCTCACTGACACCAGGAAGCAGAGTTTCCTCGGAGATCTGAAAGACTGCGTGGTACATAAAATCAACTCTTGTAGCTCTGCTACGACGGATAGAAATCGTAAGATTTAATAAACTGTTTTTGTGTGTCTCAGCCTGGAGAGGAGACGGAGTCTGCACCTCGTGAGTCCGTGTTTGAGTTCGAGGACCTGCAGCTGCTTCCTGTCAGAGACTTGGCTCTAAAGGCTGCGGGAAACAACGTCACGTACCTGTTTGGCTTCACTGTCGGACCCGTGTGTTTCAGCTAGAGGCGCCAGAGAGCCGCGCCGTCCTGGAGGGCTCGCAGGGTCCTGGACACAAAAACACGGACGCCAAAGAAGAAGTGGAGTGCGAAGGAACATCACGTTCTTTTCCTCCTGTTGTTTGGCGCTCTGATCTGTCGAGTTAAGTGACTCCGTGTCAGTGAGTTAGCGAGGGCACAGAGGCCCGCGGACTTTTCCTCTACAGAGAAGTCGACCTTGTTTACAGAGACATTTATCTTCTTGCATTGAGTAATTTAAAAATGTAAGTTTTTTTTTATCCTTTATATTTGTTTATTGCTTTTTGTTTTGTATTCAGGGGCTTCTCTTACAGCTTTCATGTCATGTCTACAGAGGTCAGGCTGTTCCGAATGACCTCTAAAAGGAATAATTCAAAAGGTTTGAAGTGTTGTTGTATGATGTAGTCAGTGATTAATGCCCCGAGAACCAGCCTGAGATGTGGAGGCTCACTCACAGTGGAAAACATGGCAAGGTAAAATACACTTTAACCATTTTAGCATGATGTTTGCCACTTTATCTCACCATTAGGCAGCCATTTTATGACGGGAAACTGAAGATTGTGTCTCTTTGTAAGCCACTAACCCTCTCCCACACCAAAGTCCATGGAAAAAAACAGTAATTTATCATCACAGCACACAGACCTTGTTGATCCACTGCTGCCTCCATCAGTAAGCTCAAATGTCTGTATTTTACTATTTCAGTGTTTGAAACTCTTTGTTCAGATTTACCTCAGTGACACAAACTGACCACACGAGGCAGCAGTAGACCAGCAGCTCCTGTGTCCCCATGAGCTGAAATCACTGATTTTCTCTATGGACGTTGGTGCAGGAGAGTCTACGTGACACAAACTACAGTTACAAGCCGCAAAAAACTGCTGTAATGGTGACATAAGGCAGCAAGCATATTAATAAGATATTGCAGACTGGAGCTGACATTCATTTTAATTCTGTGAGCCATTTGTTCAGTGTCTAAAATTGGTGGTTGTATGATTTACCTCTTTAGTACCAAAGCTCATAGAGAAAATCAGCAAATTTACATCATAGTGGGCAGGACTTATTCATCCTTTGCCACCTTCATTAGTAAGTTAAAATGTGTTGTTTTTGTGATTTCAGTGTTTGAAATCCTTTGTTTGGATTTACTGAAGTGACACAAACTGACCACATGAGGCAGCAGTAGACCAGCAGTTCCTGTGTCCCCATGAGCTAAAATCACTGATTTTCTCTATGGGATTTGGTTTGGTGGATTTTATGTGATTAGCTTTTTCTTAAGTTGCTAAAATTGGTTTTTAATTCACGTGCAGCCATGTTTTAACTGAGTGAGCTTTAATGTCTCAGGCTGGTTCTCAATACAGGGGGCGCTCACACCTAAGCCTCTGACTATCAGTACTTCATACAACCATACTTAAACCTGAACTACCCCTTTAACAAAGTGTTCTAGATGGGGACACAGCTACTGTCGTCTCATTGGCCACGGGTGCTTCCGCTACTCTAGTTCTGTGAGTGAGGTGGTCATTCTTTTTGGTGCTGATTAACACATTTATTTAATTCCTAAAACAATGAAAACAACAAAACCAAATGTTTTTTATTTGAAACAAAGCAAAAACAAACTGCCTTCATTTTCAGTTTCATATTGTATCTCACATCTCAGGAAAACATACTGTACATACTCACATATCGAACCACGGACACTGAAGCTGTTGTTCCCACCTTTTGTACTCTTACATTAAACACGTTTGATGGGAGGTCGTATGAAGTTTTTATACAAACTCAGTGTGTTACATACACTAAAACGCTGCCTCAGTCACTCCACACCAGAGTCCGTGTACAAAAACAGTGATTTTATCTCACGGGGACACAGGAGCTACTGGTTTATTGCTGCCTCGTGTGGCCAGTGTGTGTCACTTCAGTATATTTGAACAAAGGTTTTCAAGCACTGAAGTCAGAACATGACACATTTGAACTTGCTGATGGAGGCAGCAGTGGATCAACACCACCTGTGTGTTGTGATGTAAAATTGATAATTCTCTCTATGGGGTTTGGTGTGGGAGAGTGAGTGGTTTACAAACTTCAATTTCCTTTTTGGAAAAAGCTGTTTAACAGCAACATAAAGCAGGGATCATATTCTTAAAGGGATAGTTTGGGGTTTTTTGTTTGGCTGTTTTAAGTAATAACTCATAGAGCTGATTGCTCTGCTCTCAGTGACACTAGGGGGCACAAGAAACACAGATTTTAGCCACTTGAAAAATGGCTCAACTCATGAAATACCACCAGCTTAAGACTACAATATCTTAAAAACATGTTCACTACTTTGTCTCACTGTTAGACACATTTTTACAACTTGAAACTGACATTTGTAAACTGTTAACTCTCACACACCAAAGTCCATTAAGTAAATCTGCGTTTTTAGCATGCAGGGCCACAGGAGTTGCTGGTCTGCTGCTGCCTCGTGTGGTCAGTTTGTGTCACTGAGGTACATCTGTATAAAGAATTTCAAACACAGAAGTCACAAAATAACACACATGAACCTACCGACGGAGGCAGCAGTGGATCACCAACTCCTGTGAGCTGTGATGATAAAATTGATTATTTTCTCTATGGAGTTTGGTGCAGAAGGGGGGGGAGTTTTTCAAATCAGCACAAACTTAAACTTCCTGTTGGAAAACACTGTCTAACACCACGAATTATTAAGGTGAGCCCTTTGTTAAGTGATTTAAAATTGGGTTTCCTTGTGTCCCTGCTGGCAGCCATGTTTTTACTGCCTGCCGCTCATACATTATGTAAGGTTCCCGTCTTACAACCACGCTTGAGAACAAACCCCAACCCTCCCTTTAACACCACAGCACAAACGGTCGAAACCAAAGACGTTTTGTAAAAAAAACAGATCCACTCACTTTCTCACAGAAAAATACTGTAATTATTTTATTTGTACTGTAATGATCTCAGATGTGTTTAAAGTGTGAGCCTCGAAGCTCGGCTCCCCTCAGCATCTCTGACTCTGTCAGGAGACAAAGTGCCTGTTAACTATGGCTCCCTCTTTATTTTGACTGATGGCTCTTGGTCCCGAGTTTCTGCCTCAGTTAATCTGAGAAGTGCTGCTCTCCGGAGAAAAGACGGCGGGCCTCGTAGCTTCTCGGGCAGAATCTCGATTCAGCTGTTTTGGTGGCGGAGCCAGTCAGCAGTGAGGGAGGGATGGATGGATGGATGGATGGATGGAGGGAGGGAGGGAGGGAGGGAGGGGAGTCGTGTTATGTGGAGCAAACTTCTCAGGGAGTGTGTGGTGTGAGCGACTCGACGACCCGCCTCTGCAAAACAGAAAACAGCAACAAAGTTCACTCTCTCAACCTTCTTTCTCACAAAATGGAGGTGTTTCATTTCAAGCACAGAGGAAATGAGTTTCACTCTCAGCATCTTCACTACATCTGTGCACATTCTAGCCCTGTGTTTATTTTTTTTTTTATTGTATTCACATTTCCCATATCATCATTCCACATGATTGCCTTAGCTGGCTGAGACTGATCATTGTTACTTTACTTGTTTTTGTACAAATTTGTCCATTTAAAGAAATGAAACGACATGTTATGGACGTCTGTGTTGTGTGATTCCCTTCATCAGCTCATTTAAAGAGGACTTAAAAAAAATAAAATAAAATGAACTCACTGTAATTTAGATTTCAGTCAAACACAGTGAAGTGTGACATTTTGATGGCACCACATGAATTCTAGCTTATACATATAACTCGAATTTTTAAATTCTCTTTTAACGTTTGAAAAATTACTTTTCAACTGCAAACCTTTGTCTTTAAGCCTAGAAATATTTGCGTATCTATACATATTAATTATTATTATATGTATATTTATAACAGTAATATGTTTTACCGTCGAGTTTTTATCCGTGTTTGTCTATACTTCAAAAATGCAGGATATTATTAGATTTTCACTGAGATCTTAATTAAAAAATCTCAGTTTATGAATTGTTCAAACATATGAATGATATGAATTTTGAAGAATACATTAAAACTTGTTAATATAATAACAAAAAAGATACTGTAGAGATATTTAAGAATTATCAGGAAGTGTAATATTTTCAATTTCATTTTCCATCACCTTAAGAATTCCTTTTTCTTTTTTTTCCTCCCTCCAATTGGTCTATGATTTTTTTTGGGTGGTCATGGATACAGATAAATAACTAGCCTTTTATTTACTAACGCTGACATTTTTATAGAAATATTTAAATTTAGAGTTTCTTTTTGCCATTTAATGAACAAGCATGCCAAAATCCCTAAAAATAAAATAAAGTATACATAAATAAACATGAAGTTGAAGAGTAAAGTCACTGCAATAGAGTAAAACATTTATAATTAATGATAAATGTGATTCAATAATTCTGAGTAAAAACCAGTAAACCAGGCAAATACAATATGAGAATAAGTATAATAATAAAAAGCGGTGAAAATTGTTGCAGCACATGATAAAATTGTTCAATATAATTGGTGTGTGGGGGTGTGTAAATGTAAGGATTACGTATCTGATATATTATAAACATATTTACTGGTTGAATTCAAAATAAAAACAGTTATTCAGCGGTTTCCCGACCTTATGTTGCGTTCAACTGTATAAGTCATTTTTCCGATTATTCCGTTGCCGCTGAATGCATCTAAACACGTGCTCGCGTCACATGACCCTCAGGCTCCTCCCCCTCCGTCAGTGCTGGCTCTTCCGGCTCTTCCGCATCTGTCCAGAGGAGTGTATCACAGGCGCCAACTTTAGCCGCTTTTCTCTCGCTTCGGCGCGTGTTCTCGCGTTGTTTCTGCCGCTCAGGTTCGTGTACGTTCATGTGGAAGTGCGTGGAAATAAAGACGAGGCGTTTTTTTCCTTCTTTTCACGAGCGAAAAAAAAACGAAGCGGGAGAGAAAATGTCTGACTGTTAGCTCACAGCTGTTTAGCTTCAGGTGGATTTAACGTCAACGTGAGGAGGAAGAGGAGGAAGAGGAAGGTAACAGCTGACACGCTGAGGTGAGACTCACCTGTGTGTGTGTGTGTACCTGATATTCCTTGTGTTGTGGGGACCTAAATGTGTCTCCACAGTTACATTATGGGGTCTTGTCTTCCTTATGGGGACAAAAATCGACGTAAATGACTCCATTTTAAGGTGAAGACATGTTTTAAAGTTAGGCTGAGGTTAGGGTTAGGTTAAGGTTAGGGTTAGGACACTAGTAATTATGGTTAAGGTTAGAGTAAGTCTGCAGGAAAATGAATGGAAGTCAATGCAATGTCCTCTGAAGTCATGGAAACCACTGTGTGTGTTTGTATGTATGTGTGTGTGTGTGTGTGCCATAAATATAACAAAAATAGTATTCCATTCACCTCCATGTGTGTTTTGTATTTTTGTATTTTCTATTTCACACACTAATAAATTAAAATATTAATGCCGTTTAAACAAAACAATGCAATTACAAAAACATATATGATGTTCACTGGGTACTTTTAACCCCGTTCTTGGTGAAAACACAGTTTTTGGCCTCTTTCTGGTCTGAGCAGTTGACCTGGTCTTGGTTGCTGCCCATTTAACAACACCACTAACTCATTAAGCTGACAACTGTTTGACTCACAGCTAATTGGCAAGTAGTCATTTAGTGTGAAGGGGGCGGGACACCTGAGCTACATGGATAGGGACTGGGAGCTCGCGAGCCACATGTTGGAGACCCCATGGATTATGTCTGTTGCTTTGTTTTGCTGTTAGACTAACTTTTATTATAGGAAACTGAAGTTTGTATCACTTTTTTAAACCGCTCACTCTCCCACACCAAAGTCCATAGAGAAAAAAAGTGATTTTACGTCACAGCACACAGGAGTTTTTGATCCACTGCTGCCTCCATCACTAAGTTTAAATGTGTAATTCAGTGACTTCGGTGTTTGAAATCCTTCATTCAGATTTACCTTGGTGGCACAAAGTGACCACACGAGGCAGCAGTGGACCAGCAGCTCCTGTGTCCCTGTGAGCTAAAATCACCAATTTTCTCTCTGGACTTTGGTGCAGGGAGCGAGTAGTTTACAAAGTGGTACAAACTCAATTTTTCTGTTTGAAAAGTATATTTAACAGCGAGACAAAGCAGCAAACATACTTTATAGATATCTATAAAGGACTTAAATTAGCTTAGATTTTATTTGGTTAGCCTTTTGTCAAGTGGTTAAAAATATAAGAAATGCCAATGTTCCCACTGGCAGCCATGTTTAACCCTTTAAAATTGTCTGAAGACTGGAACTATATCATGTTTGGTGTTTTAATTGTTTCACTCTCTAATATGATCAAGCGTGAGGAAAGTGGTTAGTTTCAAACTGATTTTGTTTTTGTTCTGTTTCCAGCAGCGTCTATGATTCGTCTCCGTCTCTGAGCCGACGATGTATCCGCCTTCTCGAAAGGACTTCGTCTCTCTGACGCTCGGCGATCCGTACAGTCACAGCTACAACAACGGCAAACACCGGCGACAGTCGTGCTGGAGGGTGAGTGCAGCGCCACCACCCTGACACGTGAAACCCTGTGTCTGACACAAGAGCTGACACGGAAGCCTTTCAACACACTGCAAACAAAGAGCGTGGCAGAGGAGGAGCAGGAAACACAACAAAAGAATAAATACCCTCAGGACAGAGATTAATGTTGTTGTGTTTGCACTTTTCTTTTTACGTCTGTTGAAGATTATTCATGCACCTGGACTTTCAGGTTGTCCGTTAAAGTCCATCTTGAAAATTAAGAAGAATCTAGTGCTGCAGCTATCGAATATTTTGGTAATCGAGTATTCTATCGAATATTCCATCGATTCATCGAGTAATCGGATAAAACATACTTTTATCCTGTTCCTCCTGTTACTTTCGCTTTTCTGCGTTTACTCATTTTCGCTGTATTCACTGTTTTCGGTCGCGGCGTCTGCCATTCGGTGCCGCTAAACTGTCCACACGTTATCCAAAGCTCGCTCCGTCTTCTTCTGCTTTGTAGGGGACGCATAGCAGGCTTCGAGGCAGAGGAAATTCGAGTTACTCGAGGAATTGTTGCAGCCCTAGAAGAATCATTGTCATATTGTCGGTTATCATCATATCACGGCTGCACAAAACTGCCATACATTGTTTTATACGCGACACAAACTAGTGATGGTCAAAGCAGTTCTTTTCTTTGTCCTGAATCATTTTCCTCAGTTTTATAAACAGATGAGTTCACTGAATGGTTCAGTACTTCCTGCATGACCGGAGCACAGACTCCGTCTGACACAGTCGCTGAAGTGAAATACGGCTGAACGTGCTGTGATTGGGCTCACCATCTCTGTCTTTCAGCAGCGCTGTCGCTAAATACACCAGACTCCTCTGTTAAATATGGACATTTTACAAATGTCCTTGTTAAATGTTGCAGATTAACGCATGTTTTCAGGATTTTCAAGTCTTTTTAACTGATCTACAGTTCAGCATTGTTCGCTTTGATTCTTGTGTTTAGCACCTCAGTCTGTACGCATCACAACCCTGCATCTAAATAAAGTAGTAGAAAAAGAAGATTTTTGCATATTTTCACTATTACTGAACCAACACAAATAAATCAACGTAAATTTTTGGTGGAGACACCACAGGTTTGGAGGTTCACACTAAAACAACAGCCTTTATTTTCACAAGATACAAAAATATTGATGTTTTTCTTGTTAAGCACTTTATTAAAAAAGTGCTTAACAAGAAATAATAAGAACAGAAGTAGGTAAAAGTAAACAAGAACTTGACTAAAAGGGAATGAATGAAAATAGATATGATTAAAACATAAGAAAAGTGTATATGTGAATATGTGAAAACCATATATTTTAAGTAGCTTTGATTAAAAAACATTAGTGGTCACTTCTAGTTTGTAATTGTGCTTTTTTCGCTTTATTTTGCAGCTTTTTCTTAGTCTATTTTAAAGCGTTATGTTTGTGAAAGTCATTTTTAGGTGTTTATTTTGTCCAGTTTTGTTGTGTTTGATGATTCTCCTGCAGAAATGGAAGCAGTTGTCTCGTCTCCAGCGAAGCCTCATCCTCTTCCTTCTGGCTCTGCTGCTCATATTCGGCCTCTTCTCGTATCCAGGCGTCTCAGGGCAGTGGAGAGGTGAACGGCGCTCGCACCACACTGTCTCCGTTTGCTAAAGCTCGGCTTGTTTTATCTCCTCCACTGTCTTTGTCTTGTCCACAAACCGCAGAGGCTCCTGAATCTTTTTGTTTGTGTAGGTTTCTCGGACGCTGACGAGTGGCTGCAGCTGAAGGACGTACCTCCCGGAATGAATCCAGTTCTGGGTCCAGCTGCGGTCAAAGCCCCTGTTCCTGTGGTGGGTCCACGTTTGGGTCCAGTTGATGGTCCAGATGTCTTGGCAGAACCCAGAGAACCAAACATCCCTGTGATGCCAAAGCCTCCGTTCAAGGTAAAAGAAGGAGCTCTGTTTGTGTTTGTTTATAAAATTATAAGCTATAATGGCTTTATTGTGTAGTTTTAAAGATGAAATGCTTGTTTATGTCACACCTTAAAGGAATATTTTAGGTTTTTTTGAAGAATCACAGCTGATTAGCTGAGAACTAGCCTGAGATTTGGAAGCTTGTGCTCGTTTAACAAAAGACTAACTTGATAGAATCTAAGCTAGTTTAAGTGTACGATATCTTAAGAATGTGAATCTTCTTTAACAGGAAACAGAGTTTTTTTTTTTTTTTTGAAATGCTCATACTCTTACACCAAATCCCATAGAAAAAATCAGTGATTGTAAAAGAAGTAAAAGAATTACACGTTTGTAATTCGATGGGATTTGGTGCAGATGCAGTTACACAAACTTCAGTTTCCACTTGAGCGAGGTTATTGTCTTGGAATTTATGAGGTAATATAACTTGTTATGCAACTTAAATCTGTTTTTCCCGAATGTGTTCTCTCTTCATAATTTAATTTACATGATCCTGAAAGGATTTTCAATGAAATTATTGATCACTAACACCTTAAAGAGTGTCCAGTGTACTTTACTTTTAATGAATGCTGTATTTTCTAGTTGTAGCCGTTTGTTTATCCACAGAAAAAGACATTTTTAAACAAGAGAGGGTCACCAGGCCTGCAGAGAGACGGAAACACATCAGACACAGTCGGAGATGGAAAGAAAGAGCTGAAGGACGGAGAAGACGGAGGAGAGGACGAGGACAAAGACAAGAAGATTGTCAGGTGATCTGTTTCTTTTGCTTTGTTTATTTATTTATTTATTAATTTTTTCGATAAACATCAGCTGATAACAGTAGAGGGAACATGTGAACGTTCAGACCACAGGACTGTTTTACTGTCGTCCTGCAGCTGGAGAGGAGCCATGATTGAAGCCGATCAGGTCACAGAGGCTCCGCCCTCGGCCATCGAGAAAAACGCCGCAGCGCCCCCTGCTGCCACTGTCCCCAATGAAGGTCGGTGCTGGAATACGGGTGTATTATAACATCGATTCAAGGAAAAATGCTCGTTGACAATGATTTGTAAGCTTGTAAAAACAAAACCAGTGTGAAAATGTCCTCACAGTGTTAGGTTTTAATCTAAATTTGTCCTCACTCACGACAAAAACACATGCGCATCATCTCACGCCCCCTGCTGGGAGCGCCGGAAGTTCCACCTGCTAAATAACGAATCACGCGACTGAAATTTAACACAATCATTCATATAAACAGGCTCAGAGTTTCCCCTACCATTTTATTTGCAGCAACATTTGTTTTATTTCAGATCAGTGTGTGGGTCTCTTCTTTGCTACATGTGAGAACACACACACACACACACACACACACACACACACACACACACACACACTTGTTTCTATCATGAGACACAATCTGGCTTTTTTTTTTTTGGATTTTTGGATATTGTCATACTGTGATAAAGTATCTGTGATGACTAATAATCATATTTATAACAATATAATACATTTGTGAAATACAGAAATCCATGGGATTTACCACATTATATTTCAAAAAAGTCACTTTTTTAATTTTAAGCCTAATTATTTGTGTTACAGCAGAATTAGGCCATATTTATAGTCTGGGGCATTGTTTTTAAAGTAAATGTCCTTCATTTAAATAAATAAACCAGGTATGATCTGAAATGAAAGGTAATAATAAGTGTAGACCATGTAATCTAGATTATAAACAAGAATATATATCGTATTTCAGAGTGTACTTGCAGTGTATTGTCACTCTCACCAGAGAAACGACACGTGAGCATGTTCTGGTCTTGTTTGTGTCTAATCTGTTTACTTAAGGTGGAAACTGACCTTTAGACGCTCACAGCAGTGTTTTGTGGTGAGCAAAGAGGAAAAAGTCAAAGACGCTTCCTTCACTGTGGTGACTCTGATGCAAAGTTTCTGTCATTAGAAGTGAAAGTAATGAAGGATGAGAGAAGGAAATGTCCAAACATGCCGTTGTTATCGCTCTTTTTCAGCCCGCTTGTGACAGATTCTTTAAAGTGGTGTTGGACAGCTCTGCTGCTGCTCGACGCTCTTTAAAGCCCGGCACCTTTTCAACATGTTTTCCCTTTTTAGTTCAGCCTGCAGGATAAAAACCCACATGTGCTCAAAGCAGCAGCAGCAGCAGCAGCAGAGTGAACACAAGACTCGGAATATTCATCCTGCTGGAAATAATCACTCTTCACAGCTTCCTACAGGAAACACAGGCTTTAAAAATACTTTTCTCATTCGTCTCCTCTCTCTCTCTCTCTCTCTCTCTCTGTGTTTATGTGGGGGTTTTTGTAGTTTCTCCTGGCAGAGTGGACCGCATGGAGGCCGTACGTGACGCCTTCAGACACGCGTGGAAAGGCTACAAGGACTTCGCCTGGGGCCACGATGAGCTCAAGCCAATTTCCAAGTCTTTTGGCGAGTGGTTCGGACTCGGGTTGACCCTCATCGACTCGTTGGACACGATGTGGATTCTGGGCCTTAAAGAAGGTTTTACATGTCTCTTTCTTCTCTCTGTCGTGGCTCAGGGTGGGACTCGCAGGGTAACTCGCCGTACGTGATATACGATAGCGAAAACATCGCTGTACAGTGATTATCAGATTATCTATACCTTTCAAACTATGGATAAATATGTCGATTAGTTTCTCAAATTACATTTTGAAGATGAAATTATTAGCCCCATGAAAATGTCATTGTGTTCAAAGTATCTCCCACAGCTTTTTCAAACCATGCTTCCATTGTTTGACTTTGCACACAGAAATGAAATTATTCCACAAAAATCAAAAACTACCAGGGTCAACATGGTTGTCCCCCTGATGCTAACAGTCACTGGTGTCTCCTTGTTGCTGGAAAACAGCCTGCAGTGGTTTGTTGTAGTTTTCAACAAGTCTCTGACTCGTCTCCTGAGGAATCCCAGCCCATTCTTCTTTGGCAAATCTCTCCAGCTCCTCCAGATTTGATGGCCTTCTGGCATGGACCTTGGTCTTCTGGCATGGACCTTGGTCTTCACTTCAATGGGATTTAAGTCCGGACTTTGTGCAGGCCGGTCCGTAACGTTCAAGTTGGTCTTCTGGAGGTTGTTCTTCACCGGGAGCCACGTATGTTTTGGCTCGTCATTGTCGTGTTGGAAGACAAAGCGATGACCCAGACCCAGTTTTCTTTCCAAATCTTCACATCTCCTTGTTTCTTCATGATTCCTTCCACCTTGATGAGATTCCCAGTTCCAGACTCACTGAAGCATCCCCACAGCATAATCCTCGCACCACTGTGTTTCACTGTGGGGACGCTGTTCTTTGGGTTATACGCCTCTGTCTTCTTTATCCAAACATAAACAATGTCTCTGTGAACAAAGAGCTCTAGTTTGGTCTCATCCGACCAAAGGACCTGCTTCCAGTGTGAATAATCTGGGTTAAAACCTTTTTGCTCTGTTTAACAGCACTTGGGAAAAACTTTAAAACAATGACATTTTCATGGGGCTAATAATTTCAACTCTATATAATCAGTAAGTTTGGGTCACTGTCGCTTCACAAAACATGTTTTAATTCTCTTCAATAAATAAAGTCCCTTTAAACCAACAATTGTATATTTTAAGTTTTTAAATTTTCCCTCAAAAAACGCACAGATTTTGCTCAGGATTCCACCCCAGCCTTTTTAACCCCAAAATGGAGAAGTAAAAACACATCCCTGGAGGCAAACCTCTTTGACCCACCGTGGTAAATAAATCACATGTGGTTTCCCGTCTGTGTGTCTCCCTCTCTCTCATTCTCTGGCCCAGAGTTTGAAGAAGCGAAGTCGTGGGTGGAGAAGGAGCTGTCGTTCAACAAGAACGTGGACGTGAACCTTTTCGAGACGACGATCCGTGTCCTCGGGGGCCTGCTGAGCACGTACCATCTGACGGGGGAGCAGCTCTTTCTGGACAAAGCGGTGAGTGGCTGGACGACACAGACTGTCACTTAAAATAATAACAATATTAACAAAAAAACAAAGTAGGAAAGGAACACAAAACAAGTAGGGAAAAAAAAGACAAATGAGCAAAATAAAATAAGTTCATAAGAAAAAAAAACAAACTCGATACCTTATTTCTTATGGTACATTAATTCATAACATACTAATTTATGGCACCAGTTAAGTCTCACAACTGAAGTAAAGCAACAAGCACAGGCACAGTTTGTTTAAATATTCACCTTTCCTCATAAACGGATTCTCTCACACTTTGCTGACATATGGAAATATTTTTTTCAAAGTGATATTTAATTCAAAAATCTTTATTTGTCCTCATGAGATAATTCAATGCCAAAAAAAATGTTCAAAATAGTTAAGAAAAAACAAGCAATTAATGACTTAAAGTGTAATGGCAGCATTGATTGTGTTTTTTTTTTTTTTTTTTTTTTTTTGAAGTAATTTAAATTTAGTGAGTTTGCTGTTTTAGCTTAAAAAAACTTTACAAAATGAGAATAAAACTGTAGTACATACATTTTAAAGATAAATTAATGTCCAAAGAGTTCACAGGATGTTGATTAAGTTCAACATTCAGCTCCACACGACTCTCTGTGTTTCTTAGTATGTATCGCAGTGTATAGATCTTGTGTCGCCCGGTGACATTCCAGCACTGCACACAGGAAGTGATTTGTTTTGTGTCAAAATACGTGTAAATGACAAAGAAGAGTCCACGAAAGGTTTCAGAAGGGAATTTTACTCCTCAAAAGAAATCTAATCATTCAGCAGTTTGATGGGATAAATGCTTGTCGTCTCCGCCCGCCCCTGCACTGCTGCTGTATACACACAAACACTCCCTCAGTCAGGTCTGATAGTTTTGCCTGACAGAGCCTGTTTTCAAATGGAGCAAACACATACTGTCACATCGTCTCTGTCCGTGAAAACCAGACAGAGGCAGAATAACGACGACAAAAATAAAAAAATCCAAAATCCCAAAAATCCCAAACATTAGTTTTAAAGGTGTAAAATTAAAGTAAATATTGAGCGACTTCAGCTAAGTTTCACAAATATTTTACATGGTTTGCTCAACGAAGGCGGTTCAGTGTGACAAACGTTAAATATTCAGTGTTACAGTGTTACATGTTCTCTCTGATTGTTCTTCCCTCCACCCACAGAAGGATCTCGGGTCCAGGTTGATTCCTGCCTTTAAGACTCCCTCAAAGATCCCGTTTTCTGACGTCAACATCGGAAAGGGGACGGCGCACCCTCCTCGGTGGACGTCGGACTCCACGCTGGCCGAGGTGACGAGCATCCAGCTGGAGTTCAGAGAGCTGAGCCGCCTCACGCAGGAGCCACAGTATCAGGTCAGGAGCCGCAGTATCAGGTCAGGAGCCACAGTATCAGGTCAGGAGCCGCAGTATCAGGTCAGGAGCCACAGTATCAGGTCAGGAGCCACAGTGTCAGGTCAGGAGCCGCCGCAGTGTCAGGTCAGGAGCCGCCGCAGTATCAGGTCAGGAGCCACAGTGTCAGGTCAGGAGCCGCAGTGTCAGGTCAGGAGCCGCCGCAGTATCAGGTCAGGAGCCGCAGTATCAGGTCAGGAGCCGCAGTATCAGGTCAGGAGCCGCCGCAGTATCAGGTCAGGAGCCACAGTATCAGGTCAGGAGCCACAGTGTCAGGTCAGGAGCCGCAGTATCAGGTCAGGAGCCACAGTATCAGGTCAGGAGCCGCAGTATCAGGTCAGGAGCCGCAGTATCAGGTCAGGAGCCGCAGTATCAGGTCAGGAGCCGCAGTGTCAGGTCAGGAGCCGCAGTATCAGGTCAGGAGCCGCAGTGTCAGGTCAGGAGCCGCCACAGTGTCAGGTCAGGAGCCGCCGCAGTATCAGGTCAGGAGCCGCCACAGTATCAGGTCAGGAGCCACAGTATCAGGTCAGGAGCCACAGGAGCCACAGTATCAGGTCAGGAGCCACAGGAGCCACAGTATCAGGTCAGGAGCCACAGTATCATTTTCTCATTTTCATCTATTTTCTCTTAGTTTTCTGCCCATTTCTTTTAGTGAATATTATGTTGAGCATAAGAGAATAAGAAGTGTGAGAAAGCTAGTAATAGCGGACTTAGCTTTGAAAAAATTCCACATATATCCTGCCTTTTCCCGCTGCCCTTTTTGTCAAAGCTCCGCCCCCAAATCATCTAACAGCTGACATGCTAACTTGTTGCTATCATCTCCTGTTCAGCGATGTGTTCAGAATGACATGATTGTACGTATTTTTTTTACAATACAGCGATGCTCAATGGTTTTTGAAGTGAAGATTTCAATAGTGAGATAAATAAAACAAAATTACTGAGCGTACCTTTAACGGTTTCTGTTGTGTTGCTGCTGCAGGAGGTTGTGAATGAGGTGATGAAGCTGGTTCACAAACTGCCTGGCAAACACGACGGCCTGGTGCCGATGTTCATCAACACCAACAGCGGTCAGTTCTCCCACAAAGGAGTTTTCACACTGGGAGCCAGAGCCGACAGTTACTACGAATATCTGCTCAAACAGTGGCTTCAGGGAGGAAAGACGGAGGACGAGTGAGTTCAGCCTCACATTTAAATAATCCCACTGTGTACACTCAGGGGCCACTTTATTAGGTACACAGGACGTACAATATCAACACTCATCAGCACACCATTTCTGTTTCTGATGGATAAATGGATCTTATGTAATGTTACAGGTAAGAGGTTTAATTGGGTGAGACTGAGGAGATGAGAGGATGAGGCTGAGGAGATGAGAGGATGAGGCTGATGAGATGAGAGGATGATATGAGACTGAGGAGATGAGAGGATGAGACTGAGAAGAGGATGAGGCTGAGGATATGATAGGATGAGGCTGAGGATATGATAGGATGAGACTGAGGAGATGAGAGGATGAGACTGAGGAGATGCGAGGATGATATGAGACTGAGGAGATAAGAGGATGAGGCTGAGGATATGATAGGATGAGACTGAGGAGATGAGAGGATGAGACTGAGGATATGATAGGATGAGACTGAGGATATGAGAGGACGAGACTGAGGATATGAGAGGATGAGACTGAGGATATGAGAGGATGAGACTGAGGGGATGAGAGGATGAGACTGAGGAGATGTGAAGATGATATGAGACTGAGGAGATGAGAGGATGAGATTGAGGAGATGAGAGGATGAAGATGCTCTTGTGGCCCTCAACAGTTAGTGTTTTCAGACGTGGGATGAATAAATGTAATGAACCAACTTGTTTCTGTTGAATATTTAACACAGAGCAGTGACACATGTTCTTTTTGAAAATCTTATGCAACCTCGTAGGTGAGAAGAGCAATAACTGAATCAAAGCCTGTCGAGCTTTTATGAAGCGGACATCACTGTCGTTTCTGCTGCTGCTGCTTCTTCTTGGTTCTGATGTTTTGATTGAACAGATGTACCTTAAGAAGCGGCTCATGACCGTGCAGTGGTTTGAACTCACTTGCCTGATGTGACTTGTTGTTGACAATGACCTTGTATTTCCGTGTGTGTCCAGTCTGTTGGAGGATTACCTGCAGGCCGTGGAGGGAGTGAAGAAGCACCTGGTCAAACAGACGGGGCCGAGCAAACTGACCTTTGTAGGAGAGCTGTCACACAACCGCTTCAGCCCGAAGATGGTACAGTCAGAAGCGTATTAACAGTGTCACATCAGGAGGATTACAGTCCACAGCTGAACTGATGAATAAAGCAACAGCTGACTGAGACAGTTGAGCCGCAGGAAAGACTCGTCAACATGTGATAATACATGGCATACATTAAAATCTCACCTGTAGGGCTCTGTATAAATAAATACAAAATAGTTTTTTCTGAATTAATACAGTGATTTTTTTTTCCTGAATATAATTTACCTGGCTTTGTTTATACAGATTAGTGAGAATTTATTTCCCCCCTGCAATTTTATCTTTGCCGTTTTTCAAAATTTAGATAGATAAAATATAGATAGATGAGATAATTTTTCCTGAAAATCTTTTCCCGTCTAAATTTTTTTTCAGGAACTATTATCTCATGAATGAAAAAACAGAGCAAATTTTTTATTTTAAGTGAATACAATACGCTTCCTTAGACACCAATGTGTGGCGTACCGGCTTTAATGCTGATTCAATAAGAAATGGAATGGGTCAGGGTTCTGCACTACTATGTATATTATCATGAATTGAGTGAAACACATTGAGTGTTTGTGTTACAGAAATGGCAGTAAAATACCCAGAAATGTTATAATAATATAAAGTATGTGCATTATTTTAATGCATAAAGTTGCTTTTATGAAAACGTACTGGGTGAATTGGTTTGCAATGGTTTGTTATGTTTAAAAAATTATTTTTCCACGTGAAAAATGTCGTAAACAGCATGACTTCTCCTCCTCCTGTTCGTAGGATCACCTGGTGTGTTTCCTGCCAGGAACTCTGGCTCTCGGAGCCCACAATGGTCTCCCCGTGGACCACATGGATCTGGCAGTGCAGCTGATGGAGACGTGTCACCAGATGTACGTGCAGATGGAGACGGGGCTGAGTCCAGAGATCGCACACTTCAACCTACAGGCCAGCGACAGCCGCGACATTTTTGTCAAGGTGGGGATAAAAGCCAAATAGTGGTATTTAATTATCTTTTAATTCGTAAAAAAATAAAATGTTCACATTATACTGTATATATATTTTTAGTTTTCTTTAATTTCCTCTTTAATTCTAAAGTTAATTTAGTTTGAAGTGTGGTTTCAAGAACCAGCTGGAGAATTTTTAGAGACTTATCTAAAGGCTCATCTACTTAAATCAGCATCTGCTTAAGTGTGCGATATCTTAAGAATATGTTTATTGTTTTTTTCCACATTAGCAGGCATTTTTCCAACAGAAAACTCAAGTTTGTGATGCTTTGCAAACCGCTCACTCTCCCACACCAAAGTCCATAGAAAAAATTGTTGATTTTACATCACAGCAAATAGGAGGTGTTGGTCCACTGCTGTATTTTTCAGTAAAGTAAAATTTGTTACTTTATGACGTTCGGTGTTTGATATAAGTTGTTCAGTTTTACCTCGATGACACAAACTGACCACACGAGGCAGCAGTAGACCAGCAGTTCTTGTGTCCCTGCGAGCTAAAAATGCTAATTTTCTCTATAAACTTTGGTGTGGGAGAGTTTACGCGACACAAACTTCAGTTTCCAGCTGGGAAAAAGCTGCTTTATTAGAGACAGAAGGCAGCAAACATATTCATAAGATATTGTAGACTTTAGCTGACATTCATGTTTCTGTCAGCCTTTTGTTCAGTGTCTAAAATTGGTTATTCCTGGTGTCCTTGCTGACAGCAGTGTATTCACTAAGTATTCAAGCATACACCCACACTTAAAAAACACAACTATTTCTTTTTAAGTAGCTGTTTATATTCCTCCTCCCCTTGGTTTAATCTCAACTCTTTCATTTTAAAGCCATTAAAGAGACATTTGCTGTTTCGGTGGGTCAAACTAAGAACTGTCTTTTTTATCTGGTCTGTATTTTTAATGATGATTAAATGTACTGTTTGTGCTTCAGCCTGCAGACAGACACAACCTGCTGAGACCAGAGACTGTGGAGAGTCTGTTCTACATGTACAGATTCACCAAGGACAGCAAGTACAGAGACTGGGGCTGGGAAATACTGCAGAGCTTCAATAAGTACACAAAGGTACAGAGAGCTGACATCAGCCTTACTTTCATCACATCCCACTTTTTTAATTGCACTTTACAAAAATGAGCAGTTCTACATCTGTTTGTATCACAGCGCACAGGAGTAGTTCAGCTTTCTTTTTCAGTGTGGACGCGTGTAGTACTGATATGATTCGTGCTTAACTGTATTGTGAGCGCCCCCTGTGCCAAGAAACGAGATTTTAGATATCAGACAAAAGTCTCACCTAACAAAATCAAAGTCAGCTTAAGTCTATGATATCTTAAGAGTATGTTTGCTGCTTTATCTCACCACTAAATTGAAGGAAATTTAAGTTTCTGCCACTCACTCACACACCAAAGTCCATAGAGAAAATCATTGATTTAGGCTCACCGGGACACAGGAGCTGCCGGTCTACTGCCGCCTTGTGTGGTCAGTTTGTATCACTTAAGTAAATCTTAGCAAAGGATTTCAAACACTGAAATTACAAAAAATAACACATTTGAACTTACTAATGGAGGCAGCAGTGAATTAACAAGTCCTGTGCACTGTGATGTAAACTTGCTGTTTTCCTCTATGGACTCTGGCACATAAGGAACATTATGAAAATTAGAAACATTTTATCCTTAAAGGACGCTGAAAAACTAGTTTATGCTTTTGTTACATCAAGATTAGATTAATGTAACTCACTACTATCCGGATGTTCTATTAGGTCGATTAAAACTCTTCAGTTAATTCAAAATGCTGCAGCATGAGTTCTAACGGGAACTGGTAAGAGAGACCACATCACCCCAGTGTTAGCTTCTCTACACTGGCTCCCTGTACAGTTTAGAATTCAATTTAAAATCCTCCTCCTCACGTACAAAGCACTTAATGATCAGGCCCCATCATATCTTAAAGATTTAATTTCACCTTACCAGCCTAACAGATCACTTCGGTCCCAAAACGCAGGTTTACTTGTAGTGCCCAGAGTCCATAAAAGTAGGATGGGAGGCAGAGCCTTTAGTTACCAGGCTCCTCTCCTGTGGAACCAACTGCCAATGTCGGTTCGGGAGGCGGACACTGTCTCTGTATTTAAAGTTA
>JAFBJR010000086.1:990064-1030056 GCA_016785285.1 Brachirus orientalis
TTTTTTTTCTCCCTTCCCAAGTCTATGTCTCTCCCTCTGTCCTCATCTTGCAGGCTGCAGGATCCAGATCCAGTTTGGATGATGTTATTATTATTATTATCAGTAACAATAATACTGCTGTCATTGTTACTATGCTCTGATTAAAAGTTCATCAGTATAATTTCTTATCAATAATCTCTGCTGCTGCTTGTATAAATGACACTGTAGTTCTATAAACATGACATAACTGATTCTTAACTTGATACAACTGTTGTATATTTGCTCCTGGTCTCTCTCTTCTGTCTCTCCCTCACCTCCCTCTTTTTCTTTCTGTCCCCCACCTCTCCTCTGTCCCCCATTTTCCTCTCACCCCAACCGGTCGAGGCAGATGACCGCATATCTTTGAGTCTGGTTCTGTCACAGATTTCTTCCTGTTAAAAGGGAGTTTTTTCTCTCTACTGTTGTCTAGTGTTTGCTCATTGTGTGAACTGTTGGGTTTCTTTTCTCTCTGTAATATTGTAAAGGTTTTGGCCTTATTATGTACAGTGCCTTGAGATAATGTATGTTGTGATTTGGCGCTATACAAATGAAATTGAATTGAATAAGAGGTAAATAATATAACCACCCATTTTAGACACTCACAGAATTAAAATTATGTTAACTAAAGTCTACAATATATTATGAATATGTTTGCTGCCTAATGTCACCTTTTTCCTGCTGGAAACTGTAGTTTGTGTCACAAAAACACTCCTTCACCAAAGTCCATAGAGAAGATCAGCAATTTTAGCTCAAAGGGACACAGGAGCTTTTGGTCTACTGCTGCCTTGTTTGGTCAGTTTTTGTCACTTAAATAAATCATAACATAGAATTTTAAACACAGAAACAACAAAAATAACACATTTAAACTTTCTAATGAAGGAAGCAGTGGACGAACAACTCTGTGCTGTGATATAAAATTGCTGATTTTCTCTATGGACTTTGGTGTGGAAGAAGTATCTCATACAACCACACTCAAAACTTGAACTAAGACTTTAAATGTGCAGCATCATACACTATAATTTTCTGCTTCACTGCCTTGCTGACCAGACTCCTCCACCTCCTCTGCAGGTCTCCGGCGGCGGCTACACATCCATTAACAACGTCCTTGACCCAGTTAATCCTGGACCTCGGGACAAGATGGAGAGTTTCTTCCTGGGTGAGACGCTGAAGTACCTGTTCCTGCTCTTCTCTGACGACACCGAGCTGCTCAGTTTAGACAAGTACGTCTTCAACACAGAGGCTCACCCTCTCCCCATATGGCCGTCTCCGCCCAAGTGACGTCACGGTCATGTGTACAGATCAGGCTCTGTGTCGAGTCAGAGAGTCCGGTCCAGACTGGACCGGAGTGACACGCAGTGAAACACACCTGTGCTGTCCACACACTGTGATACATTTCCACATGGAGGAGTTTATTTTGAAAGGTTTTCTGTCAGAGCTGGTCTCTACTGTCAGAGTTTTGATTTTCTATCTTGGAGAAAAAAACAAAGGAAGAAGAAGAAGAAGAAAGGGGGGCGTGGTTTGTTGCCTTGGTGACCGGGAACATTGTCGTACGAGTGCGGTTACAACGATCACGTTTTTGTTCGTCATGTAAAGTGAAAGTATCCCATTTCCACTGGTCAGTCCCGGGTTTAAACATGTGTTTTTGACCCATTTATTCCCGTGTTTAAACGGGTTAAAACGTTACAGAGTTAAATTATTTTATGAGCTTTAGCTTCGATGTTTGAGGGACCATAAGAGCCGAGTTAACATTTCTGGTAGAAAGCTACGACTCGCATTTATCGTCTGAATCATCTTTTTCGCATCCGTCTTCCATATTTTAAGATTATTTTTGCGTTGGAGACTCAAAAATGCTTCATATGTGACTGACAGGCTCCGCCCACATATTTCTGTCTGACTTTATGTTTTTAGGGTTTTTTTTTTTTTTTTTAAGAAAAAAAAAGAAAAGTAGTTGTTTTAAAGCTGGAATTGTAAAAAAAAAAAATCTACTAAAGATAAGTTTATCAGAACAGCCAGTAGGAGGTGCCCTCTTTCTGAACTGGCTTTTGATTGGTCAAAGCCTCCCAAAGATTTTCCAACTTTATTTACATCACGATAAAAGTTAATTATGGAATAATTGATCAGCAACGACAAAAATAAGTTACCTGCCGCAGCTTTAACAGTTCGCTCATTGGTACGTTGCAGTTTCAGTTTTAGTCGAACTTTTCCCAAATGCTAACTTTAACGTCTTAATTAAAGTAAAGACTCTACAGTGCTAACGTCGCACTTCGGATCATTTTTGCACATGTAGCATTAAATGAAAATGAAGCTCGCTGCACGTTCACAAACTTTATTACGTCTTTGAAGGGAAATGGGTTTGTGCTCAGATTTTTTGTTTTTTGTTTTTGTTTTGTTTTAACGTTTAAGTCGTGTTTTCACACAATCAAGTTTTCGTGCGTTAACACAAGTGCTTACTCTAGCTGACGCTAACTACGTTCAGAGTAACATGTGACCAACAGCTTGAATCACGTGACACAAACACATTGTAGGTCACCAGGTCGATCTTAGTAGGCACTGAAACAGCGTCTGCATGGTGAAAGAAACTCGGCGCTAATGACATTGTGCATCACAGATGTTTAGCTCAAATTCAAATATTTCAGGTGACTGATGTAAGCGTAATCCAGACTTTTTGGGATTAATGTCAGTTGTGTCTCTACTAACATCTTTGCGTTCACTGTGTAAGTTCATCAAGTAGCAGCACAACCAGTTTTTAAATTTAGGGAAATCATTTTGTTGAATTACGTGATATTTTCATATTTAAAGCTACTATCATTGATGCTGTCTCTTTAGCTAACTCATAGTAGCTTATTCCCAGCTACTGTTGTTAGCATTCCCCTTCCTCTTCTCTGTGTCACCTTATGAATCTGTCTGATGAGGGGGCGGGGCATTTATCTTACCAGAAGACAGGACCGCCCCTTTGTTCAGTTCTGGCTCCGGATCAGAGACGGGCACCTTTTCATTTTTGTCAGCAGCGGGAGAAACGTCACGTTTATCACGTTTAATAAGAGGAATATTTGTAGCGTCCAAGTCGCTGGGTTTTCACAAAATTTAGCAAAGAGATGCCAAACATTTGAGCACTTGTCAGCCATGATGGCATGTTGTAAACAGTACAACATCGTGTTGCGTAATCACCATCATTATGGGATGTTTGGGAATAGGGGTGGGAATAACCAGAGACACCACCACAGTCGAGTGGACTGAAACTTCAATTGATTAATCCACAGTGTTTAATTTAATGTTTTTTGGTAATCTCGGTAAAAAAAAAATGATATGCTAAAAAATGATGCCAATATTGCCTCGCAAAATATTGGAATATTTCACGGAATGGTTTTTTTTTTTTCCCCACACTCAGAGTTGGGATTTGACAATTCCGATGTTATATTGAACGTAGCATCGACACTTATTTCACTTATTACTTACTATTTTGTTGCTAACGAGTGAGAAAACGCCATCAACCAAGTACGATGTTTTTTCCGAAGACCCTCCTCACTCCTGATTGGATAAAGTTTTATCGGAAACTGGAAACGTTTCTTGTAGATTAACTCAGATTATAGATCTATATGAAACAGATCTGACATGGGGGGAAAAAAAAAGTCACTGACAGCAGCTTTAAATAAAGCCGGGCCCACACGGTGGTGCAGTGGCCATCATTGTTGTTTGTCCAGGGTGTGACGGCGCCTTTCACCCTGCGTCCGCTGGGATTAACCCTCACGTGGAGGATTAAACAGTAGAAAATGAGTGAGTGAATGTCTCCAGCTGATGAACCAACCTTCTCTCTACATAATCTTTTCCAGCGTCGGGGACGTTGAGCACAGCCGTCCGTTCGTCCTCGACACTTGGACGCGTTTTGTTGTTGAATCGTTTCTTTTCCTCGCACATGACGGAGTTTGATTCCCCGTGGTTTCTCCTCCACTGACTCGCTGACGACGTAGAGCCGTTTAAAAGCTCTGCTTTTTGGTTTTTTTTTTTTTTGTCTCCATATGAAATCATTTTGAAGGATGCGTCGGCCGCCGGACTGTAACTGCTGCTTTAAGAACGGTTGAAGAAACACTGTCACGCTAATCTGTCACCGGAGGAAACGCCGACAGTTTGTGATTCAGCTCATTTTTCTTTAGAGTGAAACTGCTCGTTTGCCAACAAAACTCTTCTGTGCCTGAAATACAAAAGTTTGAGTTATCTTTTATTTTTTTTAAATTGCTGCTGCATCACGTATGTTTACTTGTGAATGATTTGGTGACAGAATAACATGGATGTAGATATTTTCATGTAAATAGTTTCTAATGGAATCAAACGTGTGGGTTTTGAGACGTTTTAGGTCGTGACCTTCGGAGCCGCGTCTCTTTGGTAATTCAGCTTTCTCCTTTTTAAAATCTGTCGTAAAATGAAGTCACGGTTGGTCACTGCTCGTTTTCGCGTGGAAAAAAATAAAGTGCCCGGCCAACGTGACGGCGGCGTAGGACTTCCACGCGGGAGAAAAAAAAAAATATTTTGCTAAATTTCTCGTTATAACGAGCGTTTACATCTGTATATCTGCTATAAGCGAGCTGTTTCTCGTTATAACGAGATATTTTGTCTCCCTGTGTTTCCGTTCTATGCTTTGTAAGAAGCCAAATAAAATGTTATCGTAAATAAATATCATTAGCAACATGAACATGTGGAAACATCGTCAGAAATAAGCTATTTCCTCTTCACGATAACGTCACAGACATTACCTTAAAAGTACCTTAAAGTGAGAAAACAGTTGAGACGAATTAAATCACAAAGTTAAGAATCACGTACGATAATGAGAATGACAGAAAAATCCCAGTTTCACGAACATTCTGACGGCTGTGATGACTTTTACTTTAAGCTTAACCCGGTTGTAGACGTAGAGCTGGGCAACAATTTATGTCAAGCTAATTTTTTCAAAATGTTTCATGGTTTCACAGTAAAGAACAGTATTTTCTTTTGATGAGCGAGCAGTCGAGCCAAAAGCGTACTTTCGCCTCCTGCAGCAACGTTAGCTTGACATTTGCAGTAAACCGTTGTTTTAATCCACGTCACAATTTTAAAACCCCAAAAACACAATTTTTGCTCTAAATTTGTCTTGTGTCATCCAGTTTCCAAAACTTCAAGGTCCAATTTTCAAAAAACAGTTACTTCTTCAGCTTAGCTCTTAGCATGGGTTTGGATGGTGCAGCAGTGAAAAGGGTCCCCCCCCCAGTAAAACAGTGTTTTACTGCTCTCTGTTCCTTTTTCATGTTGTTGTGTGTGAAAGATTTGTATTGTAAATAAAAATCAAGTCTGGTTTTTAAGATGACGCGGAATATCATATTACTGAATTAATTGTCTATATTTTTTTTCATAATTTAAACATTTTTTCATACTTTACAGCTTCTTAAACGTGAATATTTTCTGGTTTCTTTGCTCCATTTGACAAAGAACTGGAACTGGAACAAGACGGGAGAGAACATCATCATTTCCAGGTTTAGGAAACATTTTCCGGCATTTAATGAACCAAATCAAGAAAATAATGGAAAAATTAATGGGTTATGAAAATAATCTTCAGTTGCAGAACTGGTGCCCAGCGCTACGTAGACGGGAAAATTCAGTGATTGTCGGGCTGATGAATTTTCTTCTTTGTGTCATCATCCTCTGTCACTTTCATATTATATCATATTATGATGGATTCATCCGCTTTAAATCATTATTTTTAAAGGAAGGATTGTTAAGGCTAATGTTGCACTTTATAAAAGTGTAAAAGTAAAACAAGAGCAGAGAGTTTAATGTACAGTTTTTACTAGCGACGACACTGATCATTCATTTTGAATTGAAGTTTAATGACAGGTTTTCTGCTGTTTAAACAGCAGAAAACCTTTAATTTAATTTAATTTAAGGGGATCACAAATGTTTCAACGCTATTAAAACAAAACACGAAGCACATTCTCCATCAGCTGATGAACCATCGGAGAAACATTGGTGTTTGTTTGAGTTTGTGACTCCGTTTCCTCATGTTTGCACCTTTAACGGTGAGCTGTTTGTAACAGTTTCTCATATGTACAGGAAACCGGTCGAACACTTTCTGAGTCGACGCGGCGTTCGCTCAGTGGAAACGACGTTTCCTGCCAACGACGTTTTTTTAATTAAAGGATTTCAGTCAAACTTTTCTCTTTTTGTCCTTCTGTGAAACTTGAGATTCCACCTTCAGTTTAACAACAGCAGGGGGCAGCAGAGAGTAAACAGCTGACTGAGCATTCTTAGTGCTTTCATACAGACACAGTCTGGTTCTGGTTCTGGTTCTGGCTCCGTTCTGGAGTCTCAGAACTTTGGTGCCTTATGGTGAATCACACCAGTTAAAGTGGAACCAAAGTGGGAGGCGGACCACGAATTCTTTTTCCTCCACACTTCCTCTACTTCCTGCTCGTCTTCCTGACCCTGAATATGACACGCCCACTGATGATGTCATGGTTCGCGAGGAAGAATAAAATAATTTTGGTTCCAACTGAAAACCAACGTTTACGAACAGGTTACAAACTGATTTTTGTTCAGTTTTAATGCGCCGGCGGGTTCAAAATTAGGTTTCGGTAACATGGAGCCCTGCCGGTGTGAAAGGGCTATGTGTTCTCAAACTGTGGTACGTGTACCACCGGTGGTACGTGAGCTTCCTCTGGTGGTACTTCGACGAGTGTTTGTAGAAATTAACAAATAATAAATAAATAATAACGATTAGAGTCACATTAACTGTCACTACATCTTAATCTAATTTCACCATACCAGTGTGTGAGGAAGAGGAGGATGATGAGAGAGCAGATTATTTTATTGGGATTAAATCTGCCTCCTGTGAAAAGTCTGTATCTGACTTTGCTTTTTTTGAACCACTGTATTTTAATGGTTAAAATGGTGTTATTTTGAGATTTCAGTATTTTCTCAGGTGGTTCTTGGTATAAAGAGTTTGAGACGCTCTGGTCTAAGTCATGGTATGACCTATAAAAAGTTTAAACTGAAAAAAAATAATCTCAACACTGATCCAAACAAACCACTGACCCCGCCCCCACTCCTTGATATTAGGTTTTTAATTTTATTCTGGTATTTTAAATAAAAGATTGCAGTTCAAGTCCTTCATAAATATTAATATAGGACAACTCTAATCATGAGAAATGTTTTTTGGTGAGATACACCGAGAAGAAAATAAATTCCAACCAATCTGCAGAGGAGAAACATGTCGATACGCCTGCACACAATCATCTCACCACTGATCCTATTAAAGTTTCACCAGTGTGAGGATTTAGTGCAGCAGACAGATGGTTTAGACTCCAAATGTAATCCCACATTCTTTCAATCCCGGTTGCATAATTAGATGTGGGTGTTTGTCAGGTAACGTCTTAGTGTGTGTGTGTGTGGCTGGTCTTCCTTATGTTGTGGGGACCTAAATGTGTCTCCACACTCACATTATGGGGACTTGTCTTCCTTATGGGGACAAAAATCAAGTCCCCATAACATAAATGTCTCCATTTTAAGGTGAAGACATGTTTTAAAGTTGGGCTGAGGTTAGGGTTAGGTTAAGGTTAGGGTCAGGGTCAGGGTTAGGGTTAGGGTTAGGTTAAGGTTAAGGTTAGGGTCAGGGCACTAGTAATTTTGGTTAATGAAAGTCAATGCAATGTGTGTGTGTGTTCTCTGGCTCTGAGTCTTAAATCTGTCACTGAAAATGTTTTCACAAACTGATTGTTACCTGAGCGACAAGTTTCACTCACAAACACAGAAGCACATTTAGATCACAGGAGCTACGTGTGCTAATGCTAAATAACTAATTTAGTCAGGAGCTACATTTGCTAATGCTAAATGGTACATTTAAATCACAGGAGCTACGTGTGCTAATGCTAAATAACTCATTTAGTCAGGAGCTACATTTGCTAATGCTAAATAAGGCATTTAAATCACAGGAGCTACGTGTGCTAATGCTAAATAACTCATTTAGTCAGGAGCTACATTCGCTAATGCTAAATAACTCATTTATTCAGGAGCTACATTTGCTAATGCTAAATAAGGCATTTAAATCACAGGAGCTACGTGTGCTAATGCTAAGTAACTCATTTAGTCAGGAGCTACATTTGCTAATGCTAAATGGCACATTTAAATCACAGGAGCTACGTGTGCTAATGCTAAATAACTCATTCATTCAGGAACTACATTAGCTATAGTCCTGAAAGTTTTCCTGAAATACTTCTCACAAGCTAATTGTTTGACTCAAACACAGCAGCAGTCAGTCGTGTGTGTGTGTGTGTGTGTTCTTGTACTTGCTGCAGAGTGAGGACATTTTGGCTGGTCCTCACTTTTTTTCACCCCTTAAAAGGGCTTTTTCAGGGTTAAGACTTGGTTTTAGGGTTAGGGTTAGAACTGGGTTTAGGTTAGGGTTAGGGTTAGGCATCTAGTTGTGATGGTTAAGGTTAGTGTAATGGGCTAGGGAATGTGTTATGTCTATGAGGGTCCTCACTCTGATAGAAGCATGTGTGTGTGTGTGTGTGTGTGTAAACGCAGCAGAAGCCGGTGAAATAACTCAACGACCACGTGATTCAAATGCAAAGAGCTGCACTTTGTTTTGCTCGTTTATTTTCTCTCGCGTCTGAAAAGCGGCGACGTTGATCTGGACTCGGCTGTTCATCTCTCTCCGACCGCCGGTTGATCCATGGAGGTGAAGCGCGACTTCTGCAATCAGTCCGGTCCTTATTTCACTGCAGCAGCTGCACAAGTTTGGCAGCAGCGTGAGCTACAGGCTGTTATTGATCAGTGCAGTGTCACTCTCCACTGTGTGTGTGTGAGATGAGAAATGAAAGCAAAGGCTGCAGGAGAGAAGGCAGATGAAGAGCTGAGGAAACAAAAATCGTCCTCGATAGTGACTTTGAAATGTGCTTAGGTCGTGTCAGGTCAGGCCAGGGCCTCATAAAGGGATATCTTGAGAATATTTGTACAACTTTATCACCTTCAGACAGACTTTCCTGACAGCAAACTGAAGTTTGTAAACCGCTCACTCTCCTGCACCAAAGTCCATAGAGAAAATGAGCGGTTTTACATCACAGCACACAGAAGCTGTTGATCCGCTGCTGCCTCCATCAGTGAGCTCAAATGTGAACCATTGTTTAATTTCTGTGTTTAAAGTTCTTAGTTTGTGTTTACCTCAGTGGCACAAAGTGACCACACGAGGTAGCAGTAGACCAGCAGCTCCTGAGTCCCCGTGAGCTAAAAACGCTGATTTTCTCTATGGGCTTTGGTGCGGGAGAGTAAACATTTTACAAAGCGTCACAAACTTCGGTTTCCAGTCAGAAAGGTCTGTTTAACTGTGAGATAAAAGTTGCAAACATGTTGTAGACTTAAGTTGACATAGATTTTATTTTGTGACTCTTTTGTTAATTGGCTAAAACCTGGTTCCCCTGCTGAGCAGGTGACCAGCAGGGGGCGCAGCATTGATCCAAAGCTGCAGATTTTACAGTAATTTGGTGACAGAATGACGGGTCTGTGAGCAGCAGCAGCATCAAATAATCAATCACTGACAAACACACAGAGCTATTTTTAGATGTGGATCAATGTTTGTGTGGTGAAGTGACTTGGATCAGTGTTCTGACATGTGACGTGGTTCCACCAACACATTATATTAAGACTCTTATGAAAAATCTGTATTTTTTTAAGCATATTTAATAAAATATGATCAAACAAAACATTAGAATATTCAATCTGCTTTTGTCAGGATCTGTAGAAAATAACTGACTGTAGCATCTCATGGTGATTAAAGGGAGTTCGGGGTCTTTTACAAAAGCAGGGACATGAGAGAGGAAACAAAAAAAAAATAAATAAATTTAGCAGCAAAATTAAAGACTCATGTAACAGAATCTACATCACTTGAAATCTATGATATCGTAATAAGATGTTTGTTGCGTTATCTCACTGTTAAACAACGTTTTTTGCCTGGAAAATGATGTTTGTCAACCGTCACTCTCCCACACCGAACTCAATGGAGAAAATCAGTGATTTTAGCTCACAGGGACACAGGAGCTGCTGGTCCACTGCTGCCTCGTGTGGCCAGTTTGTGTCACTGACGTAAATCTGAACAAAGGAGTTTAAACACTGAAGTCACAAAAATAACATATTTGAACTTACTGATGGAGGCACCAATGGATCAACAACTCCTGTGTGCTGTGATGTTAAAATCACTGATTTTCTCTATGGACTTTGGTGTGGAAGTGAGGAACTTCAGTCCTTTGTTGGAAAAATCTGTCTTACAATGAGATAAAGCAGCAAACATGTTCTTTATCATATAGGTTGTCTTTAAAACAATTAAAGCTACCCCAGCTTTAATTGTTTTAAAAAAATCTTTGACCTAAATTTACATATAAAGAATATTTCCGGTCTTTTTTGTCATTTAACTGCTGTTTTTTGTTTCATATTTTAAGATGAATGTGATTCAGTTGTTTATGTGACAAAGTTATTAAAATGACAGATTGGTTTGTTTGTGCTCAGCACACACTTCACTTTCTGCTTCATAACGATATAGCGATTTTTTTTTTTTTTTCTGGAAAATTTTCGGAAAAAATTCTGGTGTGATTCTGTCAAAAACCACACGCAGCGTCATTCATCAGCTGATCATCACAGTGACTGAGCGACTTCATGTCCATCAGAGAAACAGGAAATTAAAAACCTCGTTTATCTCATGTAGTTGACTTTGTATCTTATACTTATGTTTTTCCTCTCTTTTATCTGATAATAACTGATATAACTTTTGTCTTATTATAATGTGACAACAGACAAGATGATCTAATAATTAGGATTTTTCCACAATTTAAATATTTGAGTTTCTTTTATCTTGGTTTTCTGATAATTTCAGCTTTCTATTGCATAATTATGATTTAATCCATTCATTTCACTTTGTATTTCATAACAATGACATTGTGTGTCATCATTTGATTTTTATTTAATGTGACTTAAATTTTTTTATATCATTATTTCAGCCCTCCACAGTTCAATATCATTATTTTTGATTTTTTTTTAAATGTTTTATTTCATGTTAATTACTTCTTTTTGCGTTATACCATAATTATATCATTATTATATACTTATTGTGGAAAATTATTAGAATATTATAATAAATTATAGATCTTTTTTTATCTTATAATTTCACATGTATATTCTCAAATTAAGATTTTTGTTTCTGTTGCTGGTAGAAATGGGTTTCCATGGCAACACACACACACACACAGTCAAATCAGACGCAGTGATGTTATTCAAAGAATAAAGCAATAAATAGTTTTTCTAGGTGAATTTAATTACTTTAGCGTGATTCGTTACATTTAAAAAAAAAAAAACGCGCACGAGCAGAACTCGGTGACGCACTGGCTTCACGCGCTGACGTCATTTCCTGTCAGAGACAGCGTGAGAGCCGCTGACCGTCAGTTTCCTCTGAGCTTCTGTGGAGGAGGGACGTTCCGCTGCTGCTGGAGACACCGGGGACACCGGAGACACCGGGGACACCGGAGACGGTCCACAGCTGCACCAACACGAGGAAACACCACCTGGTTCCGGATCCAGTCCCGATAAAACCCGGATTTTTGCGAACTTGGCTTCGTTCGGAACTAAAACCGTCACCGGAGCTGGATGTTAGAAAACTCCCCAGGAGTCCGAGTCAGAAGTGGAGGATAAAAATAACTTTTTACTCCTACAGTTTTATAACTATTTTGTTTTTCTTTGTTTTTTTTCCTGCTGAATAATTCGTCTCAGCGGCCGCGGTGGTTGTTCTCTCCGCCCGCAGCGCGGAGCAGGTGGTGACGGTGAAGCGGTGAGAGACACCAGAGACTGTAAGGTCACCTGACCTGACCACACACACAGAGACACACACACACGCACAGAGACACGCGCACGCACATGCACGCACAGACTCAGACTCTGGTGTCTGTGTCCGCTTTTGGCGCATTTTACGCACAAAGTTTCTCAGAATATAACCAGGCTTTTTAACTGTGAATCATGTTAATTAACTAGTTTGACCAGCGGAACTTAATGATTTGGATCGAACAGTGAAGTTTCAGAGGAAGTTTCCGGATCATTGGTGAAGCTCGAGCCGCAGAGCGCGTCCTCCTGCCGCCGCCATGCGCAGCGCCGCCGGACTGAGCCCGGTGCTGCTGCTCCTCCTCCTCCAGCCTCCCGCAGCGGCTGCAGCTGCTCTTTAACCCGCACCACCCGCCGCCACTGCGCCACCATGAGCAGCACCGACCTGGAGCGCGTGTCGCTCAGCTCCTCCGCCAACTCCGTGGCCTCGTCCAGCGCGCGCACGCTGTCGGCCAACGTGCGGAAGCTGCACAACGCGCTCAACCTGCTGCTCAACGACTTCGAGCGCGAGCAGTTCATCCACTGTCTCAACGTCTATCACTCCAAGCGCAACGTCTACGACCTGGTGCAGACGCTCAACGTCATCCTGAACGCGCCCAGCAAGCGGCAGCTGCTGCCGATGCTGCGGCTCGTCATCCCGCGCTCGGACCAGCTGCTCTTCGAGCAGTACACCTCCGAGGGACTCTACCTGAAGTCGGATTTAGTCGCGACAAGCAACGGCAGCGCGGAGCCCGCGGCGGGAGACTTCCCCCGCAGCGTCAGCCCGACTCCCCCCGCGCACCTGTCGCCCTCCGCAGCCGCTCCGGAGCTCCAGGTGGCGCTCCGCGGCTCACCGGACAGTTTCAGCACCAGCAGCGACGGGACAGCTCCGCTGGTGCCGCTGCTCGGCAGGAACTTCATCCACGAGCCGCCGGGGGCGCTGCGCCAGGTGTCCATGAAGAGGCACAAGAGCAACGAGGGCCTGGGCTTCAGTATCCGCGGGGGGTCGGAGCACGGCGTGGGCATCTACGTGTCACTGGTGGAGCCCGGGAGTCTGGCGGAGAAGGAGGGCCTGCGCATCGGTGACCAGATCATGAAAGTCAACGACAAAGTCTTTGACAAAGTCACGCACGCGGAGGCAGTGAAGGTAAGAAGTTTTTTGTTTTTGTTTGACTGAGTTTGCGTGAAAGTTTCATGTTTGGCCTGTTTGTGAAGAGCAGGGGCGTTTGTGAAGGGGGCCACAGTGTTCTGAGGCGCCCCCCTCCCACACACACACATCAATCTGGTCATGTGACTGGCAACTAACAACTAAAAAAAACCCAAAAACATCCTTAGAATGTTAAATAAGATGTAGGCCATAAATTGGTGGTTGTTAAAGGGCTCATTCGTGTTTATATATATATATATATATGAGTTTCTGCACTTAAAATCAGGCCCGGTGAAAAGATCATGAAGAGAAATAGAATTCAGCCACTTAAAAAACATGTTCACGTCTTTATCTCACTGTTAGACAGACTTTTCCTACAGGAAACTGGACTTTGTAAACCACTCACTCTCCCACACCAAAGTCCATAGAGGAAAATCAGTGATTTTAACTCACAATGACACAGGAGCTGCTGGTCTACTGCTGCCTCACGTGGTCAGTTTGTGTCACTGAGGTAGATCTGAATGAAGGATTTTAAAAGCCGAAGTGACAAAATAAGACATTTGAACTTATTGATGGAGGCAGCAGTGGATCAACAACTCCTGTGTGCTGCAATGTTCAAATAACTGGTTTTCTGTATGGACTTTGGTGCAGGAGGTTGAGTGGTCAAGCATAAGCTTCAGTTTCCTGCTGAAAAAAAAACGCTGTTTATCAGTGAGATAAAGTATTTTAATGTATTCTTAAGACATCTTAGACTTTGGCTGGTGTAGACTTTATTCAGTGAGCCTTTTGTTAAGTGGCTCAAATGTATAATGTCTTGTTTCTCTGCTGGCAGCCATGTTTTCAGTGAGAGCAATTCTCCTTGTTTGTTTGACTGATTGATGACTCTGTGACTTCCTGTAAGGAGGAGGATGTCATTTAAGCATGCAGGTAACCAGACTCTTTACAAGGCAGGTGGTAACCGTAGAGCTGTGTGTGTGTGCGTGTGTGCGTGTGTGTGTGTGTGTGTGTGTGTGTGTGTGTGTTAGCCTTGCTGCTCTGCTGTTGATGCCACTAAGTGTCGAGACTCGGGCCGAAACTTAGCATTATTCTGGTGATTGTTTTCTCAATTAATCAATTGTTTGCTCCGCGAAAAGTAAGAAAATGTGTCCCAAACTACAAACTGATGATGGTCTCAAATGTCTTGTTTTGTGCACAAACGAAAATGGTTCCGTTTTAATGATTTCTTTATTATATGGAGCAAAGAAACCAGAAAATATTAAAATTTAAGAAGCTGAAAAATCTGAGAAACTTATAATATAATTATTATATTTTTATTGTAATGATTGAATATTTTAAAAAAAGGTATATAAAAAAACACATCAAAATAATGATAGTAATTGCGGATTCATTCAGTAATCGATTAATAATTAACTCTCTGTTTTGATGAAAGAGCAGATGTGATTATTGACTCTGAAGACTGATTTACAGAAAGAATACTGAAATTGAATGGTGGTGTTTTCACCCATTCACTGTAAACAGTTGTAAATCTGAGGTTAATGTATTTTTTTGTGGTTAAAGCGAATTGTGGAGGATAAGTAGAAATGTGTATGTTACATTCAAGTTAGAAGAGCAGCATTTAAAGGGATAGTTTAGGGCTTTTTTTAAGTGTGGTATTATGAGGTAAATGGATTTTACCAAATTATCAAAAGGTTCACTGAATAAAATCTCCACTAGCTTAAGTCTACGATACCTTAAAAACATGTTCACGTCTCTATGTCACTATTAGACTTTTTTCAACAGGAAACTGAAGTTGAGAAAATCAACATTTTTAGCTTGTGGTTAAACTGCCATTTTTAAACCACTCATACCGCCATTAGACAGCCTTTTATGACAGGAAACTGAAGTTTCTAAACCTCTAACTCCACTGCACCAAATTCCATAGAGAAAATTGTTGTTTTTAGCTCACAGGGACGCAGGAGTTACTGGTCTACTGCTGCCTCATGTGGTCAGTTTGTGTCACTGAGGTCAGTCTGAAGAAAGTATTTCAAATGTAGAAATTATAAAATAACACATTTAAACTTAGTGGTGGAGGCAGCAGTGGATCACTAAATTCCTGTGAGCCGCGATGTAAAATTGATGATTTTCTCTATGGACTTTGGTGTGGGAGAGTGAGTGGTTTAGTAGTTTATCCTTTAGTAATCTCTGTATAGGGAAATTAATTTAATCCATACTCATAATTTAATCCAGTGGCACTCAAGCTCCTGATCTGTCAGGATTCTAACCAGCGACCCTGTAGTAACAAGGGTAATTTGCTAACAAGCTAAATTCCCTTACTACTAGGTCATGAGCAGAGGCGATCCTAGACTCTGCGGGGACCCAGGCAAACAAGGTGATTGGGGCCCTTCACACTTCTTCTAATTTCACTCCAGCAGGTTTCAATAGTGAAGGGCTCATTACTGCCACTCACAGGTCAGTCTAGGTCATGGCTCGTGCCGGTCAGAACCGGTTTGGATGTAACGGTGCTGAGCTGCATATCAGAGGGCTCTATGGTTGTCAGTGATATATCTTGCCCACCTCTAGGGGGCGAGTTGTTGGATTTATTCAAACAAATTTCCGGTCAGAAACCTGACTTTTGGAAAAAAGTGACGCCTCCATCACTTACATGACAGACGCAAACGAACAGATCAGATTTATTTCCACATTCGAGTGAGTCTTAGAAACGTTACAACCTGAACTTAAACTTGAGAACGGTGTCACTTTCATGACACAGTGCAAACGCGGCCATTAACCTTCTCCTCGGACCGACTGGTTCCTGTGCTGCACAGCGTTTATGCACTTAGCACCGAACGTGATCTCAAACTCTGATGGCTCGAATACTAATGACCCAATCAACCCTCCACATTTTTTTCTCCCCAATCAATTTTCCCCACATTTAAATTTGTCTCTTATCTGCCGAGCAAAGACTATCGATTTCCTGCTCATGTTACTGAGTCGTTTTTATGTGACCAGTCGAGACATAAACCAAATATTTATCTCTCTGTAGCCTCTGATTCTTTTTTTTTTACCCCCTTCTTGTCGCCTCTTTTCACATTTCACTCGTTTTAAAGCCGTCCAGCTTCAGCCTGAATGCGATTACAGGCTTCTAGAACCATGACAGTGATAATTATTTAAACTCTGACAGAACTTTTAATGAACTTATCAGTTTTTCATCAGATTAGGGGAAACTATCAGTGCCAGGGCTGGAACTAACAGTTGTTTTCAGCCTCAGTTAATCTGTCTACTGTTTATTTGGGGGATTCATTAGTTATTTTTCTGGATTTTCTCTTTGTTTTTTTCGAGATAGTTGTGCGTGAAAGGTTTCTGAAATACCGAGACCAACAACCATGACATGTTCAAAGTTGCTTTTCTTCTTTTTGATGTTTGGTGTGAACTTTAGCAGCTAAAGTCGTGTGTGGAACGGTTTAGTTTGGTACAGTACGGTACATATTTCTTTGTTTTTCCATTAGGAATAGTACCAGATTAATCAGCCCCAACCGTTCCATGCTTTGGCACCCTTCCCTTGAGGTACCAGAGTGAAATGGGACGGCACAACAGTTGATTTGACGACAGAATGTCTCGTGTTGTCCTCCATTGTTGTCTGTTGTGTCGCACTCCTTCTTCACCCAGGGCTTTACCATTCCAAACCGTACTGTACTGTTCCAACCCAAAACATGGCACATTGGAAGCACAGCGTCAGTTTACTGTGTTGCTGCCATGTGATTGGCTGATTAGATACTTGCATTGCGAAGCAGAATTATGCAGGATTTCTACCGTAATTTAACATTTTGGAGTCATAGTGACGGATAAATGTCTTGTTGTGGGGACATTGAGTGCTGCCTCCACTGCCCCCTACTGGCTGTTAGTGGAAAATTGGGGTCACCGAACCGGAGTCCGCAGGATCGGGAAGTCTCGTAAAGTGTCGGGTCTCACAAGAAACACGGCGCTTCACCCCAGCCGGATACCGACTATAAGATCAAGGCAGCGTTAGCGTCTTAGCCGACAATTAAGAAGCTTTTAAGAACAGTTGGTGGCTTTTTCGAATAATAAGAATTAAAATACACAAATGCTGACGGACATAGACATGTTTTTACAACAGTGAGGATAAAGAGGTAAACGATGGATGGATTTTACAGTGGCGTCGTAAAAAATATGTCCTCCAAAACTGCAGGGGGAGCTCTGCAGACAAAAAGGCGAAAAAGCAGCTAGACTTCCGCTTTATGGAGCCGCTGAACAGGTGTACCTAATAAAGTGGCCTGTAAGTGTTGTTAAAGGAAATATACAGTGTTTTTATTCACCCTGTTCTTGTCTAATCTCCAAAGAGCATGAATTAATGATTCGTTCGCTGCTTAAATTCACTATTGGTGCTGTTCAAACAGGAAGTCGGTGCTTTTATAATCAATCAACAGATCAATAATCTGTCTGCAACTCCCCAAAGTGATAAAAGATGAGGATTGTAAAACAAGTCGGGAATTGATTAGGTTTAAAACTCCTCCTTAAATCTAGAAGAACTTTGGTTTTAATCACACAAATTTAATATGCGACGGCATCGGCAGGAAGCGCCGCAGAGGTCACCGGGAATCTGCGACAGAATATTAAAAGTAACTTTATGGATGGATTGATGACGTTTCAGTCGACCCTGAGGTTTGAAATCCAATATTCAGTCTTTATCTTCTCTGATTGATTTCCCACTTTCGTCCTCCTCGTCTTTAAATGTGTAGTTTATGCAGAACGAGCAGCGTTTACGCGTCTGCGAGGAAACTGAAGACTTAATTTAAGAGGCGTGAAAAGCTTGACTGGGTTGTAAAGTCAATTCTGGCTCATGATCACAGTCACAGCGGTTTGATTGGTGGTTTTATGCTGTGTGTGTGTGTGTGGGAGCAGGTTTGAGGTCAGGACACAAGGTCACATGACCCAGCAGCTCTTTCACTGTAAAAAAAGAGATTATTTTCTTGGTTAAATCCTTTTTAAAATAGGATTTTAATTCTTTTCTCTGCCTGAGTTGTGTGTAAAACGCCTCGTCGCTCTGTGTCTCCACAGACACGGTGAACAATTACTCAACTCAGTATTAAAGACATTTTTTTGGGATCGGTCGACTCGTGTCCGTGCGTTGATTTTGTGCGTAAACTCGTCCGGCGTGAGCGCAGAATTACATCTAAGCTAACGCTGAGTCGGCAGAATTTATTTGTTATGTTGCCGTCTACAATAAAAACTCAGAAATTCATCACATTAAAGCAACATTACGTCACTTTCGTCTTCTTCTCATGAGCAAATAGGGCATGGATGCGGACCAAGCTGGGCTCACAGCGCCCTCTGCTGGACAACTTGGATATTACCCATTTATTAGCAGATTTCAGAAAGTCAGATGTGCTTCTAGGCTGTATATTATACATGAAAAATCAGTTGTTGCCAGTGATTTGGACAACTTGAAGTTCTGCTTATATTTACATCCGCTCTCTTGTAATTTGTGTGACATGTGGCCGAACCCAAACATGACCCTTATCAGAGAAACTGATGTTGTTTTATTCTTTTATTTATTTTGCTGACTTGATGCCCCGCCCCCTGCTTATAGTCCCACCCACTTGCAGTCTGGAGATGGATATGATTGAACTTTAGAGTTGTAGTGCCAATGCCAATGGTTATCGTACTGTTCCGAGCCTAATCCTCATACAAGGTAATGAATTTTTAAGCAAAAATGTCAGTTAAATATCAGCGGATTATCCGACAATATCAATATTCGTATTTGCCCAGTGAGCCTCTTCCCATGTCTGACAAAAGCTACCAAAATCAAAACGTTTGTTTGTGATGGACATTTTCCAGAGTTAATGTCTCAAAGTGGTTTATTTGGTTTCCAGCAGAAAACTCATTCGCACTGTTTTCCTCCTCTTGTTTGGGTTTTGATCTGCCGCTCTTCCACAGACCTGTTTCTGCTGATGAGTTCAGTCGAAGCCGTACATTGTTGCTGTTTGTTTGCTGCACAGATGAGACGAGGACTCCCAGCTGTGTTTCTCTCAGCCCGTCGCTGTTCGGAGCTTTTTCCCCCTCCTCGTCCTCTCAGTGACACGCAGAGACGCTCATTAGTTCTGACGCTGCCCGTCTGTTTCAACCAAGACAGAACCAGGGCTGATAGCAGCACCGGACGGGCCCATGTGATGGCCATTGTGTGGCGCTAGAGAGAGAGAAAGGCCACCAATAATGTGTTCTGTCAGAGTATAGCAAACGTGGACAACACCCAGAAAGCTTCATGTAATATCTAATTTTTCTTATTGTAAAAGTGTGTACTTCCTGTTGCCAGTAGGTGGTGCAGTGACCGGCTTTGACGATCATGTTGGACTGAACTCATATTACCATCGCAACAGAACTTTCTATCATGGGAACAGTGATGGATCAAGATTATTTGTCCTGCAGGAAATTTGAAGGAAACTCTAACACAATAATGACAGATTATTACACTTAAAGTGCAAAGAATTTTGGAAGTTGCCAGAAATGGGAATGAACAGGTTCTTGTATCTATTCTTATTATAGTCAACCAGAATATATCTGGTCCGTGCCTTTTTATGAGTTTGTAAACAGGTGTAGAGGACATTATTCCAGATTTACAGCTTTCCTTAATCCCACTCTGGAGAGTCAATAAAATTTTACAGGAGCAGGGAGGGAAAGGAATAGACGTAATCCAGCATATTGTTAGCATTAATAATAATGAAGTGTAAAGTAAAAAAAAAATTTTTCTGGGTTTTCTGACATATGTGATGTCTAATACAAATACCACTTTTTTGTGTCCGATATCACAGACGTGAGAGACCGATCCTAGTCCGTAACAGTCGTTCTAGACCTTTTTACGAACTACGAAGCTTTTAACAACACATTTGTGCCGAGTCACTTCAAAGAAAATAATTATCCAACTGTGTAACAAATATTGTTAAGACATAAAAAGCCCAAACATGACTTTTATTTTCATTTTTACTGTCTGCGCATACGTCTACCGACATTGACCGATACCGATAATCATCCCAGGTACAGACCTGTGGCCACTCCTGACCGGCCCACATAAGGTCAGTTGCAAATTAGAAATGTATTAAAAAAAAAAAAGTTAACATCCTGCATGCTTTTATTTTGAATTTTCCTCATTTTCCATACATACTGTATGTGTGTGTGTGTGTGTGTGTGTGTGTGTGTGTGTGTGTGTGTGTGTGTGTGTGCATTTGCATGTGACTTTCCACAGTTTACGTGAGATGAACCTCAAACGTGTCGGATCACCGTCTTTAAAAACTTTGTTTCTGGTAAATGTTTGATAGAATAAACAATATAATGTTTGGCATTTTCATTGTTGCTTCTTTGTTTCACTGCCGACATTTATTCTTAAATTAATCGGTTACACCTTGTCAAACCATACAAATTACTGCAGTTTATAAAGAGATACAATATTGATAGTATTGAGTTGAACCTGTTGGTCCTATTGGTTGTTTTTCCTGTGGCTCTTTGGGGAAACTAATTGCCGACCCCTGGTCTCGTATAAACATCACGTCTGTGTTGGTTCCTGTCAGAAGAGATGAATTGGCTTGTGTGTTGTCAGATCCTGGAGCTCTATAGCTGTCAAAAATAATTGCAACATGATTTTTTTTTCCCATATCATGCAGCTCTCGTCTGCCTGTCCAGATTAAAACTCATCCCTGGATTTTCCAAATTAAAACAGCAGATTTTCCAGAATGAAACAAAAACACAGCGTCCTCTGCTCCGACTCGTTCACCTCCGAAGACGACAAACGTCCCCGCGGCTTGTTAAGTCCAGCAGAAAGCAAACAGTAATAAATGTGGTTCACTGCCTTCTGGCTTCACCTCCAGGCTTGTGATGTTGATTTACTTTATATCTAATAACGAGACCAGCAGAGTTTGGAGTGTTTTTTCTTTTCTCCATCTTTGGTAAACATGGAGCCTGTTGTTGCCTGAAGGCTCCTCCAAGGTTCGACGCTTCACCACAGCAAACAGACCAAACTCTACACAGAAATTATTCCTCTTCCTGTTTCCTGCTCAAACACACTTAACCCCTGAGTGACGAGGTGAAAAACACACAGGGATTCACAGTTTTCAGCTGAATTTCATGACGTGATTCACATCAGTGATTTGCTACGAAATAAAAACAGCTCGCAGACTTTTCTGAATAAACAGAAACAAGTCCATAACTTGTTTTTCCGTCTGCCATGGATCATTTTATTACACTCTCTAAAAGCTCATTAATTTATATAACCACTTGATTTAAAAGGTATTTTACATCACAAGAGGCTCGTTCTGGTGAATATGTTCACTCACACAGATAAAATACAGTCAGTGGACGAGTGCAGCTGCTGTTAGAGAACAACATGGTTTTTAAACTGTGGGTTAGACAACGCAATACTCTGTATCAGTCTGTATCAGTGATACGATACTCTGTACCAGTCTGTATTAGTGATACGATACTTGGTATCAGTGATACGATACTCTGTATAAGTGATACGATACTCGGTATCAGTGATACAATACTCTGTATAAGTGATACGATACTCGGTATCAGTGATACGATACTCGGTATCAGTGATACGATACTCTGTATCAGTGATACGATACTCTGCATAAGTGATACGATACTCTGTATAAGTGATACGATACTTGGAATCAGTGATGCGATACTCTGTATCAGTGATACGATACTCTGCATAAGTGATACGATACTTGGAATCAGTGATGCGATACTATGTATCAGTGATACGATACTCTGTATAAGTGATACGATACTCTGTATAAGTGATACGATACTCGGTATCAGTGATACGATACTCTGTATCAGTGATACGATACTCTGCATAAGTGATACGATACTTGGAATCAGTGATGCGATACTCTGTATCAGTGATACAATACTTGTTTTAGATGATACTCACAATATTCAGTATCAGAGTCAGTGATATGATATTCGGTATCAGTAATGCATACTCAGTATCAGCATTGGTGATATAATACTGATATTAGTATCAGCATCAACGATATGATACTTGCTATCATCAGTAGCGATGTGTTACTCAGTACTGGGTTTCATGGGAAACAAAGGAAAGTCACATAAAAGCTTTTCTTAGCTTGTGTTGTGTTGTGTTTGACCGAAACATGGTTGAAAACTGTGTGTCAGCCACACTGTCGCCACACTTCTTATTTTACGATAAAAGAAGCAGCATTTTACCGAGTCGTGTTGTGTCCGGATTATCTCTTCCTTCGTGGCAGCAGAATATTTGTGGCATCAGCACCACTGTGTTCTTAACAGCTCAACAGTTGTTTGGTTCTGTCCACACAGTTATTCAATTCAGTTGCTGATGTCATTCTTTAACAGGCCAAAGAAACAAGGAAATATTCAGCTTAGGAGCTTAAAAATCAGATTACCTTACTCCATAATCTCTGAGTTCATTGCTCAACTGATACATATTGGACATTTTTGACATTGCGATATATGCTGATAGTGAATTATTGCCCAGTTATCACATATTGCATGTTATGCAAGAACTGAAGACTCTAAATCAACCATAGATGTGAATGGTTCTTTCGTTCCCTACACTATGAAGTTGCTACCAAATGACTGACCAGTTGATATTTGCGTTAACAAGCAGTCAAACAGGTGCAGCTCATAAAGTGTCAGGTAAATATGTATTTGTAATTTTAAAACGGCGTTGATAAAATATGTATCGGTGCAGCAGCTGTCTGTCTTTAGCAGACTGAGGTGTTTGGACCAGCTGAAAATCTGATTAAATAAAGTGCTAACTCACAGTTGCTACTTGAGAAACTCTGTGTTGCCCTTGAGCCCCCGGTGGAACACTTATCACCAAACGGCTCCAGCGGCTCATTTGGCCAGCGGCTCGTACTGGCCGGCGTCCAGTCGTGGGTGTTTGAGTATAAAACGAGTCATGGCTCATGTTTGGACAGTCAGCACTTTTTTACTCTTCTTCTTTTTTTTTTTTTTTTTTTTTGCTTCTTTTAAAATGTTGGCAGCTTGAATTCTTTGCTTCAAGGACAGAAGGAAAAACTAAATCTGTGAATGGAACATGATCGAACCTCCTCTGTACCACGTAGTATCAAAAAGATCCCATATTATAATTCGTAAAGTTCTTAGATCTTCAAATATATGGCATACAATATGACTATATTGTATGGCTAACTAAGCAACTAATGATTATTTTCACATTCAATTAATCTGTAAGTTCTGTAAAAGAAAGTGCTGACCACTGTTTTTCTAACCTCAAAATGTTTTAATGATTTATTTCTTAATATAAAGCAAAGAAACCAGAATATATTCACTTTCAAGAAGCTGAAAAATCATAGAACCTGTTTTAATTATTTAAAAAAAACCCATTCAAACCAATTAATCAATTATAAAATTTGTTGATTAATTTAGTTATTAATTATAATCCTAATAATCGATTAAGCGTCGCAGCCCTACCGTTGAAGCTAACAGCTAAGCATGTTTTAGAAGTTCTTAGAAGTGATGCTAATAAAGTCTTGGGTTACTTTCTTCATATTTTAACCTTTGGGATTATTTAGGTCAACTATGACTCACTCACTAACACAAAAGTCTACATTATCGAGGCACTTCTGTGTGTTTGTTAGGTTTAGCTTTAGCAAGGCTACGCTCAATTTTATGGGCTCTTGTATTTGTGAGTGGGTCGTGGTTTTGATTGCACTGCTAGCTGCTAAAGCTAACAAACACACACACACATACATACACCACTGCCTGGATTTAAGTGCGTCGGGGGGTTTGGAGTGGAGCTAACAGGTATGAGCTTGGTTTTTCACACAATAAATTCGAGGTTTTTCAATGTGATGCAAGAGGAGTTTGTAGCTCCATAATTTAACCATAAAAAAGCTAAAGCTATCAAACTCGCGGCACTGCCTCCATTTTGATACACTGTTGTGTTTGTCGTAGTTCTGTTAAAAACACCATTTTTATAGTTCAACAATACTTTTTTTGTTTTTCTTTTTTCATTTGACGACTCACTAGAGGTGAGTTAAAAACAAAAAAAAAAGGATTTTCCAATTCATATTGATTTTCATTTATAAGATCGAATATTAAGTCATCCAATTTTTACATGGATTTTTAGAAAACACCATTTCTGCCTATCTTAGCTTGGTTTTTCCTGACGTGAGTAGCAGTGGAGCGAGCAGCTAAGCTTGTTTCAGACGTCCTTAAAGGTGATGCTAATGGAGTCTTGAGTCCATAATTTAACCTTGACGATTGTTACCATAAGTCAAGTTCCCGTCAGCTGCACCGTGGACGCTGTCGTCTCTGAACCAGTCGTAACACCGGCTTTGTTTGTTATCTACACTTCCCCTGTGATCGTCGTCTTCCACGACGCGGTGTTTCATTTTTACAACTGCGGCAACAATCCTTTATATTGATGTTTTTGGCGTCCATCTCTGGGGGGCGCCACAGCAAATCATCTCCAAATTTGATTTGTCAGAGCCTTTTTTACTGCGGATGTCCTTCCCGACACAGGCCTCCTCTTTATCTGGGTTTGGGACAGACACTCGGAGGCCCCTCCAGAGCCTTGGGTCAATTTAGAGGTTCCAATTAACAATGAGTGATGGGGATTGGGCACCTTGCTCACTCTGGTGACAAGCCCAATTCCCTTTCACTCATCCATGGGCTGCCCCCGACAGGCCTTATATTGATACCATATTGAATTTTCTAATCAGTTCCCAGCACTAATAGTGCGAGACATTTGATATTTTTCCCCTCTCAGCTGCGAGTCGGCCAAAAGTTTTAAAAAACTTATAACGAAGTCCCTAAATCTGGGAATTGATGGTGAGCAACTACTTAAAGTGGATGAGTGTGAGTCTGTCCAGCTTGTGCTCGGGGGGGAGGGAGGAGGTTGTGCTGAAATTGAGATGGAGTGTTAGTTTGTGTCTTTGGCTGCAGAGTGAACATTTGGCAGCGTGAGAAGAAAACAGGGCGAGAGGAAGCTGAGGAAACCGAGCAGAACACGTTGACAAAAACAGAGGGAAATTAAATTTAAAGACTTAAAAAGTGCTGATTCATCAAAACCAAGCTCAGTAAAATCGTAACAAAAAATTAACCTCATAAAAACAACATCAGCTTAAGAGTGGAATATCCCAAAAATATGTATTTTATCGCTTTATGTTACTGTTAGACAGATTTTCCTAACAGGAATTTTGAAGTTTGTCAACCGCTCGCTCTCCCACACCAAAGCCCATTGAGAAAATCAGTGATTTTAGCTCACAGGGACACAGGAGCTGCTGGTCTACTGCTGCCTCGTGTGCTAAGTTTGTGTCACTGAGGTAAATCCGAATCAAGGATTTTAAACACCAAAATTGAAAAGTTAGACATTTGAACTTACTGAAGGAGGCAGCGGTGGATCAAAACGGCTTGTGTCCTATGAGTTAAAACCACAGTTTTTTTCAATGGACTTTGGTGCAAGAGTGTGGCTGTTGAAAGAAGATGCTGGGCTGATTGGTTTTGATATTATAAGTTGGGGTTTTTATTAGGAATGCAGCCTCATTTGAAACTGGTTGATTGAGTTTCATAAGCAGCCTAAGTCAAAGGACCATGACAGAGAAACAAAGAGGTGCAGAAATGCTTGATTTACATTATTGTGACGGGTTCATATGGATTTTTTGGATCAGTGATGGCCCTAAAAAGTTCTTCTTACTGAATCTAATTGGTTAAAATCATTTTTTTTCCCCTGTTGTCCACAGTTACAGCTGAGCATAAATACCTCATACAACCCCACTTCAGAAACTCTGAACTACCCTTTTAATCATGTTCCATTCCTCTCTATAATTATCATATGAAATATTTATAATTAGCTTTAATTAAGTGGGCGGGTGCTGTGCCAAGTCTCGGCAGTATTGTTTGTTCCACACATGTCTAATGAATGTTAAAATGTTTACCAGCGTAGGAGGCTTAATTGTGTCGGGACGAGAGCCGATGGAAACAAACCGTTTATGATGTCTCAGTCGTGGCAGGAGAGGGTGTTGTTTTTTCAAAAAAAACATATTTAAGCTTTTAGACTTGTTGCTGTTTTATTTTGCCCTTCGCTACTTCCTTTATCCTCTTGTTGAAAGGGATATGTCAGGTTGATTTTTTTTTACTTTTAGAATGATTTCACCACTTAATTTCACCATAAAACAGCCTTTCCTGATTGGAAACAGACGTTTTGTAGTCCGTTCATTCTCCTGCACCGAAGCCCATAGAGAAAATCTGTGATTTTAGCTCATGGGGACACAGGAAACGCTGGTCTGTTGCTGCCTCGTGTGGTAAGTTTGTGTCACTTAGGTGAAATCAAACAAAGGGATTCAAACAAAATAACACATTTGAACTTCCTGATGGAGGCAGCAGTGGACCAACAACTCCTGTGTGCTGTTAGGTAAAATTGATGATTTTCTCTATGGGCTTTGGTGTGGGAGAGTGTGACACCATTTTCAGTTTTCTGTTGAAAAGGGGTTTCAAACTGTTCTATAAACTAATGTTTCATGACCTCAAGATATCTTATGGCGCTTTCCCACTGCATGACTCGACTCTACTCAGTTTGGTATCAGACACATTGTTTTCCATTACTATAGTTCCTCCTCATGTGGGCGGGGTCGTCATATCATGGCTGCAACGGCGTTGATTTATACACGACACAAATGCACAAACTAGTGACGGTCAAAGCAGTTCTTTTCTTTGTCCTGAATCATTTTCCTCAGTTTTATAAACAGATGAGTTCACTGAATGGTTCAGAACTTCCCGCATGAACTGAAATCCGGCTGAACGGCTTGTGATTGGGCTCACCATCTCCGTCGTTCAGCAGTGCTGTCGCTAAATACACCAGACTCCTCTGTTAAATATGGACATTTTACAAATGTCGCGTCAGACTTTTGTTGTTCGCTACAGTTTAATAAAACTGACGGCGGCTCCTGATCTGCGGCTCACGCAGTTCGTAAAGTGAGAGCGGCGACGTTTCTGTGGAGGTACGACTTCCCCTCTCTCTCTGTTTTAGCCCCGCCCTCTTTACCTGGTCTCTCGGCGTTCACACGTAGGTCAGCCGTCCTCCATGTTTGATACAATGCTGGGATGATTTAAGGCTTTTGTTGCCGTGAATTATGTGAAAGTTCAACACAAGCATCTAAAACGAATGACCGGAGTTTCAGGCGATGAGCGCCGATTTGCCTTATTGTAATATTATCATTCTCATTTGCATCATGTAGTCATGTTGTAATTATAGTGTATTGTAACTGTATCATAACGTTACTGTGTTTTAATCGTAATCATATCGTACTTACCGTAATAGTATTGGCACTGTAATTGTATCGTAATTTTATTGTAATTATATTTTTATTATATCGTGATTGTATCAAAATCATATCTTAATATTTTCATTATATTATAATGTTTTGTGGTTGAATCATAATCCTATCATACTTTATATATATATATATATATATATATATATATATATGTAACACACAACAAATACAGAGAAATAAAAATATCAAAATAACCCAATCCAAAAGGAAGACAAAACAAAACAAGATTTTTTGTATATAAGTATATAAGGCTAATATACATAGCATTAGCAAAGTAATGGATACGATGATCTGGAGATACCACAAACCTATTAAAGACATCTTAGTACTTTATATATTTTTTTAATCACAATATTTCGTCGTATCATATTCATTCAGTCCGACAGATATCATGACAGATCATTGTACGATTGTAATATATCGCTTACCGCAGAATGTGCTGTATCGCAATATCCTCAGTTAAATTGGCTATGTATCGTAACGTAATGTAACTGTATTGTAATCGCATGTTAATGCCAGTGTCGCCATATTATCAAAAAATATCGCAATTGTATCGTAATTATTCAGCTGGTCAGATGTTTTTGAAGCGTGATTATACGTCTTGTTATATACCGAGTTTCACCGTATTGCCGTATCGCAATATCCTCAAATAACGTAACTGTATTGTTATCATATCTTAATGCCAGTGTCGCCATATTATCAAAAAATATCGCAATTGTATCGTAATTATTTAGTTGGACAGATATTTTTGACGCATCATTATAGGATTGTCTTGCTGTGTAACGATTATTGCAGAACTGCTGTATCGCAATATTATATTATTGTGGGCCACGTATTGCATATCGTACCTTATCGTTTCATATTGTGACTTAGCCTGCGACTTTGCGATACGCTCTATATTATATGTACGTATATATACTGTATTTATGTAGCAGTAAGTGTTGTTGTCATGGAGATAGTTAACCTTAGAGTTATAAACTTATAATTGCGATAAAGAATCGAAAGTGAAAAATGTAGCAAGGGAAGTAATGATCATAGAGATAATGATGTTTTTTGGTTTATCAGTGGTTTATTAACGTTAGTAAATTCTTCCTTGTTTGTGGATTTTTTTCGCGTAACCTTTGATCGGAGCTGTTCTAAGGCTGGATTTATGTTGAACCCAGTTTGTCGGGTATTTTTCTCCGAGGCTTCGCTGAAACGTCGTGGTGTCACCGTGTCGCCGCAGCACGTCTGATCTGAATATCAACGAGATTAGATTCTTTTAAGGGGCATTATTATTCCGGTTCTGAATGTCGCTGCCTGACAGGTGTAATTATGAGGTGGGCACAAAGAGGCGTGTGTGTGTGTGTGTGTGTGTGTGTGTGTGTGTGTCAGCCACACACACACATCTGTTTCCTCCTCCATGTTTGAAAAAAGCCCCAAATACCTGGAGAATCATAAAAGCAGAGGTGGTGAGGACGGGGGAGGAGGAGTGATGGAGGTGGAGGGTGTCATTATGTGAAGTATGTGATTATTTAAATGAGGTGTTGATTCCGAGTACGAATTTTTCACATGATTGAAATTCAGCGTGGTCTTGAGTGGAGGATCGAGCGGCGGAGCCTGAAAACCACGTCCTGTTCGTGGTAACCAGGCTCCTGTTGGACGATACCAGCTGTCAATCACTCTGGTGTCCACCCATATGCACTTCAACGTCTTATTCCTCTAAAACAGTGGTTCCCCAAAACACTGGGTCGCGACCTACAGATGTGTCACGGGAGATTTGTTTGGGGTCCCCCAACAAATTTGAGCAGTTTTCTTAAACTTTTATTTTGGGATGAAACAACTTTTTCCTGTTTTTGATACAGATATCGCAAACCCGAGTGTATCTGTGTTTGAAGCTGTTAACAACATCTCAAGCAAATTCAAAGACTGTGTAACAAATATTCTTCTCCCATGAAGAAGAAATAAAAAAAAAAAAAATCCAAAACCATGACTCAGCAAAAATGTGTTGCTGATTTTTTTATTAACATTTAACAGAATCTGTGTATTTTGACTAGTATTGGACCGATACTGAGTATTTCAACAGCTCATCCCTACTTTTAGTTTATATTTATATATGTTTAAAAGCACATGCATAAAGGTAAGTTGTCAAACATTTACCAAACTGTTCTTTGTAAAATGCATTGTTTACCAGTTCACAATGATATCAGGTTTTGCAGATATGGCTGTAAATTAGTTGCTAAAGAACTGTAACCGTAATCCTTTATCACTAATGTTTTGGAGGTAGGACTTTCTGTGACCCAATCAGCATCAAGTGGGCGTGTCTTCCCATGGGTGGGCATGTTTTCTTAAGTGGCTGTGCTAGCATCCTCCAAGAGTTACTTATTATATGCTTTTAAAACGTTTTGGTTAGGATTTATGTGTATATGTTTTAAATTACATGCATAAATGGCTGTAAATTAGTTGTTAAATTATGCACACATGTGCCTCTTGTCACAAAGTAGTTTTTGATCTTTAAAAAGTGAGTCCACATATCGAAAACTCGGGAAACTGTCCTCTAAATGGACCAAAATTCATGGAATTAATGCCATGCTCTACTGAAAAAGAGCTGAATCTAGTGATTGAGACCATTGAACCAGTGGTGTCGCCCCCTGATGGTTGATCATAACAATACAGATTTCAAGCACTTCCAGATTGGCCCCACTTTCCAGGTCTAGAAAGAACGTACATCATGAATATTAGGGCTGCGGCTAATGATTATTTTTATCAATTAATAATAATAAATTGTCAGAAAATGTTAAAAATGTGTGTCAGAAATGTTGATGTTCTCACATGTCTTGTTTTGTCCACAAACCAAAATGATTCCGCTTTAGTGATTTTTTTTTTTTTTTTTGTTATATGGAGCAAAGAAACCAGAAAACATTCACATTTAAGAAAATGAAAAGTCACAGAACTTGTTGAGCTGCCGCGCAGAGACATTTCAATTGTAGGAATCAACGTGTATTATGTGCGGGTATAAAGAATTTCTCCTCATATAAGTGTGGATTATAATCCCTGAAACTTCACAGAGGACCGGCGTTTCCTTCCACTGCACAACTCCATTACTGCAGGGCATAATATGTTTGACACCGGCTCAAGTTCTGAAGTGTTTTTAAAAATTAGATTGTCAAATCTGAAAGGCTTTGGCTTTTTCTCAGACGACAGAAATCCATTAAAGAAAGGAATAGTGGAAAATCATGAAAGAAAAGAAAACACGACAATGAGGCTAAAGCCTTTTGTGTTTGTTCTTGTGTCGCCTCGCGACGCCTCCCTGACATTTTCTGTAGGTTTAGCCCCAAGTACAGGATTTATTTTCGGTGGTCTACACAGGTGACGGTGCTCTTTGTGCTCACAAGCTCAGTTAAAACATGACCGGGGACAAAAGAAACGACAGGTTTTAGCCACTTTACAAAAAGTTAATCTAATAAAACCTTAAATTACAACATTTGCTGTAAGATGTCCCTTTAGTTTCCAAGGAAACTAAAGTTTGTCACTTTGCCAAATTTCTCCTGCACCAAAGTCCATGGAGAAAGTCAGCGATTTTACATCACGGCACACAGGAGTTGACTTGTGAACTTGTAAACCACTGCTGCCTCACTCACCAAGTTTGAATGCTTTATGATGTGACGTCGGTGTTTGAAATCCATTATTCGGGTTCACCTCGGTGACACAACCTGGCCACAAGAGGCAGCAGTGTACCAGCAGCTCCTGTTCCTTTGAGAGCTAAAATCGCTCATTTTCTCAATGGACTTTGGTGCTGCTCCTAACTGGCTGCAACTTCCTGGCTCTTGTGTTTCAGCCTGTTTGGCGTCAAGCACAATAAATTAACCTCTTCAGTGGTCGTTATGTTTGTTAATGCCTGCAGCTTGGTGCTCGGCACTGACCTCTAGAGGAAGTGTTGCATAAACGTCCATACCATAGCAAAATTACAGTACATGGAGAGTATAAATAGGCCTTAAGGAGCCAGTCGTTTCTCCCCCTCTTCCTCTGCCTCCCTTGGTTGCAGGTAGTTAATCACCTGAAATATCATTCCACATATTTCCCTCCACTTTAAACCATCATAACTTAAGCTGACACACACACACACACACACGCAGTGAGAGGACAGCATAACTGCAGGGTTCTATGAAGATTGAAAACTCAAGGGCGATTCGGGTGACATCACGTAATTCGCCCTGGGTTGAATCCCCCCGTGTAATATTTCTATCAGACGATCAGACGTGAGAACTCGATGTGATTGGTTCAGGGGCGGAGACGGCGTCTGATTTTTTTTATTTTTTTTCCCCCCCAGGGTCAAACGAGCCTCTGATAGACCACAATGACGGACGCTGATCAGACACAGATTATGAGTGTGAGACTTAAAACCTGCCACAAAGCAGACGGATAATTGACTCCATGTTCCTGCGAGATAATGATTATTTAATCTCCTGATTGTTTTCTCAGTTTTTGTGATGGATTGAACAGACACGGAGGGGGAAAAAACTCATGTCAAAGTGATGATGAGGAGGAGGAGTGAGGACAGACAGCCGCAGATTGAGCTGCACCTTTTCATCCTTTCACAGAATCCAATTCACAATTTTCACAGACATCTCATTCAGTCTTTGCTGATGGATCTATTTGAACTCTGCAGGGGAGATGATGAGAGAAAAAGAGAGAAAATCGGAGGGAACAAAATCTCTGAAAGGGATAGGTTTTTTCAGATTTTATCCAGTTAGAAGGGACTCACTTAATTAAATCTATGCCAGCTTAAGTCAATAACATCTTAAGAATATTTTTGCTGCTTTATCTCACAGTTAAACAACCCTTTCTGACAAGAAACTCCAGTTTGTGTTGCCTTGTCAAACCACTCACTCTCCTGCACCAAAGTCCATTGAGAAAATCAGCGATTTTTACGTCACAGAACTCTGGAGCTGTGTATTCACTGCTGCATCTACCACTAAGTTCAAATGTGTCACTTCGGGGGTTTAAAAGCCTTCATTCAGCATTAACACACAAACAGTGACACAAACTTACCACACGAGGCAGCAGTGGACCAGCAACGCCTTGGTTTCCGTGAGCTAAAAAATGGCTCTTTTCTCTATGGAGTTTGGTGCAAGTGGTTTACAGTCACATAAAACATTGGTCAGTCAGTCAGTGAGATTACACCACAAAAATATTTTGCAGATTAAAGCAAGTGTAGATTTTAATATGCAAGTTAATATGCAAGTGGGTCACTTCGTAATAGTCTTTGCAATCAATCATTTTCATGCGGCCCGCCACGTCATATCAACTTATAATGAGTTATTTCTTGTTTTTTTTTGTATTAATAGATTCGTTTTGCATCATAAATTTTTTTATATTGTGCACTGTTTATTGTTCCATATCAAAACAAACACCTTTACTTTAAAATGATGTGAAATATCATAGTAAATATTATTATTTTTATATCTTTTTCTCAAAGAACTAGACTTTGCCTCACTTGATCGGCCCCCTTGGACACTCAGTGGTCCCCAGGTCATTTGAGTGTCACCTGTGCCTCATACAACCTCACGTCATTAAACCTGAACTTTCCCTTAATGTTGGTTCTGCTAACCCTAGCAGAAAACGACATTTTCTGTCCTAAACACGGACCTTGTCAGCACCAGTAAAGTCCTCATGGAAACCAAAACCTGGTCCTAATGAGGAAGAACCTCGTTTCTGATGAACTGGTTAAATCTAACATTTGGATTGTGGTTAGGTTAAAGTTAGGGTCAGGGGCTGGGGAATGCATTATGTCAGGGAGTGTCCTCATGAAGACTGACGCACGAGAATGTGTGTGTGTGTCCAGTGTCCTTGCACATCAAGTGGGAACATTTTTAAGTGTTTTCTCCTCTGCTGGAGTAATTTCTCAGTGATTAACGAGAAAGCAAAGTACACCACGTCGCCTTTAAAAGGTTTTTAAAAGCTGCATTAGGTCAGTGCCTATTTAAAGCTCTGGTACGTACATATTTGTTGATTTTTTTATTTTATTGTTAGTGTTATTACCATGTGTCTGGTCTGGTTTTTGACAATTATTTGTTTGCTGTGCCCTCCCTTCTGCCTGAAAACAGGTTCTGTCAGGCAAAACTATCAGACCTGACTGAGTGAGCGTTTTGGTCAGTGATTTGTATTGATGTGGAGCTTTTCTAGTCTTGATGACCATTTAAAGCTGCTTTACACTACAATTAAGTGTCTTGACATGTAGACTAGTGGAGCCAGGAATTGAACCCGCAACCTTTTGACAACTCTACCACTGAGCTACTTTTGGGAAAGTGAGGACATTTTGATTGGTCCTTTTAAAGAGCTTTATGAGGGTTCAGACCTGGTTTTTAGGCATGAGATTTGGTTTATGTCAGATTGAGGTTAAGGGTTAATAATAATGCTTTGTTTTAGTCCAAGTGTCCCAGAGGAATAGGTGTGTGTGTAGCTGGTCTTCCACATGTTGTGGGGACCTAAATGTGTCTCCACACTCACATTATGGGGACTTGTCTTCCTTATGGGGACAAAAATCAAGTCCCCATAATGTAAATGACTCCATTTTAAGGTGAAGACATGTTTTAAAGTTAGGCTGAGGTTAGAGTTAGGTTAAGGTTAGGCTGTGAGTGTGTGTGGTGAGTGAGTGAGTGAGTCATGTTCAGACTCAGACAAGTCAATTGTTCTGGAGATGAAACAGTTTTTGTTGTTCCTGTCTGAGAACAAGCACTCACTGCTTTATTGCATTTTCTCTCCAAACCCAAGGCTATCAGCTGACACACACACACACACACACAGGTTTCCATGACTTCAGAGGACATTGCATTGACTTTCATTCATTTCCTGCAGACTTCCTCTAACCTTAACCATAATTACTAGTGTCCTAACCCTAACCTTAACCTAACCCTAACCATAATGTGACTGAGTAAACAGATTTAGGTTCCCACAACATAAGGAATACCAGGTACACACACAGGGTTTATGGTGCGTTCCATTCGGAGTCACTTCCTGTGTAATCCCAATTTAGAAACATCACCAACCCCAACATGGGATTCCAAGATGGCTGCCACTCGTACAAACTCTGGTACTTTTACCATTAATTGCATTTCTGTCTGTTTGTTTCACAGTAAATCCATTGTTCATATAACACTGTTTCATTTTTAAATAAACATAAAAATAAACATTTTGCTCAGCTGTTTGTGTGAACAAAATACCACGTAGAGCGTTGATATCAACTGGTATCGACTGGTAATAGTTGTTTGCCACTTCTCAACTGGAATGTAGTGAACGTGGGAGTGAAATCCGACCCCTGATAAATCCCCTAAAAAGTTGTGAGGACCAACACCTTAAACACTCCCTCAATCAGGACAAAACTATCAATGTATGCTGACGTTCCATTGTCTCAAAGACACTCACAAAGACTAAACAGACACAGAATAATAACATCAACAACAACATAGGAGAAAAAACATCCACAAAAGTTACGCACTGAACCTTTAAATTCGGCGCTGACCTTCTCTGACCTTTAAACACAGCTGTTTTGTCTTTAAATGCTGAGAAATGACCCAAAAAATTCCTTCTCTTGATGTGGGAGGACACTGGATTCCACTGTTGGACACACACACATTCTTGTACATCATTCTCAGTGAGGACACTCATGGACATAATGGGTTTTTTCTTTTAACCTAACCTTAACCCTTAAATTTAGCCTCACCTAAACTTTAACCCTAAAACCAGGTTTTGACTTTTAAAGAGCCCTTTAAACGTCAACAACGAAACTGTTACGTACTGCAGCTTTAAATAAGCGGCTTTTAAAAACCTTTGAAAGCAGCTGCTTTGTCTTTGAATGGTGAGAAATGACTGCGGCAGAGGGGACAAAAAAAAAGTCCTCTGTTGATGTGTAAGGACACTGGATTTCATTGTTGGACCACACACACTTTGTGCTTCTATCAGTGTGAGGACCCTCATAGGCATAATACATTCTCTAGCCCCTTACCCTGACCTTAACCATCACAACTAGATGCCTAACACTAACCCTTACCCTAACCTAAACCCAGTTCCAACCCTAACCCTAAAACCAGGTCTTAACCCTGAAAAAGCCATTTTAAGGGGGTAAAAAAAAGTGAGGACCAGCCAAAATGTCCTCACTTTGTCAAAATGTCCTCACTTTGTAGGTGTTTATACGATTTTTGGTCCTCACTCTGTAAGTACAAGAACACACGCATACACATACAGGTTTGCACTTCTATCACAGTGAGGACCCTCATAGACACAATACATTCTCAGGCCCCTTACCCTAACCTTAACCATCACAACTAGATGCCTAACAAAACCCTAACCTAAACCCAATTCTAACCCTAACCCTAAAACCAGGTCTTAACCCTGAAAAAGCCATTTTAAGGGGTGAAAAAAAAGTGAGGACCAGCCAAAATGTCCTCACTTTGTCAAAATGTCCTCACTTTGTCAAAATGTCCTCACTTTGTAGGTGATTATATGACACACACACACACATAGAGAGAGGCTCCTAAAGTCTACATGTCTGGTCACTGTGGCTGCGTCTCTGTGGGACATTTTCTCCCGGGTGCTGAGTCGAGTCATTACGAAAGCAGCCGGAGTTCTCATTTGCCTCTGGTTTTAAAGCATCACTGCTCTATTTTCTGCTCTGACCACCCCCGTGTGCCATTAGCGTGGACATGCGTGGAGAAGCCATCGTCACGTGGCGAGAGGCCGCTCAACTTGTGTCAGCCGTCGTCCCCGCTCCAGCGAAGAGGCGACGCTCCGCTGCGGCGTCTCATAATGGCTCGCGGAGACGTCTGATCATCGGCTCCCGCCACCACAGATTATATCTTCGTAGGAACCCACACACGTGGGCTTTGAGACGTTTAAAGGAATAGTGCAGGGCAATTTGTCATTTAATAACATTTAAATGGTATTATTCTGCCTCTATTGTAACATCATTTGTATTTTCTTTTTCTGAATATTTTTTATTGCATCTTCTATTTGTACTTCTGACCCTTTAGCTGCTGTTACAAGTTCTACAATGTGGCATTAAAAACAGGCTCTGTGTGTGTTCAGTCAAACTCTGACCTGTTTGCGGTCATCTCACTTTACTAGCTCATTGTTGCTGCAGCCGCCTCCTGTCCTGACATGAAACAAATCAGTACAAATCAGTGCAATACTGGAGTCATGTGGAGCTGATAGACTTAATCAGCATTCAGTGATCTCGTCTGACAATAGTTTTAATGTAGCAGACGTGAAATATGCAAAAGTGTCACTATCCTGGACCAAGGTCCATAGAGAAAATCAGAATTTTTAGCTCACAGGGACGCAGGAAGTGCTGATCTACTGCTGCCTCGTGTGGTCAGTTTGTGTCACTGAAGTAAATCTGAACAAAGGATTTCAAACCCCGAAATCAACAAATAAGACATTTGAACTTACTGATGGAGGCAGCAGTGGATCGACAACACCTGTGTGCTGTGATGTTAAAATCGCCGATTTTCTCTCTGGGATTTGGTATAAGAGAGTGAGCGGTTTACAAACCAGTTTCCTATTAGAAAAGTCAGGCTTACAGTGAGATAAAGAAATTAGCATGTTTTTATGATATTGTAGACGTTTATTAGCTGAGTCTTTTGTTAAGTTAAGTGGCTAAAACCTGCTTTTCAGCACACCACTCCAAAGTCCATAGAGAAAATCATTGATTTTAGCTCACAGGGACATAGGAACTGCTGGTCTCTTGCTGCCTTGTGTGGTCAGTTTGTGTCACTGAAGTAAATCTGAACAAAGGATTTCAAACCCCGAAATCAACAAATAAGACATTTGAACTTACTGATGGAGGCAGCAGTGGATCGACAACTCCTGTGTGCTGTGATGTTAAAATCGCTGATTTTCTCTATGGAGTTTGGTGTGGGAGGGTGATACTCACAGATTTGACCCTCCATGATCGGTGATTAAAAATTAGTCAAAACATAAAGTAAGATACAGACGAGAAGCTGCAGCACAACATTTAACTGGATTAAACAGGCAGGACATGTTTGCTTCCACTAATCGAGCTTTCGAGAATTCTTAAGTTTCTTATAAAAGAGGAAATATGACTTTGATAGGAAAATAAACAAATTAATTTAGACAAAGCAGATTTTTACGTTTTATTTATTTAATTATTTGAGGTAAATGTAATGTTCTTCCGTAACATTGAGAGTGAAGGAGCAGTGTTTGGGTTGACGCCTCCGCAGTGTCAGCGCTGGCTGGATTCTGCTCAGAGGCAACAGTTTTGTTTGTGTTTTTGAATAAATTTAGCCTAAAGCTTCATGTGCTCTTACTCTCTCTGTTTCTGTGTGTGTGTGTGTATTTATTTATAGCACATGGTTTGAGAGCCACTCTCTGTTAACTGTCAGTGCGGCAGTGGATGAAGAAGCCTCTCTCATGCACAAACAGCTGCTTCGTTCTCAGCTCGCTGCATGTTCGAGTGTCATAACCAAAGAGATGGAGGGTTCACACACACACACATGCTGGTTTTGCATTCTTTGTGTGGACACTCATAGACATAATGCATTCCCAAGCACCTTACCTTAACCCTAACCTAATCCTAATTCTAATTGTAACCCTAAAACCTGGTCTTAATCCCCAAAGAGCCTGTTAAAGTTGTGTAGACCAGACAAAATGTCCTCACAAGGTCAAAATGTCCTCACAGAGATAGGTTTGCTTGACAACTGGTCCTCACAGACAGTCCACACGTATAGTATGCGATGAAATGATGGAGGATTTCACAGGATTAGGGACAAAAACAGGCTGCTGCTTTATTTTGCACCTTTACTGTCAATCACATGTGACTTCCCCTGTTTGTTTTTATAGAGATAAAGAAGAATTCTGTGTTTCAAAAACTACCAGGATTCATTTTATTGATGTATCTTCCATCCATCCATCCATACAATACTTAGGGATAAGTATCAAAGTCCAGCACTGATATCTGATAATCAGCCAATATCTGCCGATACGATATTGTGTCCATAATATTGTGATCCCTAGTCAAAAAGTCTTGACCAGAATACTGTCAGAAAATCTTCTACACAGCCTTAGTTGTCGTAAATTGCTGCTCACGAGGACAGTTTAGTTTGTTTGTTTCCTCCATTGTCGCCTAAAAAACAACATGATGTCTCTGTTGTCGAATTCTGATGAGCAAAAATGGGCGTGGCCAAAGCTGTGCTCAGCGCTGCCTCTGCTGGACAAATGTCAGTTACTCAAATCAATTCAGGAAATCAGCAGCCATAAATCCTTACCACTTCCTCGTTGGTCAGAATTCACGTATCGATGACCTTCTCGACCAGGGGTGTAAAACATACGGCCCGCGGGCCAGAACCGGCCCGCCAGAGGGTCCAATCCGGCCCGCAGGGTGAATTTGTGACTCTAATCCTGATGTGGAATATGATTTTTCAGTTCCTGATACCTGTGACTGTGATCTGTAACTTGTAATGCACACGTGCAAATGGTAAATTTAGACATAATATTGTTGAAATTGCCCTTTTTCTTCTCACATAATTTCAGTTTCATAATATGTTTTGTAAAAAGATACTTCATTAAATGTAAAATTTGGAGTTCCTGTTTTTTATAGTTTACTACATTTTTATTTTACTGGTCCGGCCCACTTGAGACCAAACTGAGCTTCATGTGGCCCCTGAAGTAAAATGAGTTTGACAACCCTGGTCTAGACAAACAAAGCTGAAGCCCATTCTGTTTACAGTCGTCATGGTGGGCGAGCGTTTTAAAGCTCACTTCGATAAATGTTGCAAAAAAAACAGCAACTTGTACTATTCACAGCATTTTAGCTATAATTTGACATTTTGAGTCATTTCTCGCTGAATTGGTCTCCATGAGGACTACTGGTCCTGACAAGGTCAGTGTTTGTGATAGAAAGTAAATGTATTAAAGAGGCAACAAATAGAAGAACTCACACACACACGCACACTCTCGTGGCAGGTCTAAAAAAGACGTGGGAGGACAGGTGCCGCGCTAACAGACGGGAGCTGGCACTCGCTGAATCGCAGACTGTGACACTAATGGACCTGGAGAGACACAGAGAGACAAAGAGACACAGAGAGGGACGGACACATCTGGACCTGTTACCATGACACTCAACCAACCAGCAGCCAAAACACTGATTTAGAAACAGTGAAAGGGAAAAAACCCCAAAAGTGCTGTCATTTAAACGGAGTCAGAGCGACAGAGCAACTGTTCGGCATCTCTGAAAACCCTCAGCATTTCACAATCCTGTGAGTGAATGTGTGAATGTCCACACATGAATCCAAATCCTCTTAATGCTTAAGGACATTTAGCTACAAATAACAAGTGCTGTTGAACAAAGAGACGTCAGTGAAAGTCAAGTGTATTTGTAAGTCAAGTGTGTGTCCAACCAGTGTGTGTCCAACCAATGTGTGTCCAACCAATGTGTGTCCAACCAATGTGTGTGTCCAACCAGTGTGTGTCCAACCAGTGTGTGTCCAACCAGTGTGTGTCCAACCAATGTGTGTCCAACCAATGTGTGTGTCCAACCAGTGTGTGTCCAACCAGTGTGTGTCCAACCAATGTGTGTCCAACCAATGTGTGTGTCCAACCAGTGTGTGTCCAGCCAGTGTGTGTCCAACCAATGT
>JAFBJR010000086.1:1030732-1101495 GCA_016785285.1 Brachirus orientalis
TGTGTCCAACCAGTGTGTGTGTCCAACCAGTGTGTGTCCAACCAATGTGTGTCCAACCAGTGTGTCCAACCAGTGTGTGTGTCCAACCAGTGTGTGTGTCCAACCAGTGTGTGTCCAACCAATGTGTGTGTGTCCAACCAGTGTGTCCAACCAGTGTGTGTCCAACCAATGTGTATCCAACCAATGTGTGTCCAACCAATGTGTGTCCAACCAGTGTGTGTGTCCAACCAATGTGTGTGTGTCCAACCAGTGTGTCCAACCAGTGTGTGTCCAACCAATGTGTATCCAACCAATGTGTGTCCAACCAATGTGTGTCCAACCAGTGTGTGTCCAACCAGTGTGTGTGTCCAACCCGTGTGTGTGTCCAACCAGCGTGTGTGTCTTTCTATTCTATTCCATTGTCTTTTGTTATATTGTATTGTATTAGTTTTAGTTTTTTAGTTATATGCATGAATGTTTGGTCCTACATGCTTCTGTGCAGCTGTATTTCAGACCAATGATTAACAGTGGACGGTTTATGTGTCTCTGTGTAAACACGCGTGTCCTCGTGTCCGCGTGTCCCCGTCCTGTTCTGAGCGTCACTACATGTGACTGTTGCCCTGTATTGACGTTCAGCTGCAGTGAGGTGATGATGACTTTATGGCCCTCTATGCCTGGACCTAATCCATGTCTCACCCTGCTGGTGGCTCTTAATGGCCGACACACACACACACACTCAGGCGTGTCAGTGGAGCTCAGGCGTGTCAGTGGAGGGAGGATGTTGTGGATGTTCTGTCCTGGCACAGATATCGACTCCATCGATGAGCTCGGCCTAATTTTCCCGGCTCCATCTACAGAGATGCCTCACAGTGAGAGGCAATAAAAACAAACTGACTCTGCTCAACTGAAACAGGTCTCTAATATGTTCATATCCACACGCACGCATGTGTGTGTTTGGACATGGATTTACATGTGCATGTAACATGTTTTCTCTCTGAACACTGAAAATAATTATGTTTTAATAACATTTACAGCTCATGTCCATTCTCCTCTTACCCTAAAATTTCATTATATTATGTGTATTTCCTGTGTATTTCTTGTGTATTTCCTCACACGTGTGTTAAATGAAGCAACTGATAATTATTTTAATCATCTATTTATCTGGTGATTATTTTCTTGAGGATTTGATCAGTTTTTTGTCCAGGAAAAATATATTCATTCATCTAGAATTCGCGGGAAAAAGGCAGACACAAAAACACATAAACGAATTTGAAATAATTTGAAATGTTGTACGTGACACTTAAATGATCAGTTCTACCAATTATGATTTATATCACAATTGTAATACCCGTCAAACGTAATGACAATATGACTTTTTGACCATATAATGTGGAAAAAGCTGATTTTAGCCACTTAACAAGAGACTCTCTCAATAAAATTCATGCCAGCTTAAATCTGCAATATTATAAGAATATGTTTTTTTTACTTTATCACACTGTTTGACAGATATTTCCAGCAAGAAACTGAAGTTTGTAAACCACTCACTCTGTGCTGTGATGTTAAAATCGCTGATTTTCTCTCTGGGATTCTTCAGTTTCCTATTAGAAAGTCAGGCTTACAGTGAGATAAAGAAGTGAGCATGTTTTTATGATATTGTAGACGTTTATTAGCCAAGTCTTTTGTTGAGTGGCTAAAACCTGCTTTTCAGCACACCACACCAAACTCCATAGAGAAAATCAGTGATTTTAGCTCACAGGGACACAGGAGCTGCTGGTCTACTGCTGCCTCGTGTGGTCACTTTGTGTCACTGAGGTTAATCCAAACAAAGTATTTCAAACCCTGAAATCAACAAATAAGACATTTGAACTTACTGATGGTGGCAACAGTGGATCAACAAGTCCTGTGTGCTGTGATGTCAAAATCGCTGTTTTTCTCTATGGAATTTGGTGTTGGGCTGGGGGTCTGCGTGGTAAGCATATACAAACTTCAGACTCTTGATTACAGCGAGAGATTGTAGATCCACCAGCGTATGTTGAAACTATTCCAGACAAAGCTGCTTCCAGCTGAGTTAAGCTGATTAGCTGTGTGTGTGTGTCAGGGACACGTGATGCTTTAATGGGTCCTGTGTTTAATTTTCATTATTGTACGTACGTAATGTGTTGAAAACACTGTAGCTGGATGTCTTTGATGGCCTCTGCCTCATCACACTGCAGTTCAGTGCTTAGCATATTGGCCATTTATAGCAGACTGTTTTCCTGGAATGGCTTACATTTAAACAGGGAAGTGTTGTGATTACAGTTATGAGCACCAGGACGTCTCTGCTTTAACTTCCTTTCAGGCATTTAAAAAAAAAATCTCTAAAAGTTTTTATTTTTAACGGGGGCAACGATTATTAGACGTCGACAAAACTTGATGACGATGAGTTTGATTGTTGTTTAAGTAGTGACTCATCTCACTTTCTACCCGTCTCTGCTGGGAGAGAAGCGCGACGATAGATGCTACGTGTGTGACGCCGCCGCCGCTAGCTCCGTTAGCTTGGCTAATGCTGCTGCTTAGCTAAGCCAAGCTAACAGGGGAGTTGGCGGATTCATTTGTTCATATGTTGTCGGAGTAGAAATACTTTCACGCGCTGTTTTAGTGTGTTTAGTTTGTGTTGCTCACAGCGCCCTCTGCTGGACAGCTTCATAATTACTTCAAACACTATAAGGCTGTATTTTTTTTATTTGGGTGGTGGGGGGAAAAATGTATACAGTGAAATATTTTGTTGTTATATATCGCTTTAGAGACACCAAGTATTTTTTTAGCAGATACTTTTTTCGATGATGTTATAAATAAACATTAAATTTTATTTTAATTTTGTGGATTAGCATAAAAAATCAATTGATGTTTCAGTCCACTAGATAGTACTCACTCTCACTAGAGCTGTTGTGTGATATATCACAATTTATGATTTATGAATACTCAGTATTTTGCACTGTCGTAATAATATCTGGGGATTCCCACCCCCATTAAATGGATTTTTAGGGTTATTTGTCGATTAATCGATTCACTAATTGGTTACTAGTTGTCAGTCAAATAGAAATTAGTGGCGGTGCTAGTTTTATTAGGTCTACACTTGTCAGGATTATATGAAAAATACTTGAGTGATGAGCTTTATCTCAATGTGGGAAACTTTTTTGGGGGTGGAGACTCTTTAGCTCCTCCCACCAGATGAGCACGGGCAGATGCACAACCTTTGAGGCTACCGGTCCAGCTCTGAAAATGTTAAATCGTCCATCTTTACGTAGCACTTTTCTAGTCTTGATGATCATTCAAAGCTGTTGAAGCTTAACAGTTTATCCCATTTAAACCCATTCATTCACACAGCACATCTCTTTTATCACACATCTGAGCGACTTACCCATCAACACAGCAACGTGTAGACTAGCAAAGCTGGGGATTGACCCCAAAAAATGACCAACCACTGATCCACCGTGTCCCCAAAAAAGGCTCTGCCCACATTGACACTTTTTTTTTTTTTTTAGGGTGTAATATTCGAAATTGCGTTATTCGCACAACTCTCGTCGCTGAATCATTTGTGTTTGCTTGAACAATAGTAAGCTAATCGCCTGCTAGCGCTAACTACAGCGTAACACAGTAAAGTCTGACCAGAACAGCACATATTTTCAGACTTTACTCTGTAGTCCAGCTTCTTCGCCCAGTTTCCGCCCCTTCCCCCACTCTGTTTCTGGCTCAACTAGTGCCAACTAGTGGTTGGAGGCTGAACTACAACACCAAACCATTGTTAAGAATTTTTTGAATTAATGTCAATACAGTGATAAAAAAATCTATTTAAGCAGTATTACACCATGAAATATTGTGATAATTTAGTGTTTTGATATCTTCTTACACCTGTACATGATATGAAGCACACATTGGATAATGTAAGCTTCGTGAAGAAATAGTTGCATGTTCTGTACTGTACAGGTGACGTATGACCGGGAGTAGGCGTAGACGGAAAACAAATGTGTGTGTAGCAGAGATGGATAGAGTGGTAACAGTCGGAGGTGGAGACAGTTTATTTTGGCCTGCGTGGATTCGCTGTCGCCTCTGGAGTTAATTTTCTGCATAGCTGAACACTGAAGGCTTGAGGAACAGCTATGTTTTGTGGGGCGATCGCGGCACGTGAGACAGAGAAGCGCTGCAGGATCCTGCAAAGGCTTTTTCCTTTCTGCTTTTTTTCTTTGCCGGGGCTTGAAAGCCCTGAGGATGTTACCGCAGTGCCGCCATCTCACCACCTTTGAATTCCCAGCACTGTGTCCTGAGGTTCATGTCAGACGAGGTCAGGGAAGCAATTTCTCAGATTTTCATCTCATTCATGAAATATTTGTGTCTCTGCTTGAGCACTGGAATACATAATAAACACGCACACACAAAAACGTTTGCCCGCATGGTTGATTTCAAAGTCTTCAGGTGGAGGCTGGAGTGGACGTGTGGCTAATGAAATAGTAAATGAAGTGTGGGGCCTGTTCTCCATGAGCGGGTAATGATGAATAATGTACTGACTGGCAACGTCATGTGTGATAAGAAGCATATTTGAAATATCTGCACGATCCACCCTCACAGCTTCCAACACATAAGGAATGGAACGTTCCAGTTTTAGTTGGAAGTCAGAATTTCAATGAGACATCTGTCTAATGTATGAAAAAGAAAAGGGGAGGAAAAAGTAAGATTTCCATGGCTCCAATTCTTTTAACATGGATTGTTTTCTCGGTGTTCCTCAAGGTTCCATTCTTGGACCTATTTAATTCACACTATATTCTTGTTATCCTCCTCTTTTTATTATTATTATTATTATTATTATATATTTCTTCATTACTATTTGGACAGTGATTTATTTTATCTAACAATCACAGTCCACTTTTATCATTTTTATTTTTCTCTTGTTAAATTGCGCATATTTTTGTGTACTTGTACTGTTACTTTCTCTTACCTGCCGAGTGAATATGCAGGTAAATCAGCATTTTATCAGTAACCTAATATACATCTAGTACCTACAACTTAACTGTATATTAGCTTCCCATATTAAAAAGACCACTAAAATAAGTCTATATTTTAAGTTTTGTTGTTTTTTGTTCTCCTCTATGACGCTAAACTGAATAACTTTGATTTATTTGAGGACTTTTTGAAATGATGGTGGATATTTCGTACATTTCCTGACATTTTGTTAACTGAAGCAACTAATCTTAAAAAAAAAACAACAACAACTAATTAACATATTTATTGCATCATTATCAAAACATCCAAATCAGCCCGAGTAGAAATAGAGTAAATGAGTTGCTCGGTTGAAAATGTCGTGCACTTGCTGTGTCACTGAGCTCTGCTCTGTCAAACCACTGAGACTCTCATTTCTGCTGAGTTTGACTCGAGCTGATGGATCTGATAGATTGATCGACGCAGATAATGGAACACCTCCGATCAGAGCGCGTGTGTCTGCAGAAGGGAATATCATCCTCTCTGGGTGGGACTAGATGGAAGAGTTGAGGAACGGAAATCACTGCTCCTAATGGGAGGCAGGGATGCTTAGAACTTCACGGTGACAAATGGTTTTAATGAAGACAAAGACAAAGAAGTCTCATGCACGTCTGCAATGATAATTAGCAAAGCGAGGAGGCGAGAGATGGTTTCCCTTAACTGCCTGTTTCTGTTTCTCATTTATAAACATTCTGGAAGATCAGATTAAGAGTTTTCAGACACCAAACAAAAAAAATCTGACCCTAAACATTGTAGTTTTAGCTCAGAAATCAATGGTTTTCTAAGCCTATTGCATTAGAGCAATAGTACTGACATGTACTTAGTGCTGGCTGCGCTGTGAGCACCCCCTGCACCAAGAACCAGGAAGGAACAACTTATATTAGCCACTCAGTTTAAGTTCACCTAATAAAACCTGCACATGCTATTATGATATTTTAAGTTTGTATACCACTCTCCTGCACCAAAGTTCATAGAGAAAATCAGCATTTTTAGCTCACAGGGACACAGGAGCTGCTGGTCTACTGCTGCCTCGTGTGGTCAGTTTGTGTCACTAAGTTAAGTCTAGATTAACTATTTCAAAAGCCGAACTCACAGAATAAGACATTTGAACTTACTGATGGAGGCAGCAGTGGATCGACAAGTCCTGTGTGCTGTGATGTTAAAATCACTGATTTTCTCTCTGGAGTTTGGTGCAGTGAGTGTGAGCGGTTTAGAAATAGACACAAACTTCAGTTTCGGACAGAATATGTTGTTTAAAGTTGAGGGCAAATGTTCTTATAATGTTGCCACCACTAACAGTTAGTAATCTCTATGAATAACATAGAGCATAAAATAAACAGCATAAAATAAAAATGTTAATTAATGTTAAATAAGCATTTACTAACAGTCATTAATTCATATTCTATAAATCTTCTGTTAACTGATATTTAAAAATAAGCAACTTAAATGCTTTAAGTACTTTTTTTTAGTTAACAATCACTGTTCAAAGTTTGTTTCCCTTAAGTGACACTTCATTACTTAAGCCTACTTTACCTTTACTAAGTGTAAAACATGCATCCCTTAACTATGACTTTGTAAATATATGGGAGTACAGAACTAAGAGCTAAGCATTTTTTTAAACCATTAAAACAGCATAAAGTCATGTTAATTAATGTACTTTGTTCCCCATTAAATGTTAGAACATTCTGTAGGTCGTTTCTTCTTCTTCTTCTTCTACTTTGGTTCATAATTTAGGAGAAATCCCGTGTAGTTCGGGATCGTGTAGGTGTTTAATGTTCTCCGGTTCAGCGACGCTAAGAAAAGCACAGGTTAGTGCAGCATTATTCATGAGCACCTGTCCTACTCTGCTGCACACTGTAATTGGTTGCGACCGTAAGTGTCCTCCATGGACCTGGATGGCATCAACTCCCACTTAATCCTGAGTGATGGTTATTTATCGGTGCTGACTGCAGGAGTCCGGACTCCTCCTCCTCCTCCTCCTCCTCCTCCTCGCGGCTCCATAAAACGCTTCAGCATGTTGTTCATAAACTCATATTGAATTAAAGCACTAAATGGCTCCAACTCTCCAGGAACTCGGGGGGAACATGGAGTCTTATAAACGACGTGCTCTTCTCTGAGATCTTCGCAGAACTGGCACTTTTTCTTCATTTTTCCTTTTGACGGCACAGATTTATTCTGTCGCAGCTCTTCGTGTTTTAAACTGAAGAAGAAAAGTCGTCGTTCTTGGACAAGACTCATCGCCGTTGTTTATTACCTGAGTCCTGGTGTAATGTCTGACTTTTCCTGTCCCTCTTTATCTTAAGTTTTAAGCGGAAATTAAAAAAAAAAAAGCTGCATCGTTAATTCCACCAGACCTACAGTACTTCAGGGTGAAGGTAGATTATGTAATATGACTTTAAATCATCAGTATTGGCCATTTAATCTGTCAATTAGTACTCATTTTGTTCTGGGAAACTTGATAAATGCTGCCAAAAGTCGCCAAAATTAAATATTTTAATCTACATGTTTCCTATTTCATGTATTCAATATTTAGTTAATACATTACTTTAATTTAAAATAGTGCACCAATTTTCCATTTCTCATTCCCTCATTCCCCAAATATGATTTTTATCACCTTTAGTTAACAGTAATAACTGTTAAATAAGCATTATTTAACTATAATTAAGCTCCTACTAACCATTTAATAACTTTTGTTAATGCACCTTGTGACCCTTATTGTAATGTAGTTCATTTAACTAAAACTTAAAACAATTTATAACTATTTATTCACATTAGTCATCTTTATAATAGCATAAAGTAATGTTAATGAATGTTTAATGTACTACTTAGTTATTAATTTATATAAAGCTACTGTTAAATGACATTAAAAATAACATTAGAAGCTTTAAGTAACTGTAAATGCCTTGCTTTACTTAACATTCAGTAAAGGTTTCTGTTTCTTTAAAGTTGAAAATTTGTTTCTGTATTTAATCTGTCAGTTAGTGCTTATTTATCAACAACAAAATGAGTCTCTAAAATGTTTTTTTTTCCCCCATTTGTTTCCTTTAATATTTAGTTTGTACATTAATTTTATTTAAAACACATTAGTTCACTGCAGTGCAGACACAATATGCAGATTAAATTCAGCTCATATTATGACCACGATGAGTCAGCAGAAATTGAAACGTATGCTAAACTGAACTTACTAGCTTAACTGAAAACAATGGTTCAGCCTTTTTATTCACATTTTAAACTTTAATTTGTGGGACAGAATCTCTGTTTATATGTTTTGAGTTTGTGTTTAAGTTTGTTGCGCCACCTACAGCCAACCACCCAATAAGGCAGCTAGTAGCTAACGTCACACTGGGGTTGCTAGCAGAGTTAGCTTACTTGGAACACAGCAATCTGGAGCTTTGGGTCAAAAATGCTAAACGTTACAGAATCTAAAAAAGGCTACGAAACGTATAGACGAGTGAAAGTGGAGAGAAAGTTGAAGATGTCAGTGTGGATATTTTTCTCTAGGACAAAGAAGCTATTATTGAGTTTCTGCCAAATTTAGCTAACTCTCGCTTTCTCTAATACATGTATTGGCCATTTAATCTGTCAATTCAGCGGCATTTTATCATCTCCTTTTAAGATAAAATGAGATAATCCTTTATTATTCCTAAAACGGGGAAAATTTTTAAATACGACTTTGCCACCATTAAGTCATCAGAATTGGACATTTAATTTATGGATCAGTACTTATTTTGTCCTCAGAAATGTGATAAATGCTGCAGAGTCATTTTCCTTTCAAATTTAAGGCATAAAATGTCCAGGTTTTATCTCCGTCTGTCCCTGACACATGAAAATTAACCAAATAGCTTTAATGTTTATAAAATAAGGGAAGATAATTATTTATTTGTCCCACAAAGGGGACATTGGCATTGTTACAGCAGCAAAGACAGTCAAAGTAAAGGTAATAAATAATAAACATGGGTTTTTACATCTATAGAAATTAGAATATAAAAAATAAAATTAAGATTATTGTAAAAAACCAAAACAACAGTATAGACATTTACATAATCATTGATATTTAAAATTTTGTAAACATTGGCAGGTAATTGCACATAGATATTGCACTTTTGTAAATAAAACTGGTCATATTGTAAATGGGAGAGTGTAACATGGGGTAAAACTGCAGCTCCTCATTTCTAGAGTTTCAGATATTATGGCAACCATTTATTTTGAATCCCACAAATCCCTAATATTTTATTTGTTACAGTTAAACAGTTAATTTAGGGAGAAAAAGGAAAATTGGCACAAAAAAACTGGACCTCCAGTGCAGGTTCTGTGTGCGTGGAAGGAATGACGGAGAGAAAATGAAAGGAAAAAGAGATGAAAATAAAGTGAATGTGTGGGTTTAGCCGAGGCTCTCGGCCTATTTATAGATTTACAGCAAAGCCGACACATCGCAGCAGACGTCAGATCACATGTGCTGGGACGACGGGTGATTTTACTCCACAGATTAAATCGATATCCAGTAGGAAAAAATCTATATCAGTGTGTTTTATGACAAATTGATGCTGTTGCCGCGCAGCAGCTGCTTGTTTCCAGGAAAGTGTTTTTCTCCTGCAGCAGCAGCAGTTATTCCCTCCTCTAACGACTCATGTTTGACAAATGATGTGGTGTAAATGTAGGATAATGTACAGGATTACGGTTTTACCACAGGGACTCTGGTGTGTACGTGTGTCTTGTCATTTCGTCTGCAACAAAAGACACGAGAGTCGTTAGCTTTAAAAATAAAACACCAGTCTCTTTCCCTCGCGCTCTCAGATTTGCGCCCACTTCCATATTTTCCGTGTTCTCTCTGCTCTGTATGATCCCGAACCAAAAACACATTAAATCAAAAAGCCACGGAGGCCGCAGAGGGTCACATGACCTCATGATATGGAACATTTTCTGTTATGTACCGAGTGAAAATCATATTTGCTCAGTGTGATAGAAGTCCAGTCCATAGATAGATAATTTAGTTTATTTTGTTTCTTTCTCGTCACGTTTGAAAAGGATTACATGTTCCTTCCCCATTTCTTATTTTACCTACTTTATCCGACTATTCAGCTACTTTCACCAACTATTTACACAATATAGATTCTATACAATGTTCTTACTGTTCTCAACACAACACAAGGATATTTCTGGCTTTACCATCCAGGATTTAACTGCTGTTCTCCATCCTTATATTTATTTAAAATTAGTATTTTGTATATTCTTTTAAACTAATTTATGTTTTTACTTTGCTTTAATTCATCTCTTGGACTGTTCCACAATTTAAGCCATGAGATGAGCACACACATACTTTTTTAAAGTTGTTCTGACACAATGCATTTTTAAATTTAGTTAAATTATTTGTCTCTCTAAAAAGAATTTCTTTAACATATTTGGAAGTAAGTTATTTCTTTATTTGAATATAGTCCAATGCAATTGTATTTTATGTTCATTTGTGTGGTCTCTATATCCTGCATTGTTTATTAATCTATAGATACAATAATAAATATATAATGTATTTATATATCCTTCTATGTATATTTAATATTTATTAATTTATTATTTTAATTTTCCTTAATGTTTGGCTGGTTACATCCTACACAGTTTATTAAAACTAATAAAATATTTTGGCCAAAATAATATTAATAATAAAAAAGGAGTGGAGGCTCAAAACAAAAGAAAAAGTTGAACAAAAACTTTATCACAACCCATTCTCACTCCTTATATCCTGTATAATTATTTCTAATTGATTTGCACTTCAACCCAAACACACTTTTGCATTGTCTTATATTTTCTGTTTAAAATGATAAATCAATTATCAAAAATAATTAAGTATTGATTCATGTAGTAATCGATTATTAACTGACTAATCATTGCAGGCCTAGCTGTGTTCCGTCAATAAATAATCAGATGACAAATAATGATTTGTGGTTTGTCATTCGCTATTTTGTTCAATTTGTAAAAATGGCGTCATTTTGTAGCTACAGAACACACACACATTGGACATTACATTGACTTCCATTCATTTTCTGGAGACTTACTCTAACTTTAACCATAATTACTAGTCTTCTAACCCTAAGCCTGACCCTGACCCTGACCCTGACCTTAACCTAACCCTAACCTCAGCCTAACTTTAAAACATGTCTTCACCTTAAAATGGAGTCATTTACATTATGGGAAGTTGATTTTTGTCCCCATAAGGAAGGCAAGTCCCCATAATGTGAGTGTGGAGACACATTTAGGTCCCCACAACATAAGGAAGACCAGGTACACACACACAGTTCATAAGAACCTTTGGTTATTTCATTGTTCGCTGGCTTGTGTTATTGTATTTTGGTAATTAAGTGTCATTTTTATGGTTTTCATTGTCAGATGACCTCGGACTGTACAGCGTACATGCGTGTATTTTAGCATAAAAGGATGTGGTGAAGGAGGCCTCATTTTTCTGTGTGTGTTCTTGTACTTGTTGCAGAGTGAGGACCAAAAAGTGTATAAACACCTACAAAGTGAGGACATTTTGACAAAGTGAGGACATTTTGTCTGGTCCTCACTTCTTTTTTAACTCTTTAAAGGGCTTTTTTCAGGGTTAAGACCTGGTTTTAGGGTTAGCGTTAGAACTGGGTTTAGGTTAGGGTTAGGGTTAGGGTTAGGCGTCTAGTTGTGTTGGTTAAGGTCAGGGTAAGGGGCTAGAGAATGTATTATGTCTATGAGGGTCCTCACTCTGATAGAAGTGCAAACATGTGTCTGTTCTTGTACTTGTTGCAGAGTGAGGACCAGAAAATTGTATAAACACCTACAAAGAGAGGACATATTGACAAAGTGAGGACTTTTTGACAAAGTCAGGACATTTTGTCTGGTCCTCACTTTTTTTCACCCCTTAAAAGGGCTTTTTTCAGGGTTAAGACCTGGTTTTAGGGTTAGGGTTTGAATTGGGTTTAGGTTAGGGTTAAGGTAAGGGTTAGGGTTAGGCATCTAGTTGTGATGGTTAAGGTCAGGGTAAGGGGCTAGAGAATGCATTATGTCTATGAGGGTCCTCACTCTGAATGCTATACAAACGTGTGTGTGACTGTAAGACCTCAGGTTCCCTCTGTGGACTCAGCTTGATGTTTGACAGGAATGTTGATGAGAATCCTGCAGCTCTCTGTTCTCTTTTTTAAAAAAAGGATACTCATCATGTCACATACTGTAAGTTTCAAATGAAAAGCAGCCGAAAATACAAAGGTTCCTGTGCGAAGTCCAAATTATTTTAGAGCCGTATTTAAACCTATTGTTAATATTTAATGTGTCGGGAAGAATAGACACGTGAAAAAGAAGTGAGCAGAAAAGCTTCTTCAGGCTTCAAAAGTCTCTCAACTCCTGACTTTCCACTGTACAGATCTAATACGACACGGTGGGACGAAAAATGCCAAACTGTAGACCAGTTAAAAATCCTGAAAACATGCGTTAATCCCCAACATTTAACGAGGACATTCCTAAAATCTCGTTATGTTCCCATTGAATTTTGGTAAGAATCTACCCACTGATGATGTTACAAAAAAAATATCAACTTTAATTCAATATCTCCCCATCTCTTAAATATCTCTCTGTAGAAACCCATCGGATTAAATTGAAATTTAAAAAATGTTGAAATATCTAAAGACGTGCGTCATATTTTACTCTTTGCCAAATAGTTTCTTTTGACATTCATGATTTATTTTGTATTTATATTAAGTCGTAGGATTGTAGCTGGTGCATTTTGAGGACAAATATGATTTTCCTGTTTCTGTATCTGATGCCAAAAAAAACGTACAAACTAGCTAAAAACAAAGACTTAGACAGGGTTAAAAAAAAAAAAAGGAAACTGTGAAGATGTAGGGATATTTTAATTTTGTCCAGAATCTAAAATGGGTTTTCCAGTGAGGCTCCACCTTTCATGCTGGTTTCATGCTGTTTTTCAGCGTTGTGGTGTGTGTACATATCATGTCGTACAACATGGAAACCAACAGGGAAACATTTCTTTATATCCGAAGAGACGCAGAGAAATGCGATTTAACCATCTTCTCGCTCACTCTCAGTCTGAGTAAAGATCAGTCAAAGATGTCCGAGTCCGCGAGGAGACGCCGTAAATAACAGGAGAGGGAGGGGCGGAGCTATGGAAGGCCACTTTGATTAATGAGCTGCAGTGAAGGGTCGATTGATCCATGGTCCACGGCCATCCCGATGAACTTTGTCTGTTCAGACAGTCACCATGTTGATGATTGTGCAATTATGACTCGTTAGTCGTTGTTTTCTAATCCCGCAGGAGATTATAACGCTCGCACGCTTCTGTTTTACCCTTTAATTTCCTCCTCATGCACCACAAACATGCAGGTGTATGTGACAGGTCATTTTTTCGTGCCTTTTCATTGCATTTTCATGAATATTTTCCTGTCTGATCACTGTAACATGATAAACAGAAACAGCGTAGAGGAGGTGAGGGATTATGATGTAGATTGTATGGAGTGTTTTGGGAGAAATGAGCAGAAAACATTTACATTTAGACACTTTTATGCTTCCAAGACACATTTCACCTAAATCATTGTCTCATTTCTCTACGTGAATGCATGCTGCAAATGTGTGTGTGTGTGGTGCGTTTATTTAAATGAACAGGAGGAAGTGAGAGATGAATGGGGGAAAGGCAAGATAAGTGTAAGTGGCTCAGATGTAGATGTTTTCCTCTGGCTAATCCCAGAGATTGATGACTTGGTTCCATTAAGTCTCTGGGTTGACCTCCTTGTCAATTACTCATTAATCCTTCTCAGTATTTACTTCATTTGCAGTTTGACTGACGCGTCTCAGTGCGTCCCGCAAATGTCCACGTGCAGCCACAAACACACACACACACACACACACACACACACACACACACACATTTTAAACTAGACTTTGCGTTGATTTCCATTCATTTGGACAGCCTTAACAAAGCCTTATGCCTAATGTTAATCCCTAACTCTAACCTTAACCTAACCACAATCCAAATCTTAGTCCTAAACTTAACCAGTTCCTCAGAAATGACAAGGTCAGTGTCCTGACAAGGTCAGTGTTTATGACAGAGAAGGACCTAAAGAGGTAACAAATACAAGAACACACACACAGTGTTAAACAGTGCATTGCGTTTCTGCCAGTAAAAGAAAAAAAAAATGATTAAAACGCTGCATTCACGTTAAAAGACTGTGAACAATAAGCCCTGAAATTATGACATTAAAAAGCCAGAAATATTAGATAAAATAATAACTGAGGTAAAAGTTAATTATCAGCGAGAAAGTCAAAAGATGCAAAAGACAGAGTTATCAGACAAAATGTCATAGTTGTAACAATAAAAAAAGGGGAAATTATAAATACAAAGTCAACAGTTAGGAAAAAGGAGTTGAAATAAAAACTGACAAAGACATAGGACACAAAAGGCAGAATTATCAGATTCTTCATTTTGTGAGAAAAGGTTGAAATGCTCGGATAGAAAGTCTTATTGCTGAGATTAAAAAAAGCCATAATTATGAGATAAAAAGTAAAAAAAAAAAATTAAAGAAAGTCATAATTGTAAGGGATAAAAATGAAAATAAAGTCGATGATGAGATTATGAGCTTGATGAAGTTTTTCCTTCAGCAACTTTTATCACAGTTTAGGATTTCAACGGGTGTCGTAAACGTACAGTTGACATGCGTCATACTTGATGTCGTGGCCACAGTTTACTTTTGAGGATGAAATTATTAGCCCCCCCCCCCCCCCCCCCCCCCCACCCCCCCCCCCCCCCCCTCCATGAAAATGTTATTGTTTTAAAAGTATCTCCCACGTGCTGTTAAACAGAACAAAGAATTTTTAATACAGTTCGTAGTTTTATTTTGGTCCTTTGCACACAGAAATGAAATGATTCCACAAAAACCAAAAAACCACCCGGGTCAACATGATTGTTCCCCTGATGCTAACAGTCACTTGTGTCTCCTTGTTGCTGGGTAACAGCCTGCAGTGGTTTGTTGTAGTTTGTCTCCTGAGGAATCCCAGCCCATTCTTCTTTAGCAAATCTCTCCAGCTCCTCCAGATTTGATGGCCTTCTGGCATGGACCTTGGCCTTCTGGCATGGACCTTGGTCTTCTGGCATGGACCTTGGCCTTCTGGCATGGACCTTGGTCTTCTGGCATGGACCTTGGTCTTCACTTCAATGGGATTTAAGTCCGGACTTTGTGCAGGCCAGTCAGTAACGTTCACTCTGGTCTTCTGGAGGTCGTTCTTCACCAGGAGCCACGTATGTTTTGGGTCGTCATTGTCGTGTTGGGAGACAAAGCGACGACCCAGACCCAGTTTTGCTGCCGACTGCTTCAGGTTTTCTTTCCAAATCTTCACATCTCCGTCTTTCTTCATGATTCCTTCCACCTTGACGAGATTCCCAGTTCCAGATCCAAACATAATCAATGTCTCTGCGGACAAAGAGCTCTAGTTTGGTCTCATCTGACCAAAGGACCTGCTTCCAGTGTGAATAGTCTGGGTTAAAAATCCTTAACAGCACTTGGAAAAATCCTTTTAAAACAATGACATTTTCATAGCGGGGCTAATTATTTCATCCTCAACTGTATTAGATCGATGTCACGCAGTTGAGATTATTGACATCACACATTCTGTAAAGTGACTCCTACAGACTGAACCAGTGTGGAAACATTAGTCACATTATGTCCAAGTGTGTGTTTCTTTCCTCCATTGACAGATTCGATTGCTGCTGAATATGAACTTTAACTTTCCAGCCAAGGGCTCGAGCACATGTAGGTAATGGACAATGAATCCATCGCACTGACATTTCCAACCAACAATCAAACAAATATGCTACAGCTCTCTAGCTCTCTTTCTCTCTCTCTCCAGCTGAAGAAGAACTATCATTTCCTCTGCTGCTGAATTACTCTGAATTTTGTTCAATGTCTTTTTGTTACTAGTGGGATTTGTAGGTCTTGGCTGCACACAAACGCAGATTGGCAACACAGTAATGGTCCTCTGTCCTCAGATACTCTGAGCTGCTTTACTTTAATGCTGCAGTTTTTGTTCAAACTAGAAAATCGATGGTTTACTCACGGCTGGTCTGTGATGGATTTGAGCTTCTAATGGCCGTTACGCCTCCAACATGTGTGTTTTAAAGTGATGGTTGAAGGATTTTTGAGATGAGGGCGAATGAGGTGACGGATGCGGTCGTCAGTGCTGACTGTGCTGCGTGCAACCAACGGTTAACCTGACTCAACTGCTGCCAACAGCAACATTAGTAACAACCAGGTTTAGACAGCAAATCCCTCTCCTGCACTAAAGTCCATAGAGAAAATCAGTATTTTTAGCTCACTGACACAGGAGTTGCTGGTCTACTGCTGCCCCATGTGGCCAGTGTGTGTCACTGAGGTTAATCTAAACAAAGGATTTAAAACACAGAAGTCACAAAATAACACATTTGAATTTGACTGAAGGAGGCAGCAGTGGATCAATGACTCCTGTGTGCTGTGATGTTAAAATCGTTGATTTTCTCTATGGACTTTGGTGCAGTGAGTGTGAGCAGTTTAGAAAGTGGCACAAACTTCAGTTTCTGACAGAACACGCAGTGTTGAGGAGAAATGTTCTTACAATGTTGTCCACTTTTGCAAAATTATATAAGGTCAGCTTTTTCTTCAGCAGGGTTTAAATCAGGGGTGTCAAACATACGGCCCGCGGGCCAAAACCGGCCCGCCAGAGGGTGCCATCTGGCCCGCAGGGTGAATTTGTGACTCTAATCATGTCAGATTTTTCAGTTCCTGATACCTGTGACTAAGTGCTTTGTGCCTTTTTTAAATCCACTGTGATCTGTAAGTTGTAATGCACGCGTGTAAATGGTAACTTTAGACATAATATTGTTGAAATTGCCCTTTTTCTTCTCACAAAATTTCAGGTTCATAATATGTTTGGTAAAAAGATACTTCATTAAATGTAAAACAAAGGGAAAAATTTGGAGTTCCTGTTTTTTATAGTTTACTACGTCCAAACTGAGCTTCATGTGGCCCCTGAAGTAAAATGAGTTTGACAACCCTGGTTTAAATAGTTAAAATTGCTGGTTTTCTCTATGGATTTTGGTGTGAGAGCGTGAGCAGCTTATTAAGCAACACAAACTTAAGTTTCCAGATGTTGCAGCCCCTAAGTTGTGCAATGGTTTGGACTGGATTGGAATAGGCTTTCGAACAGTGAAATAAAGTGGCACAAACATTCATTGACATCAGGGGAATGTTGTTCTGTGCTGTGCTATGAATACTAAATGATACAGTTCCTTTGGTTTGTAAATCAATTTTTGCTGTTTTTCCCATTAAATCCAGTGCGAGTGGCGAGAGAATAACAAGAGAAAGTGAAGCTCATACAAATCTGGATGTTGTTTAGTCTTAACCTTAGAAACCTTATAATCAGAAACTTTTCCTTTTGTTGTTGTTATTATTCTGCCTGTGTTGGGTCTTTGTGAGTAGAAAGGATAATTATTTTTATGCTGCGTCCTTTATCTGAAAACAAGCAGACCTGACTGAGGGTGTGTTTGTGTGTGCAGCAGAGCAGGGGCGGGCGGAGACAAGAACCCTGTCAAACTGCCCAAACGACCGGGTTTGTTGAGCATAAGAATTCACACAAGTTTAATTACTTCCTGTGTGCAGCTTGAGGATGACGTGAATTGACTCAACCTAATTTCTATTTAAAGTACGTGTGGAGATACGTTGCCCTTCATTGGAAAGAGTTCGCTGAACCGTCGGGACCTTTTAATTCAGACTCAAACACAAACAGAATTAATGGTTTCGTCCCTGAAGCCTCATATTATTTCCCCTTTTTGCACCTTTAACATCTCTGCAGTTATGATGTGAAGTGATTAAATGATGGACCCCTTTACTCTCAGCTCTCTCCACTCTCACGAGGACTTATTGTCTGTTATTGTTGTTTTCCCCCGCGGCAGCAGTTTACCTGCCATTGCCCTATTCCATCATCCCCGGCTGTATGTTCCATTATTTTTCCCTGTCACTGTTTATTCTGGATGCAAACACTTGGCCCGAGCTTTGTCAGCCCAAGTGTCGATATTGACACTTTTCCTGCAGCGACGAAGCATCGGGACGACTTTGCTGCACCTAATTCGTCAGTTACCGCTGTTTTTTTTATTTATTTATTTATTTTTTTTGTTATTTGCAGGATGTTAAAGCTGCATTTCTTCTTCTCCTCTATGTGTCATGTTGCTCTGATTCTCACGTCTCATTTTATCAAAACATCAATTTTCCAACTTCCTCCATTTCGTGTGAGCGCTTCAGATACTTCCTGTTTTGGCTGCTAAATCGCAGAAATGAGTGCTAGTTTAGGAATCAGTTACTGTATAAAATCACCTGACAATGGTTTTGCATGAAAACAAAGACATTCGTAATTTTATGAATAAAAATGCAAAACTAAAAAAAAAAAATTGCCTTAGCAACGATTCCAAAGATTTATATACTTTTTATCTTATCGTACAGGATTGTACGATGTTGTGTTGTGTTGTATTGTATTGTCCTAATTTGGACTGTCCCTGACCAAACATGACCAACCTGAAACAGTTATGGTGAATTCTTTGTTTGTGCGTCGTACTGCGATTCAAAATTTGCGATCAAAGAAAGCCTGCAAAATCTTTCTGACAATGTCAAAAATATTGGGTCGACCATCTCGCGCTGTGTGTGCGCGCTGCTACATTTTATTTTTTATACCAATGATTCCCAAAATGTTGGGCTGCAGAACCCTGGTGGACTGTGAAGGTACTGCAGGTGGGCCATGAGAGGTCATCAAAGAAAACAAACAGAAAGCTTCAAATTGCTAAAAATATAGTCTTGTATAGTCTTTGAGTTGTGATTTAAGTTGCTGTTAAGATTTTCGGAATTTGAAATTCATTTTGGGAGCAGCTTTTCTACATTAAACTGTGTCCTAGTCTACAATTCAATGGGTGTCCTAATCATACAGTCTACATACTGTACATCAAATAATGTCATACCTACATAGTTTATTAAATTCATATCATACACTTTATAGTCATTCTAGGACCTCATGAGTTGTAATTTTTTAATATCATTCAAGAAATATTACTTTACAATTTTAATGTTTATACCAAAACATAACGTGAAGTGATTCCAATTTGTTTTAGAGCCTTTTTAAAAAATTTACAGCTGAATTTTAATATTGTGAAAGCAGTTAGCTCTTATAAAACTCGCACTTTATCTGTTCAGCCTCATTTTATATTGTTCAGCTGTAATTTGCAACGTATTGTTTATTGATTGTCGTTTATCAGGATTAGCTGATGTGAAGCTAATGGAGACCTTGAGAAAATCTTCAATATGAGTGACTTGAAAATGCTGCCTGTCTCGCCAAACGTACAGTCCAAGTGATTCATTTGTTGCCACCAGGGGGAGCCTGCATCTCTCCAGTTATACCAGAACCTCATGATTTTTTAATGATCTTTACTTTGAAATTTAACATTCTTGTTTTTCAGCTTTTTAATGTTCACTAAGAAATTGCATGTATCCTCTCTTTGAGGCAAATCAAAGTATTGCAATAATATCGTGAATCATAATTATTATGGCATATTCAGTTTTGCCTCAAACCGCAGTTAATAGGGCATGAACTGTTATTGTTGTTATAATGAAAAACATATACTTTTTAGGTTTGTTTCCTTTGTCAATTTTGGCTGCAATAACGTCTATGATTATGCAATTGCAAAAGCCTTACAAAATCTAATTAAAAGGATTAAAGTGGGCATTTTGTTATAAATTCTTAACTCCTCCTCCTCCTCCTCTTCTCTCCTCAGGTGCTGAAGGGCAGTAAAAAGCTCTGCCTCTCTGTGCGCTCCGTCGGCCGAATTCCCGGCGGATATGTCACCAACCATGTTTACACGTGGGTCGACCCTCAGGGTCGGAGCGTGTCGCCGCCTCCCGACCTGCCGGAGCAGCGCAGCGCCACGCTGAAGAAGACGGACAGCCAGCGACGCAGCAACATGCAGCTGCTGCAGGAGGGAGACGAGAAGAAGGTGAGAAGAGTCACAAAACACACGGGAATAATGTCAAATATTCATCTAAATTATTCATGCTTTTAATGACATGTTCCCAGAACTGTGTCGCTTTCCTCGTTTTAAATATCCTATATGGGCATGTTGTTATTCCAGGAAAAGATGGTACTTGTTTTGGAAACTGTCTAATAAACCATTCACCAAAAAAATGTAATAACAGTTTTGTATTTAAGATTTTGTTTTAGCACCTGTTAGCTAATGACTAAGCTAACAGGCGTGTCAGCAGTTTTAAACCAAACCTAAGCTAACAGGTAAACTGCAGATTTGAAGCTAATGACTAAGCTAACAGGCGTGTCAGCAGTTTTAAACCAAACCTAAGCTAACAGGTAAACTGCAGATTTGAAGCTAGTGACAAATCTAGCAGGCAAGTCAGCAGTTTTCAAACCAAACCTCAGCCAACAGGTAAGTCTACACATTTGAGGCAAGTTACTAAGCTTACAGGTAAGTCAGCAGATTTAAAACAAACCTAAGCTAAAAGCCAAGTCTACAGATCTGAAGCTAATGACAAAGCTAACAGACAAGTCTACAGATTTGAAGCTAATGACAAATCTAACAGACAAGTCTACAGATTTAAAGCTAATGACAAAGCTAACAGACAAGTCTACAGATTTGAAGCTAATGACAAAGTTAACAGACAAGTCTACAGATTTGAAGCTAACGACAAAGCTAACAGACAAGTCTACAGATTTGAACCTAATGACAAAGTTAACGAAGCTAACGACAAAGCTAACAGACAAGTCTACAGATTTGAACCTAATGACAAAGTTAACAGACAAGTCTACAGATCTGAAGATAATGGCAAAGCTAACAGACAAGTCTACAGATTTGAAGCTAATGACAAAGCTAACAGACGAGTCTACAGATTTGAAGCTAATGACAAAGCTAACAGACAAGTCTACAGATCTGAAGCTAATGGCAAAGCTAACGGGTGCGTCACCAGATGATGTGAGCCATGTACATTTCTCAGCTTTTGACACATGGACCCACAATGCTGTTTGACCGTGCTTAGCATTGCACCATTAAAACTAAATGTGAAGTGTTTGAATTAAAGCCTCCGCTGCAAATGTGTGAGTTTAGCATCCGTTAATCATGAAGTGATATGACCACCACTGGGGGGACTATATTAAAATAATTACAGCACTGGACAAAACATGAAGGAAAAAGAAAATATCAAAAATTTGAACAATAGTAATTAAACGTTCAGTCCTCACGAAACGCCACCTTCAGTCTGCACCTTCTGACCTACAGGGAGGAAACTGTCAGAGTCAGTTCAAAGATTTATGACACAAGAACTTTCAATATTTCAGCAGCTGAGAGCCAAACATTAATCTTTACTGTCTCAGCCACATTAACATAGGCTGCAGTTTTAATGCTGTGCTCATAAAGTTTAAAATAATATAATGCTGCACCGACAGAACAAGCTGCAGTTGCTTCTTTATTCTGGTTCAAAAAGAAATTAGTTTTCAGTAAAATGTATTTAGGTCTTGATGGGGTCGGTCACTTTTTCCAAAAATGTAGTTTGAAGATATTTACCTCATGCTGCTCGTCTGTGGTGCCTCTTCTGCTGCCTCACTCGTGTGGAGCTAACAGCTAAGCTACCATCAGAAGATTTGGAGCTAGAAGATAAGCTAACATGAGAGTCAGAAGATTTGGAGCTAGCTCATAAGTTAGCAGGTGAGTCAGGCGATTTGCAGCTAACGGCTAAGCTAATATGTGAGTCAGATGATTTGGAGCTAAATGATAAGCTAACATGAGAGTAAGGAGATTTGGAGCTTACTCATAAGTTAGCAGGTGAGTCAGGAGATTTGCAGCTAATGGCTAAGCTAACATGTGAGTTAGAAGATTTGGAGCTAGAAGATAAGCTAACATGAAAGTCAGGAGATTTTGAGCTAACTCATAGGTTAGCAGGTGAGTCAGGAGATTTGCAGCTAATGGCTAAGCTAACATGTGTCAGAAGATTTGTTTGTTGTTAGCTGTTGCTACGGAGAGAAAACTGGTTGTTTGTCGTGACGTTACTTTTACATGGAGAGATTAGCAGTGAAGTTTGTTTTGCACTTCGGATTTTAGGTAGCACTGTGATGTAGCTAAGCTAACGGATGTTTTCTCATTAGTTCATCTTTGAGGCCTTTGATTGAAAATGCTGTCTAGCTCACCATCATACAGTCTTTGTGATTTCTTTTAAAATACCAAAAAGGGGGAGCTACATCTTTCCAGTCATTCTAGGACCTCATGAGTTGTATTTTTTTAATATCATTCAAGAAATATTACTTTACAATTTTAATGTTTATACCAAAACATAACGTGAAGTGATTCCAATTTGTTTTAGAGCCTTTTTTTAAAAAATTTACAGCTGAATTTTAATACTGTGAAAGCAATTAGCTCTTATAAAACTCGCACTTTATCTGTTCAGCCTCATTTTATATTGTTCAGTTGTAATTTGCAATGTATTGTTTATTGATTGTCGTTTATCAGGATTAGCTGATGTGATGCTAATGGAGACCTTGAGAAAATCTTCAATATGTGTGACTTGAAAATGCTGCCTGTCTCGCCAAACGTACAGTCCAAGTGATTCATTTGTTGCCACCAGGGGGAGCCTGCATCTCTCCAGTTATACCAGAACCTCATGATTTTTAATGATCTTTACATTGAAATTTAACATTCTTGTTTTTCAGCTTTTTAATGTTCACTAAGAAATTGCATGTATCCTCTCTTTGAGGCAAATCAAAGTATGCTAATTTTTACAATAATATCGTGAATCATAATTATTATGGCATATTCAGTTTTACGTCAAACCGCAGTTGACGTGACCTCAGTCGCTTGTTAATAGAGCATGAACTGTTATTATTGTTAAAAAGTGTGTTTCTTTGACAATGCGGCAGTAATGTAGAGAAGAGTCCCAATTTGGCTGTTGCCAATTCCACTCATAACGCACTAATTGTATTTAATGAAGTTAATTAAGCGTGAATAAGTGCGATTGTGCTCCCCGAGAGCCTGAGACTCTGCTGCTTACAGAACATGAAGACGCTGCAGCAGTGAGATTCCTTTCATACTGAATTGATTCTGTGATTAGAGCTGATGCCAGGGAACAACATGAGCCTTAAGAGCCGCCGATGAAAGAGGGATGAGTCTGGTAATTAAAGCCCCTCTGTATGTCCTGCATAAATGTCACAGGGAACACGATTGGCTCCATATTTCCTGCTGAGACATAAAGGTGACTGGCTGGCTCAACACCAGTAAGCAGAGAGTTATTAAAGCACTACAGTGCCATCTGCGCCGAATTAAACTAAGACTTCTGTGGCGGATGCCAAAACCTGCAGCTGCAGGAAAATATTTTAGATGAAAAAACATTGTTTAATGAGATATTTGCTTTCAGCATCTTGTTTCACTACAGTTTAGCTATTTACGCTTTTCAGTCTTGGCAAGAGTTTGATGCAATGGAGGAAAAGAATCATTTAAATTTTGGCTCAAAGCTGAAATTTGCAGCTAAATGAGGTTATAATGGGTTTGTGAAGAAATTACAAGAGTGTTGATGGACATTGTCACGATTAAATGTGGGTTTGGTTGCAATATAGTGAGATTTTGTGTCAATATAGTAACTGCTCACTCTCCCACACCAAAGCGCCCTAGAGAAAAGGGTAGTAGCTGCTGGTCTACTGCTGCCTCGTGTGGTCAGTTTGTGTCACTGACGTAAATCAGTATAAATAATTTCAAACACAGAAGTCACAACGTAACACATATCAACTTACTGATGTAGGCAACAGTGGATTAACAGTTCCTGTTAACTATAAGGAAAAGTGCTGTATTTTTCTATGGATTTTGGTGTGGGAAAGTTGTGTGAAAAAACACTATATATTGTAGATTCCAGCTGATGTAGATGCCTTGCCATTAAGAATAAGAAAAGTTCAAACCTCTTTCTTTGAGGATAATAACACATATGGAGTTCCTCAGGGATCGATTTTAGGCCTCTTTTAGCTCTTTATACCGGTTTTATTGCTTGATTTACATGGTGATGAAATTATTATTATGGAATTATTGATCAATAATGACCAAAGCTTGTTGCCTACCATAGCTTTAAAGAGTTATTCCTTGAATCTGAATCTATCCGACCTCATTGCTGGCTCTGAACTGCCTCCTGAAACACTTGATCCTCTGTTTGTGTGTCTCACTGTTACCATAAAGCAGCTTTTGACACGAGGCTCAGTCCAGACTGAAAATAACTTTATTATTAAAATATCTCTGTGTCTGTGTCTGTATTTTTTAGGTCAACCTGGTTCTGGACGACGGCCGCTCTCTTGGTCTGATGATTCGAGGCGGAGCCGAATATGCTTTGGGGATTTACATCACCGGAGTGGACCAGGGGTCGGCAGCGGAGTGTGGTGGACTCAAGGTATCAATGCAATCAAGCTTTCATTTGTTCACTTGTACGGCAATCCTTAGTGAGGACATTCTTAGACATAATGCGTTCCCTTTCCCCGTACCATAACCTTACATTCACAACTAATCTTAGCCTTTAAAATAAGCCTAATCTTTACCTAATATTAAACTTGAAACCAAGTCTTAACCTTTAAAAAGTTGTGAGGGGCAGCCACCCTGTCCTGACATGGTCAAAATGTCCTCAGGAAGACAGGTCTACGCATCAAAAGATGTGTAGATATGCACACACACACAAACTCACACAAAGCATGTTAGCATTAGGGCTGCAACGAATTATTATTTTCACGTTCGATTAATCTGTTGATTCATTTCCCGATTAATTGAGGACTTGTTTGGTCTGTAAAATGTCAGAAAATGTAGATCAAACCTGGAAATGATGATGTTCTCTAAATGTCTTGTTTTTCTCCACAAATCAAAATGATTCCGGTTTAATGAAACAAGAATATATTCACATTTAAGAAGCTGAAAAATCATTCATTGGTGATCAAAATAGTTGACGATTCATCATTTGTTGTGATCCTTACTTGGGACAACGCTCAGTATCGTTTCCTTCATCAGTCAGATGATAGTAACACTTAAAAGAGAGTATTCATTTAAAGATTTAAAATGGTAGCCATCACATCTCTGCTTGTACCCACAAACTTTATTTTGTAAGACTCTACTTTGGCTCGTTTCTACATTAAAGATCCAGATATTTGTGTCTCGTTGAGCTTCAGCTCCTCGTCACAGTTACATGGCAACAGGACGAGGACGAGGACATGAAGACGTCCCTTTATCTCATGCCTGTTAGTGATCAGTCCACCCACCAGCCAATTACGCCGTCACACTGTCCACACACACACACACACACACTCATGCTGGTGTGGAGTGATGGCAACAACATGAGAAGACAGCTTATTATTTAAAAGGGCAGGAAGAAAAAGACAGACAGGACGCAGCACAGGTTTAAATGTCAGGATGCTTTTTAACTCAGGTTCCTGTTTTTATTTTACCACGTGGGAAACGCAGGGTAACTCACAACCTTATGCACAATACATGGCCACGACAAAGATAACGTCACAGTACAGAAATGCTGTTATAATCAATATACTGTGGTGCAGGACAATCAGGATACCGGTGCAGGGTTCCTTCTCAGGCTCCTTCTCCAGGCCATAATAAGACCAGATGATGATAGAAAAAATCGATTAATTTATGAAATAAAAATGAGGATTATTGGATTAAAATTAAAATTCAAAATTATTGTGAATAAGAAAGACTAAAGTATGAGGCAAAAAAGTTATTTCTGTGATTAAAAAATCCAAAAAATATGAGATAAAAAAGTCATGATTATCAAAAATTAAAATCTATAATTGAAAAGTCCACATTTTTCGGTAAACAGTCAATTAGAAGGTAAAAAAGGCAATTATATGATTATGGTAGATATTTGGTGTTTGTGACTCTGCAGTAAGAAGAGACAGATAAAGACAAATGCAGAAAAGCTTTAATCAATGCACCAAAGTCCATAGAGAGAATTATCAATTTTACATCACAGCACACAGGTGGTGTTGATCGACTGCTGCCTCCATCAGCAAAGTTCAAATGTGTCATTTTCTGACTTCAGTGTTTGAAATCCTTTGTTTGGATTTTACTCAGTGACACAAAGTGACCACACGAGGCAGCAGTAGACCAGCCGCTCCTGCGTCCCTGTGAGCTAAAATAGCTGATTTTCTTTATGGACTTTGGTGTGGGAGAGTGAGTGGTTTACATGAGTTTCCTGTTTGAAAAGTCTGTCTCAGGCTGAGATAAAGAGGCAGACATATTCTACAGATACTGTAGACGATTGCAGATGTAGCTTTTATTAGGTTTTTGTTAAGTAGCCAAAATCACTTTTTATTGTTTGTTTGTGTGTTTGTTTTTACCATGTTTCAAACAGATTTTGTCTATTAGTTTATTCCATTCCTGCCCAGTGACCTTTAGTTGACATCTGTTTACATGGAATTAAATTAAACTAAAGTAAGGTAAGGTCATGTTTACACATGAGGATAATCAGAGACACTGTTCAGATATTATAAAATATGCTTTTTTATTCTTCTCTCTTTAAAACCTCACATCTTTGATTCAACTCCAAACACACACACACTGGTTTCCATGACTTCAGAGGACATTACACTGACTTCCATTCATTTCCTGGAAACTTACTTTAACCTTAACCATAATTGCTAGTGCCCTAACCCTAACCCTGACCCTAACCTCAGCCTAACTTTAAAACATGTCTTCACCTTAAAATGGAGTCATTTACATTATGGGGACTTGATTTTTGTCCCCATAAGGAAGACAAGTCCCCATAATGTGAGTGTGGAGACACATTTAGGTCCCCACAACATGAGGAAGACCAGCTACACACACACAGTTCATAGGAACCTTTGGTTATTTCATTGTTCGCTGGCTTGTGTTATTGTATTTTGGTAATTAAGTGTCATTTTTATGCTTTTCATTGTCACGTGACCTCGGACTGTACAGCGTATGTTTGTAGGAGCTGCTCGTGTATTTTAGCACTAAAAGATATGGTGAAGGAGGCCTAATTTTTCTGTGTGGCTGTGACTGTAAGACCTCAGGTTCCCTCTGTGGACTCAGCTTGATGTTTGACAGGAATGTTGATGAGAATCCTGCAGCTCTCTGTTCTCTTTTTTTTAAAAAAGGATACTCATCATGTCACATACTGTAAGTTTCAAATGAAAAGCAGCCGGAAATACAAAGGTTCCTGTGCGAAGTCCAAATTATTATAGAGCCGTATTTAAACCTATTGTTAATATTTAATGTGTCGGGAAGAATAGACACGTGAAAAAGAAGTGAGCAGAAAAGCTTCTTCAGGCTTCAAAAGTCTCTCAACTCCTGACTTTCCACTGTACAGTTCTAATACGACACGGTGGGATTTTTATCCAAACCACTAGGAAGACAAATCAGCTGAAGCCATCTAGATAATAAAAAGAAAAACATTACTGCACCATAATGACTTTAAACTACATCACATTGCTTCGTTTGCTGACAAAGTAGAAATGCTGTATTTTTGGCTCGGCAGGCCGAGGACTCAGATAGAAATGGAACATCACGACTTCTTCTTAAAGCGACAGGCACCAGCAATCATTAGAGAAGACAGAAAAACCGAAATAGTTGATGTTTAACTTTACGGCAGGTTGTTCAAATTCTCCTCTCAGATAAGCATGGACACACCGTTCAGTGTTGGATATAAACATGTACGTAGTTTGAAAAGCAAAGTCCAGAAAGTACAGAAGTTAGCCACCAGGGGGTGAAATGAAAACACTCAGTTTCAATGGAAATCTATGCGAAAAAATAGCTTCTGCTTCTCACTTGTTAGCTTAAGAATGACTTCTTATTATAATGACACTAAATGGTTTGCACTTATAGAACACTTTTCTAGTCTTGACGCCACTCAAAGCTGCTCTACACTACAGTTTTTGCCATTCACCCAGCATTTCATACCCATTCACACACTGTGCCATCAGGGGCTTAAATGTCTTGCCCAATTACACGTCAACATGTAGAGTTGCGGAACCAGGACTCGAACCCACAACTTTAAAGTTGACTTGCTCTACCACCGAGCTGCTGTCATTCCAGGTAACAAATGCAAGACTTTTTAGATCATGGTTATCCGCATCATTTTAGGCTCACATCAGCTGGTCCCTGTAGTGTTTGCCGGTGTGACTTTCAGCAACATACAGTATGTAGATGATGTTCTCTTCTATATGCAGGAGGAGTAACTACCTAACCAATTAAGACGTCTCCCGTAAGAATCCGATCTCCAGGTTTGAAGCCTTCAGAATCACGATTTTGGCCAGCGCTTGGTTGATGTTTTTCCTCAAGAAAATATTCAGCTTATTTTCCTTTAGTCTTCCATTAAAACTGAGGTTTTTTTGTGACCAGCAGAGTCGCCCCTAGTGGCTATTTGGTATATATCAATATATATTCTCTTTTCACAGTTTTAGAGTGTCCCTGGAAGACTACATAGATTGTCTAATATAATATATAATTTGCAGGTGGTTGCAAGACATCAACATGGCGTCAGTCAAATTGCGATTATATCGCGACTAAGAATGACTTAAACTGTTTGGGTGGGTCCAGTGTAACATATCACACCCATATCACAACCCTGAGTGAGTGCGTACCAATACCAATATCAGTTTTTTCATCAACTTAGCTGGTTATACAACATTGGTGCTGTGGCTTTTTCTACGTAGCCGCAACCTTCCGTTTTCAAAACGTAGTTCTCCATCTTGTCACATGATTGTGGTGGTGAACATCTTTCTTTACAGCATGTTGTTTGAATTTAGGGAGGCATTTCTGTCATGTTTACAGTTTCTGAATGGTATTCATTTTTCACTATTTCGGCCATTACTGGAACAATACTGATACTGACTGTCGTATAGTCCTTAAAGATTACCACCCCTCCTATATATAGAGAAGCACATTATCTGCATATTTTTGATATACATTTTTGATATACATTAAATACACCTTTTTTTTTAATCGGCCAGTTATTACAAATTACTAATTTATGTTCTTGGTACTTGATAAATGTTGCAAAGTCACAAAAACTTTTTTTAGTTTCTTATGTTTTAATTGACTTGTTTCATGTGTTTAATATATGATTTAGACATTATTTTGATTTGAAAATATAAATGTATATACACAAAACTGCAGCACAGACATTAAATTAAATGTAGATTGGAGAGACAGACTATTATTATTATTATTATTATTATTATTATTTTGGAAAGAATTTAATATGTGAGCCAAAAAAAATAAGCATCAATTATGGACCTTGATTTTAAACAAATTGGCATCAGCCATAGAAAAAACTCTTTGACCTCTATTCTGTACATCTTTGGTGAAAACAACAAACATCTGACATGAGCAAAAGTATTTGATTGTACTTCTCTTCTGTTTGTTTGTGTCCTTGTAATAATACATAATTCATAAGCAAAGTGTCACAGCATAAAAATGAGTGTCACGTCTCAGAGGAACAAACACCAAAGCTGCAGGTCCATCGTACATCACCGACTCCATGTTCCCGCTGTGTGAAGTGGAAATGGGCTCCACGTACCGTGCTCTATTTCTGGTGGCGCGTCTAGAAAACACTTAAAAGGCAAAGGAAGCCATTTATTTCTACTTATTATAGATACAGTACACGACTGCGCGCGGACACCGGTGTAAAAAAAGAACCTGCTGTGCTGGAAGCAAAGAGAAGCCGTTACCTGAGATTCAAATATGTGATGTAGCCAGTGTGAGATTGTTATCCAGAGGCCCATTGATCAAAGTCTGGCCTGTTGACAGGCAGCTGGGCTTCCTCGTTTTCACTGAATCACCAGGGACCATTGGGGAGTAAATACCAACTGCTGCACTTCACATAAAAACGATGCCGGCTTTTGTCCAATCTGCTGCTTACAGCTTTTTACCAGGTTTATGTTTTATTTCCTGATTTATTTACACTTGACTAAAATGTAAATGGCACATCCACCTCAGCAATATGGATTTTTTTTGTTTGTTTTCAGTTAATTATATTTTTCAAATAAAGTCACTTTTACTCATAGGGACTTCAGGAAGCTATTTTCTCTCGGACTATCAAGAAAAACTGCCCATAAAATAAACCTTTAATTAGAATAACTGCTCAATGGTTGTTTGGTTTCCCTGACCATCAGTGCATAGAATTGTTTTCTAGACTCATGTTAAATGTTTAAAGGGATAGTTTAAATATGGAATGATTTTAACCACTGTCTGTCTTAAAATATGCAGGCTTCATTTTTGCCACTTGACAGAAGTTTGTTAAAGGCCTACTCTCCCACACCAAACCCCATAGAGAAAATCTGTGTTTTTACCTCACAGGGACAAAGGAACTGCTTCAAACACTGACATCACAAAATAACACATTTGAAATTAGTGATGGAGGCAGCAGTGGATCAACAACTCCTGTTAGCTGTGATGTAAAATTGTTGATTTTCTCAATGGAGTTTGGTGCAGGAGGGTGAGCGGTTTACAAAGAGACATAAACTTTGGTTTTCAGTCAGAAGACGTTGTCATTCTAGGCTTAAGATGATGTAGATTTTATTAGATGAGCCCTTAGTTGTGGTGGTTCGGTTAGGTTTTTGGTCTCGGTGAGGACCGAGTGTCAGTGTTTATGCCAGAAAAGGTCCTGAAGAGGTCATCAAATAGTAAAGTATGCACACACCAAGAGGGGGCTGGCAGAAATAAACCCCAACTGTTTCCCTGTGATACAGGTTCCTCTCAGCCAAACTGTCATTAATGTATCTGTTGGCTCAGACTACAAAGTCACTGCTCTGTCACACAAACACAACTGAGGATAAATGGATAAGACAAGTGCAAACGGCATATTTTCTCTGGGAGATGAGTCAGTAACTAATGTATTCTAACGGTCCTGTTTGCCAAACATCTCGCACTGTAATATCCAACAACACAGATGGAACAAATGCCCGCTTAAGTGAGCGACTGAATGGTGAATGTCAGTGAGGAATTTAATGACATCTCACAAAAGCTCTTTAGATATTTTTCTCCAGTACTGACAAAGCACCGGTGCATATCAGATAGTGTTTGGACGCACAAATCGAATGCACACTATTACCTTTTTTTTTTTTTTTTTTACACCAAATTTACCAGACATACAACAGGGCTTTTTTAAAACACAGAATATTAAGCCTTTATTGTCTCTGTAGAAGAAAACTAGTGGTGAATTATTCAGAACTGTTGCAATAACAAGGTTCCAACACAGGACACACACAATAACAAATCAACAAACATATATTGTACATATTCCACAGGAATTCAACAGGTGTATGACTAAATGTCCACTCAGGTCTAGTCCATGCGCAGGTGGGTATTTTTGAAAACTGAGATCCTAACTCCTCCGTTAGAACGATACGTGGTTTCACGTCAGTGTCTCCAAAAGTCTCAATAACACAAGAAAAAGATGCTAGATTTGTCTCTAGTCGCTTTTTTGAAAAATAGTCTCTATAGGGTCCGAATACTCACTAAATATAGCGACAAAGTCGCTACGTTCGCAACACGGAAACAGCTGCAAGATGTGTTCCACGCAGCCCCGCCCCTCCAAAGTTCCTGGTAATCTGAAATGTCCCTAGTACTAAATTTACCCGGGTAAAGTGTTTACCAGGGTAATATTTGCCCATGCAATTTCAATGGAAACGTGCCAAGGTTTTTTAATTACCCAGGTAAATGAGAAAAGTTCTTATGCTGGGCCTTATATTAGCAAAAACTGTGTTAAAACTGGTTAAAAACTCTATCATGTTTATGTGTAAATATGAAAATAAGTGACGTAGCTAAAAGTTTTATTAGGAGACAAGGCTGTAGTTACAGTCTCTCTGCTTCTGTCTCTCTGCTTCTGTCTCTGAATCTGTTTTCCCAGTCAGGCTGGTCCAAACATCTTTAGCAGCATCTTCGGCTCAGACAGTCTCGGGCTCGTGTTGTAGATTTTGTTTTCGTGAACCTCCTTCCTCTTGTGTTAAAACCCGGCGACAAGCAGCAGAGAGAGGCGGTTCCTGCCGCTCTCAGGCACAAAGTCTGGCTCCTCATGCAGATCTTAGCTTTGGGCTTCTCCATGTGAAGCAGTTTAGCACATGGACTGGTGTGTTGGAGGGATTATGGTGGATGTGTGAGTCATCAGTATGCTCGGGCAGAATCAGTCCGCCGGTGCTCGGGCTCTCACCGCGTCCTGTTTCGCTGCACGTCAACACTGTCACAGCTGCATCATTAACATGTTCCTCCTGCTTCACACCTTCCCTCACTTGTTGTAAAGGAGTCAGAGTAGCGCCGAGTTTGCCAAAGCCATTTATGCAAACACTATTTTCCACTCTGTGTATAAAGAATCACATTATATAGGAACCAGATGAGGAAAACCATAAAACTGTATGTTTTGTAAAAGGCCTTAAATGTTTTATATTGACCGATTCTTATGACTGAACCATGGATTGTATATAAAATTTAGACTGAATCTTATGAAACCTCATTGTAAAGGCTTGAGATTTGTGATTTGAATTGGATGTTAACAGCTATGACATCAAATCTATCCATAATTCGTTATTGATCAGTAATTACTGTAAAATATCCTGTCTTGAAATTGTGCATTTAAGGTAGTAGGTTTGTATAGATCTAGAGTGTTTTTATACCTTGTTTTATAATGTCTAATTTCCAGGCAGATCAATGGTACTTTGTCTATTTTGCGCGTTTATTTTTTATTTTGCTTTTCGCGTTATCTTGTTCTTGTTTGCACCAACCCTTGTTTGCATTTGTTCATGCACAAATGGCAAATAAACATCTTGAATCTTGAAATTTGAGTCTGGAAATCAAGTGATGTACAATGAAAGAGGCCTAAAATCAGTCCCTGAGGTACACCAAATTCCGTAAAAGCTTTCCAACATAATGTAAAAACGAGTGGTAATCAGTCATGAATCTGAATTCCTGTTTTTAAGCCTCAAGATTCACAATTTGACTTGAGCTACGTTGTATGTTGTATTTGTATCCAGGCTCCCATTGGACAATACCAGCTGTCAATCACGCAGGTGTCCCCTCATATGTGTCTTAGTGTATCATAACAAAATTTACAAAAACTGAGGTCGTGTTGTATTGCATAAAAGCTGAAACTAGTGACTGACACCATTCATTTCTCAAGTGAAAAGTACTGTAGAAGCTCATTTTCTCAAATTGGTGAAGTCGCCCCTATAATGTCGATTCAAGATTCTATTCAACATTCAGACACCTCTGCAGTGGCTTGGAGACTATATATTTGTGTTTTTATCTACAGTCTGTGATACAGAGCAAGGTAAATGCTGTATACCAAATCAATACATTTCATAAAACATAACATTTTACTCATTTTAGCCGTGTCATCTATATTTTACAGATTTAATACATTTGCTACTATTGAATTTAATGCTTTAAAACATGTTCATATTCAAAATAAATACTTTTACAGCAGGTTTAATTGTGGTTAGTGGTTAAAAATATACAGAAAAAAATCTTAGTAGTCAAGAATGGGATGAGAGGATGTAAAAATCACTCACAATAATTTGACTGTGGCGAATTTTCATTTTCAGGTTAATTGTAAACGTGGAAAATCATTGTTTATTGATTTGAAAATTATGAAGTACTTTGAAATGCCTCAAGGGGGAGCCTGCATTTTTATATCATTATATAATGATTCTTGTTTTACACTTCTCTGCAATGCAAAATGCCTTTTGTATTTTTGAACAAAATGTAAAGTTAAAATAAATTCAATGAGTTTTAGAGACATTTTAAGAATCTGAAGCAGATTTGTTTTTATTGTAATTGCAATAATATCATGAATAACAATTTATTTTGGTTCAGCTGGAGTTGGAAATGAGTGAGTGAGTAATCGATACATTACATTTTCACATTGTCCCGTGCCTTATTCAAGGTTCTGATTCTTCAGCAATGTTAGGCTAAATAGGTCTAATTACAATTAAATTATGCTTAGCTGATATGAACATATCTCTGCAGAATGTAATTAAAATATTACAGATGTTAACTGGAGTAGAACACATAAAAAGGATTAATATTGGCAGTAAAATTAAAAGTTAAGGCAGAGCTGACGTACGAAGCTATTTCTTTGTTTCAAAAACACTGGGCTGTTAATAAAAAAAAAAAAAATCCCAGAATGCTTTGTGGCCTCAGAGGCCTGTGCTCGGTTACAATTGCCTACTTTCTGGAAGTGTTTCTGTCAGTTAGAAAAATGTGGTGACCTTTTCAGTAAAAGCATCACATCCGTGTAAATCGCGGCGTCAGAGCAGAGAGAACATCGGACAAATGACGTGAACTGTGTTTTTATTCACATGTGACGTCATTAAAGCGGCGCGGCGTGAGGTTTGTGTCCGGCGGCTTCAGGAGATGTTTTCTGGATTTGGCTGTTGAATTCCCTGAAGATGAATCACTGCAGCTCGAGCTCAGGAGAGGACAAAACGTGACGAGAGATAATTAATTAAGGAATGAAAAATGTGCGGAATAGAAAGAATGTTTGAGGGAACTGCGTATAAGGAATCAGGAGATGAGTCAGGAAGTGAGGAAAGAAGAAGAAAATCAAGTTTTGATTAAATGTACCAGACTTTTAAAAACAGGAAATCAAAAATGCCTCATTAAAAACAAAGAGAGAGGTGGATGTTGCAGAGCAGCGTCTACATGGTCTTGAGAATTCTTGCGATTCAGGATTTCATTGGTGCCATGTTGAGGTTTTGTAACCAGGCTCTGATTGGACGATACCAGATGTCAACTCATGTTTCACATTTTCTCAAAATATGAAAATAATCTACAAATCTGACATCGTGTTCCACTGAAGAAGAGCTGACTGAGACTAGAGGTGGACTGATTTATCAACTAGCCAATATTTTCATTGGCCATTTATTATTTTATAATCATCCAGTTATTACTTATTTATGTACGTTTGCATATTTAACATTTTTTAATATAACATTTATTTTAAACGTTATTTTTACGCTCAGAAACAAAACGCAGATTGGAGAGAAGGGCCACAAATGTTTAGAAATTTAGAAATATTGTCCAGCATTTCTTCTTATTAAACTGTTGTCTTTTATCAGATGGAGGAGGGAAAGGAAATCAGCCATTGGCTGCACTGATTTCTAAAAATTGGTCCATCTATAATTGAGACCATTGACTCGTCAGGAAAATATAAATGTGATGTTAATAAAGCAAGTGAGAAGTAGAACCTAATTTTTTCCATTGATTTTAATTCAAATTGAGTTTTTTTTTTGCAACAGGTTGAGTCGCCCCCTGGTGGCTGTTCAGTGTACAGAGTTTTGGTTTCCATCAATGGGCAAACCGGGGGATTATGTCCACTTCTTTATGTGCGATGTCTTTAGAAGCAATAGTTGCTAATATGGCTAAAGTGATGGCGATGGGATGTCCACCATATTCATGTTATTGTATTATGTTTGATTGATTAACAACTTTGTCCAAAAGCCCCGTTTAATCCGTGCAGTGATTTGATTGGCTCGTGCCTGTTGGTGTGTTTACATTTCAATGGCTGAAACTGGAAAACGTGACCATTTTTTAAATATTTGACAAAGGCAACATTGGCAAACAGATCCGTAAACTCACTTTGAATGCTGCTCCATTTAAAGTGAGTGAGAGGCATTTAAGCCGTGTACATGTGAGTTGGACGTAAAGCAGATAAGGGGTTTAATTAAAGTGAAAAATCGTTAAAGCTTGGATGACTGTGTTGTTTAGGCTTTGCAAAAATCCATATGCTCCTCCCCTTCTCATTTTCGGACGGTGCATCATTTACAGCCCTCAATCGTCCCGAGAAGCCAAAGGTGCAAAGGTTTTGGACGGATGAACGCGAGTTGATATCTAATCTGTCCACCGTTCTCCTTCCTCTGCCAAGGGACAGAAGCAAAGCAGGGGAAATGTCAGGAGAACTGAAATATGAGCGGCAGCAGGCAGAGGAGATGGGTGGCCCACACTCTGCCTCATGTTCTCAAAAAAAGAAAAAGAAGGAAAAAAAAAGAAAACACCTTGTCTTGGATGATTGAGCAGCTGTAAGTACTGCCGCGATAGGAGATATGTTTGGATGAGTCCAGAGGGATTCACAGCTGGTTGGACTTTTGATAGTTTGAGACAGAGACAGACTGAGCTGGAGGTGCTTCAGGATACGTTCCAAATCCTCCAAACACAGTCTGGACCTGAGGTCAACCACCTTAAAACCCGCCCCACACTAGAGGATTCTCAAATCTAAAAACGTGGGCGACCACAGACGCAACAAACCAATATTCACTGTTTTAATCCCGAGAAAGCACAGATTGGACAATCCAGTCCAGACGCAGGACCACACACTTGGAGTTAAAGCAAGGGATTTCAGGGAGGAGACTCCAGGAACTTGGGATCTCACAGAAACTCGCGTGATTTAACGTGACTTCAGAAGATAAACAGACATGGAGGAGGACTATCGATGTTGTTAGTTAATAGCTGGAATCAATTTGGCTTGTACAAGTTTTGGTTCTAAACAAAAGTAGGTAACATCTGTTTCCCGGCCGACTCGCTGTCATTGGTTATCTCAGAGTTCTGCTCACACTTCTGATCGCTGTTCACTCATAAACATCAAGCATATATTTAATATTTATGATTTGACTTTGGGAAGGCTCTGATAACATTAAAATTTGCTTCCGATAATTCCTCACACTACAGGGTAATTTGACCAGATTATCTGTTCAAATCAGCCTAAAATCAGAAGACACCCATGATTGTCGGAAGGGCCAGATTGGGACCGTAATCTGGCTGATTATTATCTAGTGTGGGGCACATCACACCGAGCAGGGGACATGAGGCCCAAACAATTTGGATATTATTGAGAGACTGAAGCATAAAACACAAATGTCTTGTCATGGAACTTGTGCAATTCAAGCGATGATCCTTGGTCATCTGGTGGGAGGAGCTCAGGACAGAAACCCTCCATCTCATCAGACGTTGGTACGTCACCACCGGACACGACCGAACTATGGACCCGAACCCAAATGCACAGCTCCGTTGACCAAAGTTTTCAAAAAAAAAAGGTTTATTAAACAGAATTAAAAATCACTCTTTACAGAGGAAAAACTCCACACTGATCTCAGTAATCAAAATGCCACATAACTAAGGCCAGACTAAGAAAAACAAAAAAAACAGAAAATCTAAACAACGTGACGTGACAAATGGACAAAGCGTTGGTTATATATATACATATATATATATATATATATACACACACAAGGTAAAGACACAGGTGGGGGCCGAGACAGCGAGACAGGTCATTCTAAGAGCAGGAAAAACAGACAAAGTGGTAAAGAAAAACCAACAACAATGCACACAGACAGGAAGTGGAACCAAACACGAGACAACACTTAACACCTTTTCTTGGACATGACGCCACCTGGAGGTGAGACGAGACGAGAGTTAAGGGTGTAAAACAAGGCCATCATCCACATTTGTAACTGATTTAAAAATAACATTTCAAAATGGATTAATTAAAGTGATGTTTTGGAAGTAGTCTCATAGTAAATCGTAAAACTGTCCGAACCTTAGAGATGGTTCTTGTGATGCGTTCACAGCAGAAGAGTGGTCGCTGGATTAACTAGGAACTTCTCACCTCAGGGCTAATGCTAGGGCGAGTAAAGGAGAATAACTAATGTTGATTTTCAACATTAGTTATTCTCTTGAGCAATTTATGTTAATTAAATCTTTTTGTGAAACTCCACTGATTTTGTATGGCACCGTTAGGTTGCCACATGCTGCTAAAATGAGTCACAGTAAAATACGACGGTTATAATTTGTAACGTTTACAAAAATGTAGATGTTTGCACATGTTAGGGATAATATAGACCCACTGAGATTGTTAGTGTGTAAGAGCACTGGCAGGAAATGGGTTTCATCATATAATCCCGAGGGTTCAGTCACACTGACTGTGAGGATAGAAAAAGTTTCTCGTTAGAGAAGTTTGGTTTCACTCTGTCACCACCTGCGATGACCGATTCTGCTGAACATCAACCTTTGTTCCGGTTAAACGTCCACTCTCCCTCACTGTGGGCTCCTCTCATTCCTCAAATTTGGCAATTACCAACAAAAATCAATGGAGCCATCCATCTCATAATGTCAGTGACTGTGCTTTTCACTGTGCCTGTACCACTGCAGTGAAGTCGGCATCGCTGTGGACAATCAACAAACACAACAGAAAGACAGAAATCCCCGATAATAAACTCGTAGACTTCTTGCATATAAATCACCGTGACGCTTACAAAGACGCAGTGAAACAAAAACAAACCCATATTTCTCTTTCTGCTCTGCTGCTTTATGAGGGATCATGTGAACAAAAGGCTTGTCTCCACTTTGTTGACACACAAAATGCAAATTACATTGCTTAATTTGGCAAAAGCTACGAGACAAATCATGTCCTCTGTCTAATTCTGCTCAAAGTAATTTCCCTTTAAAAAAGCTTCTTCCTCATTTTTTTTTTTCTTTAAGGCATTTGTTGATTATTTATGGTACAATATAAAAATTTCATGTCGAGACGATCTGGACCAAAATTATTTTGATTAATGATGTTGTTTTGATAATTAAATTTAAATTTATTTTTTTGTGAGCTCGACACCATTTTAAGTCACTCATGTGAATTATTAACTTTTTTATGAATTTCCCAGTGTGTGAGTGGACCTTAATTAAAGTGTTTCTTTTATTATTCAAATATATGCTGAAGTGCTGAGTTGAAGGTGTTGCATTCCAGTTGGAACTAAGAATTGCATCAAAACTAAGTTGAGTGTGTTCCAATTTTTGTAGAACTTCACACTTTGGATAATGACATTAATTAGGTTCACTAACTAGCTAATCTAGTCCATTTTAAATTAATCTCTAGGAATTAGTATTATCAAGTTGGACACAGTGTAATGGTCGCGAATATTCAAATTTTACGATTATCTTGGTCATGAAAGTGGACCATGAGTCATTTATTTTTAGTTAACTTCAGTCCAGTTTTCTTTTTATTATACATATATATACATATATGTATAAGAAAATATACTTATATACTATATAAAATATACTTATATATATACTTACTAAAAAGAAGTACATGATAAATCATGCATAAAACACGGCAGCGTTAGAGACTGTGGTAGGATAGTACCGTGTGTAAAACTTCTTAAAATGGACACATGAAATTGCTTAAAAAAAAAAGTAAAAACTACATCTTTATGCTTGGAGCAGCCGTCTTGAATTTTTAAATCGTACAAAATGAGTGGGAATTGCAACTTCAGGGGGCGCTCTAATTGAAACCTGGAAATTGCAACCTGTCTTTGGATCCAGTTGGGCTTGGGCAAGAAACTGTGATCCATTGCTACTTTTTACGTCTCGTGTCACACTTAATGTCGTCTGGTAAAAATCTCACCATTGATGACTTTCACCATCTCCTAGCATCTGTGTGTTAGCATCATGTTCCATAGACGAACTATGTCCCCTACTGATACTATATTTGCAATTTTTTTTCAATATCAAAGTCCAGTTATGTCTTTCATCCCATTCATTTTAATGGGAGCCTGGTCTTCTTGTCCATTTTCATCAGTATATTGTCCACCTGTCTTACACTTTACCTCCGCCTCTACCCGACTTACGTCTCTTACATGTGTCTTTTGCGTTGGTATGCAGCCGACGTTAAGCGGTACTTCCTCTAGAGGGCAGCTCTGAGTGCAAAGTGCAGGCGTTAACAAACATGGCAACCACTGAGGATGTTATTTTATTGGGCTTGATCTGTAATCGACTGAAAGCGGATTTTCGACGGTGGAATGTACACGCTCTTCGAAACTTTCCGCCATCTTATAATGCCCTTATCGACTCTTCTTCGTAGTTTTCCTGGCGGATTGGACTGTTGACTCTATACTGCCCCCACGTTTTCCCGTGGTATTGCTCAGTTTCGTCAGCTCTCCTGTGACGCACACAATGACGGGCTAAGTGAACACAAAGAACGTCCGTTTCCGTACAGTATAAATGGGCCTTCGGGCTGCTTGTGGCTGCTAAAGGACTGTGACTGTTCTCTGCAGCCCCTGTTGTTTTCCTCCCTGTATAAAGACCAACCACACTTTCCTTTCACAGCATCATTGATCAGAGCTTTACTCATAAACGCCGTTGCCACTGGTCGTTGTTGTTTAATTGCCCAGAATGCTGTGCTGCGACGGCGCCTCTGGTGTGAGGCAGCGATTGAAGTGCTTGCGACTCAGGACCGGGCCTCGCCTCCGCTCAAGTCTAGAGATCTAATAAGGTGGTGAGGTGACACAGCAGCAGCAGTGTTTTATTTGTCACTCGCAAAAATCGTGTAAGAAATAAAACGACAAAAGTGGGGAAGAGAAAACAATCTGTCGTGAGCCATTAGGAAAAACAGAGATGTTATTAGAGGGAGAGGAACCGTTTCCTTCCTGTGTAATTAATAGGCTGCTTTTGAACGGTGTTTTCAGGGTCATAAAACTTAATCAGCGCGTAATTAGAGTCACATTCAGAGTTATATTCATTTGTCAAAAAGCAACAGGTGCAGTAACCTGCCTCCATTAACTGCAGCCGCTGCTGAAAACACTGCAGTGGCAAACATGTAATGCGGGCTCCACACAGAGACGATCATTTATGTACATCAACGGGTATTTTCCACACCACGCGTCTTTGTGTACCTTTTTTTTTTAATTTGTGCCACCGTCATCGTCATCATCGTCATCGCCATCGTCGTTAGCATCACAGCAGATTCTAAATGTCATGCATTCATTCACAAAAGCCCCAAAATAGAGGTGGTGTATGTGACTACAACATCCTCTGCCCCGTTATATAAGTCATGCAGCTCTGTCACCATAGCAACTAATGCATGTTTCTCACAGCAGGGAAACACAAGTGTGAAGAAGAGCCCTTTTATCAACAAATACACACCGCGATAATTTATTATTCCATTATTACTGGTAGTAGTAGATCACCTGTTCCATGTTCCCTTGTGTGGCACTATTAATTTCTGTAAAAAAAAAGAAAGACAAAACATAAGAAAACACTACAATGCAAATGCAGCGCTTCATGACTGTATAAGATACAGTTATCGATACAACTGCACCTAATATTGATATTTTTATTATTAAAAATATGGCCCTGAAGAAGTGGTCGCACAGTTATAAATGAGGAAAACAAACAAATTCATTCTGATAACATTAAGTCCCCAAACCGCACTTATCTCACTCAAACAACTCTCTAAATCCATGGTTCTCAAACTGTGGTACATGTGCCACCAGTGGTACACAAGCTTCTTCCGGGGGTACTTGATGGACCAGAGTTTGTAGAAAAAGAACCAAATAACAAAATAATAATAATAAAATAAAATCATAATAATTAGAGTCACCTTATCTCTCCCTTCACCTTAATCTAATTTCACTATACCAGTGTCTGACATATGTATATGTGAGAAAGTGGAGAAAATGGCCTATTTTACACCACTGTATTTTAACGTTAACGGCGATAACGGTGTTACTCCCGGAGCTCAGTATTTTTTTTTAGGTGGAACTCAAAAGTTTGAGAACCAATGGACTAAATCTGTGTCTGAAAAATTAGTTGTGTATGCACAACTTTATCTGTAATATTTTACTTTATATGCTAAAAATAATAACATTAATAAAATAAATGCAGGTGCAACAGATTGATTTAACAAATTTTCTGCCCAAACCAAGGAAAAGGAGAAGATTGTTTGTGCCTGGTTAGCTGCTTTTCCTTTGTTAGCTGCTTCTGGTTAGCTTAAGCATTAGCCACTGTCTTTGTTAGCTTCTTCTGTTTCGCTTAAACATGAGCTACTTTCTTTTTGTTAACTTCTTCTGGTTAGCTTAAGCATTAGCCATGTTGCCATTGTTGGCCTCTTCATGATTAGTTTAGGCATCACCTGCTGTCCCTTTGTTCTGTTAGCTTGAGCATTAGCCACTTTCCTGCTGTTAGCTTATTATGGTTAGCTTAAACACAACAAAGGGATGCTTTCCCTTTGTTAGCTTCTCCAATCCAAGAATGTTCAGTGACTTTTTGCTCAAGTTTGTTGTTACAAACATTTTGTTTGTATCACAAATGTTTAGCTTTGTGTCTGTTCTTTGTCCACGGTGGTGAAATTCCACACTAACAAAATGTTAGCATGTGGTTGTGATTGTTAAATATACTGTGTTTTGAATTTTCACCACTGTGACTCTTGGGTGTCGCTAAGGTAACATAAACAGAGAATGAAAAATAAATAAATTTTTAACCTTGTTTAACCAGAAAGGCCTCATTGAGATTTTTTTTATTTATTTTATTTTTTCAAGGACAGGCAGCAGGTTTACAGACAAAATAACAGTAACATTTACAGAGTCATAAAATCTTTAAAACACTTATAAAAGAAAAAAAATAAAATACAGTATGTTAAAAATATCAAAATATTCTGCGGAAAAAGCATTCATCAATAAAAGAGGGCACTACTGAGTTGAAAACCCTCGACCACACTCCTGAGACTCCACTTTATTCAAAGTGAATTTTAAAACAGAATTTAAAACAGAGTTTTTATTAGAAGTGACATCGAAGAAAAGTGTTTGTCTTTCGCGTCAAAGTTCCGAGTGAAACGCTGAACTCAGTGTCAAGGTTTTCCTGACACCAGTAAAAAAAAAAAAAATCCATAAAAAGCCGAATATTGACTCTGTTTTAGTCTTTTATTTCACGACCAGCTGGAACAAACAGCTTGTAATCTGTCTTTAAAGGCATCTCTTGTCTCGGAGGACAGTGTGTGTGTTTTAGCCGTTAGCGGAGCTTGTTAGCATTGATTGATTGGCTGCGTTTGTAGTTTCAGCTTTGATTATGTGTCCTTTATTGGCCTCTCTAATGTCCTTGCTGGTTAACGGCCTCTGTGCCGCTGGTGGAGCCGATGAAGGTGGAGCTGCGCAGGTGACTGACCTGGTGTCGACCCACACACTCATTGTTGGAAAACACCCAAGAAATGTGTAAAAAAAAAAGAAAAAAAACTGCCCAGAACGTCCACTGAATTGACCCTCGGGTTTGGACGGACGATGTACTGAAAGGACGGAATAAAGCAATAAAGCAGAAAGTGATATTTAGGGTCTTTTCTAAAGCGCTCGGCTATAGATCACATCTAAATGCCACATAAATGAATTCATGACATCAGCGTTTATGTGCCATTTTCCTCAGGGTATGAAGCGATTTAAGGGGCCGTTAAAGTCAATATTAATTTTCTTTACCTTTAATGTGTTGCGGCATTTCTCCAACAAAGGTGTGTTTGTTAGCACAGCATTTCTAACCTTCATGTGCTTGGCATATGCTTTTTTCATAATTAATACATTTTATTATATACGGCAATGATTTATAATCTTTCTGTCGAGACCAATGTGCACAGGAAGACGCTCAACTCAGGATCCATGACAATAAATATTTAGATTTAAGCTTGTATGGAACCTCACATCTTCTCCTGACCAACATAGTTACAACCATTTCTTTGTTCCCAGCTCTGACAATGTCTCCAAAACACAATTAAATCACTTTATTTTACATTTTGTTCAGAAACAGTTGTTTTTCTTATTGTAGAAAAGAATCATTATAAGTTGCAGGCTCCCCCTTGTGGCACTTTAAAATACATTACCCAAGACTGGATGTATTTATGTTTGATAAAATGAATGCTATCCCATTGCTAACCCACAATCTGGTAATAATGGATATATGTTTCAAGTGAAACAGAAAACCATATATGATGACATGTGCGCCACCATAAGGTGTGATGAAGAAAGAGATGCTGGTGAAGCTAATCAGTGGAGAATTTGAGTTGCTTGAATGCAAGGACCATTAAGAATTTAGAGTTAGCGCGGTGATTAGCACAATTTCTTTTTAAAGCTACGTCCGGGAAGCTGGGAAGAACCTACACCATTTTATTTACAAATAATGAACGTGTTGATCAGTGTTTTCTCAAACGTGGAAATTATGATGTTCTCAAATGTCGTGTTTTGTCCACAAACAGAATTGATTCAGTTTTAATTATTCCTTTGTTATATGAAGAAAAGAAACCAGAAAATATAGAGTCTCTCCAGAGTTACAGTATATGCTGATGACACTACTACGTGTATATATATATATATCACTAAAAATTCAAGAATTTCAAAAACAAAAACACACAACGCTTTGATTCACCTGTCAATTATTTTCTCCATTAATTTATTATTTGTTTGGTCCGTAAAATGATCAGTTTTTCCCGAACATCGAAATGATGTTCTCAAATGAAGTTTGAGAAGAAGGTGCAAAATTGTATTGCTGTGAAATTGGAAAAAGTCCACGCGGTAGGTGTAGTGGTTAGCACTCTTGCCTTTGTAGCAGGAAGGCCTGAGTTCACGACCTGGTTAGAACTCAGGCCAAAAACATGCAGAGTTGGGGATTAGACAAATTGGACACTCTAAATTGGCCGTGAGAGTGGATGTTTTTGTCTCTGTGTGGTCCTGTGATGGACCGGTGACCTGTCCGGGGTGTAACCCTGCCTTTTGCCCTGTGCCAGCTGGGATTGGCACCAGCGACCCTCATGCGGAGGATAAAGAGATAGACGATGAGTCCTTTTTTAAATTCAATTATTTGCTGAGTTCCAGACTTTATTTATTTAAAAGTGACATAATTCAAGTGTCTTTTTTTTTTTTTTCATTTTTTTTGTGACTATTGTCTGACTGTTACTTAAAATTCGATTTCCCTCACGATGAGTGTGTTTGCTGCTGTCACCGTCTGCACTCTGTGAGTCACTGCTGTAATGGCTGCTCCTCTCAACGGCAGAACACACAAATCGGTATGCGGGCTTCTCTATAACAAACGAGACATAAAGATCCAGATGGTGCTTCAGCTTCACGAGGGTCTGATTCCCCTCAGGGACTTGACCTCAACCAGGGGTGGGTTCAGTGTGGATATAGTCGTTATGCTCTGCTCAGCCGCTGCCTTCAGGCTCAGTCCCCTGATAGAATGAGAAATTACACTTAAATGCGTTTTGCAATCTCATATTCTGTAGCTCTGGTCTTGAACCTGTCCGTCAATGATTGGAGAATATTTTAATCTTTTTGTAATTATTTCTATTCACTGCCTGAATTTTTAAACCAGAAAACACACAGGCTCATTATTGTGCTCTGATCCACTAACCCCTGTGACCTGTGACCCCGTGCATGTGTCAGGCTCTGCCTGCCCCGCCCTCGCCGCCTTGCTCAGCCCCTCCCACCACGCCTCTCTGTTCCCTCCCCTCCCCGCAGGTCGGCGACCAGATCTTGGAGGTGAACGGCTGCAGCTTCCTGAGCATCCCGCACGACGACGCCGTCAGGGTGCTGAAGTCGTCGCGGCACCTGATGATGACGGTGAAAGACGTGGGGCGGGTGCCGCACGCCAGGACGGTGGTGGGCGAGACCAAGTGGATCGCCAGCTCGCAGATCGCGGAGAGCTCGGCCAACAGCAGCGTGGCAGGGTGAGTTTTCACAGCCATGGTGCTTTTATTGTGGAAAAGCTCCAATTTTAAAAGTACACACCAAACATTCTGAAAAGGGATGAAGTTACAGGCCCATTTGTTTACGTCACATCAGCAATAAAGAGGAACTTGTTTGAATTTTTTTCACTCATTATCAAAACAACAGTGCTGCTTTTCTCTTTCTTTATTTCTCCAAAATAATATTTACCAAGCCTTCGCTAAAAAAGAAACTTTCCTCTTACAACCCTAATTCCAAAAAAGTTGTGTAGCATCTCCCCCGAATGATGGTCAAGGCCTGACTGATTGTTTTCTTGTTTTATTGAAAAACGTATTACCTTACTAGCAAATACCGTGAAACCTAGCAACTTATCAATACGTAGTTACAAACGTTAACAGTAAAAAAAAGTTCCCCATACAGTGAAAATCATCTCAAAACACATAAACACACATTACACATGTTCTATTACATAAACGCTGACCTCGTGCCGCTTCGGAGGGTGTAAATCGTTCAACTATGTCGTATTTAATTTAACTACCTTTCTTCTTTTCATTACGTTTCGATTTCATTCTGTTCTCCTCTGTATCTCGCGGTAGCCACAAACTAAACCTAGGCAAGTAGCTTCAAAATAAAAGTCCCTCAAAACATGGCAAAATAAAAGGCATGATAAATTCACAAAAATAGTGCTAGAAAATATAATAGCTTATAGCAAATTAACAGTACATTATATTCTTTGTAGCAAAGCTAGAAATTGGGTCATTTACAAGTTGTGACGCTGCACGAAATGCAAATTAAAAACAGAATGCAATGATTTGCAGATCTCATAAAACCATATTTATTCCCATTAGAACATAAACAACATATCAGATGTTGAAACTGAGACTTTTTATCATTTCATGAACAATATTAGCTCATTTTGAATTTGATGGCAGCAGCACAGAGGCTGCAAAAGTACATGGCACGAATCAAAAACAACAGGAGGAGCATTTGACAACTAATTAGGTTCAGTGGCAACAGGTCAGTAACATGACTGGGTATAAAAGGACCATTTCAGTAAAGATGGACAGAGGTTCACCAATCTGTGACAAACTGTGTCTGAAAATTGTGAAACAATTTCAGAAAACTGTTCCTCGATGTAAAATGGTTAAGCTTTTGAAGAGCCACCATGTACAGGTTTATAATATCATCAGAAGATTCAGAGAATCAGGAGGAATCTCTGTGCACAGGGGACAAGGTCAAAGGTCAAAACTGAGGCAGCACTGCATTAAAAACAGACATGATTCTCTACTGGAAATCACTGCATGGGCTCAGGAACACTTCCAGAAATCACTGTCTGTGAACACAGTTGACCGTTCAATCCACAAATATAATATATAAATATATAAATAAGAAGAAGATCCATGTGTGAACATGATCCAGAAATGCTGCCGTCTTCTCTGGACTTTAACTTTAAACTAAAAAAATAAACTAAACTTTATTTAAAACGGAAAACTGTTCTGTGGTCAGATGAATCAAAATTTGAAATTCTTTTTTGGAAACCATGGACGCCGTGTCCTGTGGACTGAAGAGGACAAAGACCGTCCAGCTTGTTATCAGTGGACAGAGTTCAAAAACCTGCATCTCTGATAGTATGGAGTTGTACTAGTGCCATCGTGACATCAATCCATTTTTAACTTTAACATTTTTAAGAATAAATGTTTTTTTTGTTTTTTTTTTGCATGCCCACACAGTGGAACAGTAGTTAGAATTGTTGCCTCACAGCAAGGTGGTCACCAGTTCAACTCCCGGTTCTTCATGTAAAGGACGAAGTGGTAGAAACTGACTTTTTATTTTTATTTTTTGAACAAGAACTTTTAAGAAATGTATAAATCGCACATTTGAAACAATTTTCCCAGCGTCACATCCACTCACATTATGCTGTACAGAGTGTACCAACGCAGCGTTTCCCATAGTTTACAGAAACGGAAAAAAAGAGTTTCCTCTTTTTTGTGTGAGTCCAGGCTGCAATAATGAAATCTGGCACACGAGACAAGTCTAAGGCTTGAGAGCAACGAGGCAGAAAAATAGGCTTCACAGCGATAATGAAGAGACTTTTGCGCAAATAACGTCCTCTCCCGCTCGTCGTAAGAGATGACTCGGCAGGTTTTAACTACAGCGGATGGACGTCTGTCTGTGTGGCGGCTGGACTTTCACTCAGAACGTGGCGTGAACGTAACACCAATACATTGTTTGTCATAAGCAGGTAAAGGTCTGGAGAATGATGTTACAGTGTTTTCCTGCAGCCGAGACAGATGGTGGGGAAAGGTTTAGATTTCCTCACTTTGGTGCAGAGGTGGGAAAAGCAGGCAATTATACGGATGATTAGTTATTCCACTGAAACAACAAGCGTGTGAGAACCACCTTAAGTCTGATTTATGATCCACCTCGTGACAAAAACATTTATTTTGGGGAAATAAATGTGTCTTTCCTCTTATGGTGTGCACCTTCTACTGTTGCTGACACTGTAATATTTGGTCACGTCAGCTGTCAGATCTTCTCATGAAGGTTTCAACAGCCTCTGTATATTTTATTTTATTTTATTTTATTTTATTTTATTTTATTTTATTTTATTTTATTTTATTTTATTTTATTATTTAGAGGCCTGCAGATGGTCCTGTGCTGGTTTGTCTTCACTGGCTCCCTGTTCAGACCAGGGCTGATTTCAAAGTGCTACTCCTCATTTATACAAATTTAAAAGGTCCTGATTGGCCATGAGAATGTATGTGATTGTTTTTTTTTTATTATTTTATTTTAACAAAATATGAAAGTTGAACTCTCAAAGAAGCCAAATGATTTTACTGGGGGGTTTAAAATAGAACATTTAGTGGAAAATCAAATGTCTGATGTTTTTTGGTGTGTCCCCGTGTCCTTCCCGTATCTAAACATCACTGAAGTGTCACAATAAACACTTCAGCCACTTCTGACAAAGAAGGGCTTCTCTGTTTACCTGAGCTCAAGCAAGAGGTTTTGAAAAGTCCAGTTTAGTTACGTAACTAGCACATTTGCCGTGCGACGAACCCTCCCCCAACAGCTACTCCCGGTCATGGACGTGAACATTCAACCTGAAGAAGAAGAAGAAGAAGAAGAAGAAGCACCGCGGAGCAGTCAGTCAGCTGGTAGCTGGCCAATCACAAGAGACTCAGTGTCCTGGGGGGGCGGGGCATTAGCTCAGAAACAGAGTGCCTGTTCAGAGGCTGGCAGAGAGCAGCAATAATCTGGCTTAATCTGAGGAGACTGAGGTTTTTGACCATAAATATTATTGATCCAAAAAGAACATTCTATGTGACCTTTAAAACTGTAAACCCGGAGCCGCTATCTGGTTTCGGTTGGGGGGGGGGCGGGATAACACAGCAGATTAGCATACCGGCTTTCTTTGGTTATTCAAGCACTTTTGTTCTTTTTTTCGGCCAATCGGCTGCATGATAAAGAGGAACCACATGACTACTTCAGGAAGCTGCGTGTGTTTCCATCGATGATGAACCAGAAAGAACGCATTGTTCAAGAAAACGGACGCCTCTGGTCATGTCGACGCCAATCTGACTTGTGATTCTGAACCCAAATAGTAGATGACGCTAAAGAAACTGAGGAGAGCGAGTGCATCACACTGGGGAATATTCCTAATCTACAGTTAACCTTAGCCTGAAGATGAGGATGACGAAGAATCCCTTGGCCTCGCGGCGGAGGAGCTGGAGCGTAAGATATCATAAGCTATATCAAATCTAACATTTTAAGACAAAGAAAAACAAATGGAGAAGATTTGTAACTTTGATTGTAAATGCTATGGAAGAAGAAAAGAGAATTCTATCGGACATATGTGCCCACACGGTCTCTGCGATCTCAGGGCAGATGTGGCCGTTTAAGATGTTTTTGTCAGCGCTGTGGAACATTTTGCCACTTGATGTCAGGCCGGCTGGCTCTGTTGAGGTCAAAGCTGAAGATAAATTAATATATATGTACATACAAAAGTAATAGTAAAGGAGAAAACAAGAATAATAAGAAGAAATACTAAATACAAAATAAATAATAATTTTAAAGAATTTGATTATTTCAGATTTGGGTGTTAAAATTGATAACAAACTGGCATTCAAAGAATGTGCACAAAATAAGACCACAAAACTGCAGAAGAGGATGTTTTTTTCTCAGGAAACTGAATCGTTTTAAGATAGACAGCTGCCTTCTTCAGATGCTTTACAAAGCTCTCTTACAGCGTGTCTTATCCTTCGGCCTTATTTGTGCCTTTGGAAACATGTGTTTTCAGGATCAAAATGGCAATGAATAGTCAAATTAGCCAGTGGGATCATTGGAGTTGATCAGGTATCTGTCGCTCAATTGTACAATGACCTCCGTTTAAAAAAGATAGATTAAATCCTTAAAGGACTCATTTCTTTTTTTAAGAAGTAGCAGGTCAAGTGGCAGGATCCTGCAGAGGAAAATTAGGACCACAAGGTACAACAAGCAATTAGACTGTACAACTCTAGACTAAAAAAAATCCTAAATATTTTAAACAATCTCAAATGAACACTCAACTATTTTATTTATTCACACGCGCTCGTCATGTCTCCTCAGTGTTTTTACTGTTTTGTCTGTTCTGTTATTCTTCTCTTAAATGCTTTTTTTATGTTCTTCCTTCCTTAATGCTGTATAGTATAGAGCGATGTAGCGCGCAACGGTGACCACATGAATGTCCCGCCTCCCGCACGACTCCATCGTGGGGTAAAAATGTGTTAAAGTCTGTCTTCATTTGTAGAATGGCAGTTACACTACAGCGTTTACAGTCACTGAAGGGGATTCTATGAACGAAAAAGGGTAATAGATCGTACAGGTAAAAACCACAGTCTTGTTGAGCTTCAGACATTAATCGATCGTGATTATAAATGCCAACCAAATTCTGGAAAACCAACATTTCTTCAAAATGTTGATGATGTTGATGAGTAAATTAATTTAAATCTATTCTGTGCATTAATTTTGATGGTGAGGTTAATGATTTTTACATTAAAACTCCATCCTGGTGGCTTGTATTGCCGATCAGTGTAAATTTGCTTGTCGCTTGGTGTCATGTTTCTGTCTCACTGACACATTTTTAACATCACCATTTAGCAACGCTGAGCCAAAAATGTGTCTGCATCTGCTTTAGAGTCTTGATACGATGTGACAGCACGACGCTGCCGCAATGGACACTTTGGAGACGTATTTTTGAAAAGTGCCGTTGCAGGTGAAAGTGCGGTTCTTTAAGTTGCGATTAACTTTTAATTTCATACTTTTCTTCATTATTTCTGGTCCCTGAAGGCAGCACTTTGACTTGTAATGTTTTAGTCGTCTGGTGAGACTGAGATTATTTTACTGCGGTAAAGACATTTACTGGAGTCACATACACTGTAGAGCTGACACATATTTGAAAACACCCTCTGTCGTGTATTTAGAGAGAGAGAGAGCGAGTGAGAGAGAGCAAGAGGCTGATGGGAGTAAGTCCGTGTCCTGCATTTCAATATCCGTGCTTTCATTTGATTAAAACGCCTCTCTGGAAGAAGAAATGCACATTTCACATTTCTTGTAAAAATGCCAGCCGTTTCTGCTGCATCATGAAAGGCACAACTGAGATTCGGAACAGAAAATCTGTGCCACGGTGCATTTATGAGCCCGTGATAACAGAGGGATACATTTAAAAAAGATGAAAATCTGTGAAATGTGAAAAACTCGGTGCATATAAGTGCATTAGCTGATAAAATTATACATTACCCAGCACTAAAATATGTGACAGCATTTGTCGCGGGTCCAAGATACAGACTATTAATGAGCTTTCGTTTTGACATGTCTGTGTTTTCATCTGTGTCTCTGCAGCTTCCCAGAAGAACAAGGAGCATCTGCAGCAGGAAAGGTGAGATTCATTGTTTTGTGTCCGACTGTGTTGATTTAAAACACAGTGTTGTTTTATCCTGGAATATAATACGTTCTTTGTCTGATTGTTGGCCTGAAAACCAGTACTGAACAGTGAAAACTGTGTGTCCGAGTTGTATTTATTTCCTGCCAAACAAAAAGTAAAAAGCTTATCTAATAAAACTGATGGCAGCTTAAATGTTTGATATTTTTTTACAGCAGGAAACTGAAGTAGACCGCACATACCAAACTCCATAGAGAAAATTAGTGACTTTAGAACATAGCACACAGGAGTTGTTGATCCACTGCTGTGTCCATCAGTACATTTAACAGTGTTATTTGTTTTACTTTGTCATTTGAGATCCTTTGTTCAGATTTACCCCAGTTACACAAACTGACCACACGAGGCAGCAGTAGACCAGCAGCTCCTGCGTCCCTGTGAGCTAAAATTGCTGATTTTCTCTATGGGGTTTGGTGTGGGAGAGTGAATGATTTACAGGTGTAATTTTACACTCAAATAAAGCTGTTTAATGGTGGGATAGAGCAGCATATACATTCTTAAGATGTTCTAGACTTAATCTGGTGTAGAAATTTCACAAAAATCCGTTTTTCCTTGTGTCCCTGGTGACTAGCAGTTGTTTTTAGTGATAGCAAGCCTCCCATGTCCCTGTAGGGGGCGTCCACAGCACAGTCAGTGCTATGTGTCCGTATCTCATACAACCAAATAATCCAAACAGTTTTGATTTACCGACTTCTGTTCCCAGTATGGCAACGTCCCCCCGTGCAGCGTTTTCAAACACACCCCAGCGTCTCATCCAGGCTCCAACTGTCTTCACGCTGTTTGCCTTCATTGTCTTCACTGCTGACTTTGACAGTGACTTTGAAAAGCAGGAGGGAGCAGGTCAGGGTGGAGGAATGAGGAAAAGAATGTTGAAAGAGACAGCAGCTGATGTCAGAGGAGGAGGAGGAGGAGGAGGAGGAAGGTGAAAGGAAGAGCTCGGTTCATTACTGATACTCAGTTTACTCAGACAGTCTTTGACTGAGGGGGTGATGTAAAAGAGTGCATACAGATGAAGTTGGGAGGTATTTTGAGAAGAAAGGGGGAAACGCGTTTGCTCCACACTGGGGACCAAAAAAAGGTTTTAAATTTAATTTATAGGTGTAGTTTAGCATAAGCACTGGTGTGCACGGTGGTGGTGTCTGTGATTACTGCCCTTTTTGTCAAAGGTGCCCTTTTCACACACAAAGACTTGAGATGGATGGCATCAGAGCGAGTTCTATCTAATCTGAAGCTGTAACAATGCAGGGAGAAAAAAAACCGAAACCCAGCATCAATAAAAGCCGCAGTATTTTGGCCACGTTCCATTTCCATCTCCAAATGTCTGTGTTCCAATCTGATAAAGATGAAGCATTTCTGTTCCCAGAGTCTTGTAGCTTCTGGTTGAGTTTGGGTGACATGAACTTCTTGGTCTAGGGAGTTTCACCCGTTGAACAGGAGGGGGAGACATCTGCGATTTAAACAGTTTGACTGAAATGAAACGAAGCGGCGTAAATGGCAATAACTGCACTTTCTCGGCAGATTTTGACGCTAACTGACAAATGCTGGCGAGATTTGACACCAGACGACGTAAGTTTGTTGAAACCTGAAAGAAAGCGCTAACATTCTCGTAACTGACACTTAACCTAAACCGAGCCCAGTGACGTTAATCTGTATTGGTCTAATCTCCCTCTTGCGATCTCCTCCTCCTTCCAAGGTGGCTGCTCCGAGAATAAAGTTGTAGGGTTTTTGTTTTTGGTGTCCAATTATAATTATTTGTAGACACTGTGCTGTTTGACTGGTGTCTGTAAACATGTAGCAAATGTGTTTATGTAGGAAATACCACAGAAATTGATTATTAAATTAGCCGGATCAGCGTGCTAGTTAGCAACCCTGTTTGGGTGCTTTTATATATAAAGTACCACATCGTTTGATTATTAAAGGGACCAGATTTGCTTGCTTGTTAGCAAAACTTGCTATAATGCTAACATTAACCACCAAATGTCCGACTTGTGAAGTTCTGCGCAGACTATAATGCAGTTTTTACTCATTCCCGTGTGCGACTCCGACTTCTGAGGTGAACTGAAACGTAACATTAGCTGAATGAGAATCTACACTTACTAGGCTGTTGGTTTTCTCTCTTTACAGAAACATCTCTATTTTGTCTGTCTGTTAGTCGCATAACTGTCCAACACTTCGCTACAAAGGCTTTAAACTTGGCAGGTGACTCGCTGAGGACACCAGTGTGTGCAGTGCAGACTTTGACGTTGTTTGGATAAGAAACTCAAGCGATATTGGTAGAAATGCACCAGATAAATGGCTAAAAGAGCCTCTTCTGCACAGTGCTGATGAAATTATGCCAATATCCGTATTTATGTTGCATGTAAAAAATTAAAAAGAACTTTTGTTGTGTAATGTTAACAGTGACCATTCAAATTCAAATACACATTTAAAAAAAACCCTCCACAAATTTAAAAATGCACCAAAAACAGGAACATTTTTGAACGGTTACTGCACTAGTTTCGTCAAAGTTGGTCATGCCTTCAGGATAGAACTACTGCAAAACAATGTCTGTCTCAAGAAAAGTTTCCACAAAATGCAATAAAAACTAAAATCTGACATTAGTTGAATCATTTGAACCTTTATTTAAAGGTTTTCCCAGTTTTCAATGACAAATGTAATTGTATTTTGTAAATATATATATATTTATAATTTGCTGAAAAGACAGTTCCAACTTTGACGCAATGCAACACATAGACAGGTGGATGCTGCACAGCTACAGCGTTAGCATGCTCAACGATGTGACTGACGTATATATACTGTACATGATCAAAACCTAAATAACGTACAATTTCAAAATATTAGTCAGTTTCCTGTCTGATCTGCGTAGTTCTGTAAAGTACTTCTTCACCCGACGCTCTTGGACACGGACGTTGTCCCCATTGCAGTGTACAGTATTTGTCAGGCAGAGACCGCAGCAGTGGACGCTACTTACTTTAGCAACAGTAGTAACTCTTGCTACAAAGTCATCGTCAGGCTTCACTTACGTCCACCGGTGTCTGTAAACATGTAGCAAATGTTTTTTTTATGTAGGAAATACCACAGAATTTGATTATTAAATTAGCTGGATTAGCGTGCTAGTTGGCAACCCTGGCTTTAATGCTAACATTACTCAACCAAATATAGTTAAGGCGTTTTCATGCATGAAATACCACACAATTTCTATGAAATACCACATCGTTTGATTATTAAAGTGACCAGATTTGATTGCTTGTTAACAAAACTTGCTATAATGCTAACATTAACCACCAAATATCCGACCTGTGAAGTTCCGCGTGCCTTCAGGCTTCACTTACGTCTACCGCCAATCGTCACAGCAGTGACTGTCTTCTAAAATCAGTCACAAATATCATTTGAGAACATTTAAAAGCTGCCCGATTCTTTCCTTTTTCTTGTCTTTATATCGCAAAGCTACTTTGTTACTGGTGCGTGGAGCACCTCTGCATCTTCCACGGTGGGAAATAAAATGATGTGTGTGTTTCCTGGCTGCAGTTTACAGCCTTGTGGTACTCATGTGTGAAAACACAGCTCTGCCCTGCAACAGCCTGCACTATTCAGCGAGGACAATTTATGACCACTTCATCCTCTCCAGGGATTTACTGGACATTCGCCTCCCCAATCCAGTCTCCTATCCAGTGTGTGCCGATAAATAATGCAAGTCCAGCTCTTTGTGATGAACTGTGAGAGGGGAGACATGGCAACAGTTGTGGTGGGACCGTGGCCTGAGCTTGTAAAGAATAGAGGTGGCATGAGGTGGTGCAGGATAAATCATGTTACATGCACCGTATGCGCCGCCCTGCCCCAAGAAGCAGCCTGCTCACCGTGAAAACATGGTTTCCAGTGAGAATGCACCAAATAATCTCACAAAATCCACACTAGCTTAAGTCCACGATATTTTAAGAATATGTTTTTGCTTTGACTCTTGTTAAGACAGACTTTTACAACTGGAAACAAAACTGCTTGTGTAACAACACCAAAGTCCATAGAGGAAAATCAACAAATTTTACATCACAGCACATAATGAGGGTGTAGTGGTTAGCACTCTTGCCTTTGCAGCAAGAGGTCCCGGGTTCACAACCCGTTTGGAACAAGGGGCCTTCTGCAAGGAGTTTGCATGTTCTCCCCGTGGTGCGTGGGTTCTCACCGGGTACTCCGGCTTCCTCCCACAGTCCAAAAACATGCAGATTTGGGGATTAGGTTAATTGGACACTCTAAATTGCCCGTAGGTATGAATGTGAGAGTGAATGGTTGTCTGTCTCTATGTGGCCCTGTGATGGACTGGCGACCTGTACAGGGTGTACCCTGCCTCTCGCCCTATGTTAGCTGGAGATAGGCACCAGCGCCCCCCGCGACCCTCACTGGATAAAGCGGTAGAAAATGAGTGAGCACATAATGAGTGGTTGATCCAGCACTGTCTCCATCAGTACTTTCAAGAATGTAATTTTTATCACTTCTGTATTTGAAGTCTTACGTCCTGATTCATCTAAGTGACACAAACTTAGCAAACAAGACAGTAGTAGACCAGCGACTCCAGTATACCCGCCAGCTAAAATCGCAGATTTACACAATGGACTTTGGTGTGGGACAGTGAGCAATTTACAAAAAGATTCCACTCGGAAAAGGCAGTTTAATGACAAGATATAGGGGGAAGACTAAGCTAGATGTAGTTAGGTGAGCCTTTTGTTGAGTGACTAAAACTAATAATACACTAAATAGGCATATCTAGAACTTGGCCACTGGGGGGCACCATCCAGTGTTTTCCAAGAATGGAAAAATTCGAAAGGGTTGCATCAGGAACGGCATCGCGCATAAAACCTTTGCCAGCACAAATACACAGCTCACTGTAAACAGTACTGGACAGGGCAAGACCAAGGCAGAAGAAGAAATAGACACATCTATATTTACCCCAGATTTTGGGGGAAGAATTGTGACTTGAACCCCATAAATCACAATCCACATTAGCACCGAATGGTTTTGTGGTGCATTTTATGAAAGGACATTTATAAGCCTGTTTTCTTGTACTACAGCAGCTCTATTTGAAGGAAACCTTAAAAAGAATAGTGCTCTCTGAAGGCAGATGGAAAAAGATGTTGGGAATGAAACCTCAAACGAGTACAAGCTCAAAATAGACCAACACAACTAAAGTACACACAGCTGGATGTTTTGCTGTGTGTGGGAGAGAGAGGGCCACAATAAAGGAGAGAGAGAGAGTGTAGCAGCAAGGCTTAAGGGCTCGGCGGTGAGGAGGAGGAGGAGGAGGAAGAGGAGGTGATAATTCGCACACACACACACACACACACACACACAAGAGATTGTCTGTTTTACACCAAAAACCTCACACGGTGACAAAATCATGTCGTCGGCATATGTATTAATCTCCCACAGAGTGATTTACCAGCCACTCTGCTGTTTAAACAAGCAAAGAGCTTTGTGCTCATCTCATCATTTTCCTTTCATACCACACACACGCACGCACATCCCTGTGGTCACACACCCCTCCTCCCTCCCTCCGTCCAGCACAAAGGCCAAATCCCACTACTAAGCTAATTCATTACGAATAGGTCACACAGCAATTGCCCATCATTAATTTCATTCTGACCTCATTCGGGCTCAGATATGCTACAAATGTTGTTTTAGAGACAAACAAAATGTATTGCAGCCAATAACGGGAGTAAATATGGCTTTTGTCTGCCAAACACAATTTGTTTATTGCCACCTAGCAGTTGTTTCAGTTTTTTCCCAGAAGCCGGTAAACATCTCGAATGACAACAGAAACCTTTGGAGGAAGAATCACAACATAAATTTTGACCACGAGCGCACACTCTGAGAAGCTTGAAATGCTTTTCGCTGAAACCTGAAGGCATTTAAAGATGAAATAAGAACAGCAGGTAGTTAAAAATTACAAGCTTTGAGCTGAACCTCAGAATGTTTCTACATCTATCATCAATGTAAAGCTTTTAACTTTGAAAAATGGTGGCCTACAAAGCTGGCAAATGTAGTAATGTAACTGAGCAGCGGCAGTTTTGGCCACCTGCCTGTGGACGTCCACGACTTATGATTCATTCAGAGCTCGTCTTTACTGCATGGGCAACAAAACAAAACAACAACTAATGACTTGTTGTGTAGGATTCTCACTGCTGGTGAGGAGTAAATAAGGTTAAGGTTGAGGCCACATTAATATAATGGCTGAATGAAATCCACTCTTTTGAAGATGGTGACCTGATTGCACCACAGAAATGTAAATCTATTGGATTATTTACTGGAGCGTGACACTGCAAAAAATCTTTTTTATTACATTATTAATGCATCACTTAGTCAGTACTACAGCACAAAATAACCTGCTCCTCACTGTTGAGTTTGTCTGAGTCCAGAACCGGTGATTTTCTGATCCCACTGGATCTTAAGCTCAATTTATTCTCTGCGGCTCAACAAAACTCAAAAGGGGTCGCGAAAGGTTTTGGTTGTCTCCATGGTAACTACACACTATCCTCCAGCCGGCACTTGTGGTTGCATTCCACCATCCTGCCTGGTACAGTCTGTGCTTTAGGCAGCTTGTTTGTGGATTTGATAAAAATGACTGGGTAAACTGTAGAGGAACATATTTTAAACTTAGTGTACGTAACATGAGCAAGTTCTTCACGTACAGAACAACCTAGTATACATGCGAGGAGAAATTTGATTTATTGACCTTATACTTGTGACTCCATCTCCATAGTTGGCGCTGTATCTCTCTAAAAGCGAGTGCTATTGGGCTGAATTGCTATTATTGACCATCTACGTCACAGACAAACAAACAAACAGTGAATGTTGAGATGGAATATTTAGTTTCTTCAGCTGCCCTGCATGAAGGTCACATCTTTGTCGGTCCAAAAGTGGATCTTCTCCGCAGCTTTCGCTCTCGCCAATGCCATGGTTGTTTGTCTGGCATCGTCTTCTTTTACATCCGGGTCAAAGACCAGGGAGGAAATTTTTGTCCACATGCAGAACAAGAAGTCTGACTCCAGTCCATTTTAGCATATATATGCAGGAGTCATTGGACTTTGAATTGAATTATCTTTGCAGAACTGGCTTTAAAATGTGGCCCAAATGTCCTTAAACAATTTTGGGCCCTTTTTTTGGCAAACATGGGCCAATTCATTCCATTTGGTGCGGAGGCCAAATGAAAATTGGAAAAAAAAAGTGATGAAAGTGGGCCAAAGTTGGCAGTAACTTTCTTCACCTCCTATCATGCAGTAACGCCACCTCCTCTCAAGGGTATTTATCTTTTGCGGTTCAACAAGGTTCTAACCTAGGCCCATTTCTGTTTTCCATCTACCACCTGCTGCTATTATGAAGCGTTCAAAGGCAGATCATCTCTCTATCTCTGTTATGCTGATGACATTTACCATCAGGTAATTTCTTTATAACAGTGAATTATGATCAATTCATAGATGATTAAGTTGCTAATAATTAATTTAGTCTATTGAATTTAGTCTATTGATTTATTTATTGAAGAATTAGGCAGATAACTTGGTTCGAGTCCCTGCCAGGTCATGGGCTTGGGTACCCCTGAGCAAGGTATCCAATCCCAAATGCTCATTGTTAACTGGACACTCTAAATTGACCCCAGCCATGAAGGGACACATCCAGTGTTCCCTGGATAAATGAGAGGGTTTGGTCTGGAAGAACCTCCGGCCAAAAAAATCTGCCACATCAAATATGCGAATCATCTGCCACGGCAACTCCTGGAGAGGGAGATGCTGGAAGATAAAAATGAAAGAATTCAGCAGATGAAGTTCAGCTCTTAGTTAGAAGAATAATCATTGTTCCACCTGAAGTCTGCGAGATAAAAGATCTATCCTCCGCGTGCACACACATTACAAAGAGAGAGATTTAAAGCATGCAGAGGTTTTGAGAGATTGTGATAAGAAGTGGATTAGCCCGTTCTAAACTGCAATAAGAAATAGCTCCCTTTCATTTCTCTGCGTCATGTGCAGAATGAGATGGAGTCTGGTTTGAACCTCATCATCAAGCAACTGATGGAATCTGACTGAAGAGATCAGCACTTTATTTTATTAACGGTTATTTCTCTTATTTCTAAACCTAATGGAGCTCAGGTTTGTCTCATAATAGTAACTTCTAACGATTGTTCCAAACAAGGAGGTGACACATCAGGTTTTTTACAGCATTTGGCATCTATAATGGTACAGTTACTGCCTTATTATCCTTATCACTGTACGACTGTATGACTGCCAACAAAGAAAACACACTGGTACTGAACTGAAGTTGGGCAAAAAAGTAAGAATAACTAAAACATCCTGACAGGGGGGCAAAAGGTAACAAGACAAACTGACAAGGAAACAGGAAGCAAGCAAATTAGATATACTGGGGGAGCTAACAAGACTTGGGTGAAACTCAGAGAATACAGGTAAAACTAACACACAGGCAAGAAATAAAGGTGGGAGACAGACAACGAGGAAAAAATAGGGGAAAATACAGGAAGTAAAACCAAGGAAAAGACTCAAGAGAACAAATAACACCTGAAATGCAAAGTCAAACTTGAAGTTTATTTAGTGACTGACCATCATCTGCATTGTGCATTTATAGCATTCATGTTGCTGATCTTTCCAAATCCTACTTTCCAGTGATTTTTTATTTTTATTTTCAGAGAGAATGGCTCCAATAAGCTGATTTAGGTCTATGCACTATAGTCCAGATAAACGTTGATAGATTTCCAGTAGAGGCTGTATAAAAGGGCGCAGAAAAATACTTCTTCTTCAGGCACAACTGCTTCTTTCTTCTGTTTGTGAAAATTGCACCAGACTTTTTCTGGAACTTCCTCTTTCAGCTTCCTAGTCAAAGTTCTGGAAAATGTCAAAGTGATCCCATGTGACCCAGCAGGAAAAAGCTTTTATTCTTTCAAAAATTGCCTGGAAAATCAAACCCAGCTAAAGTGTAGGGACGTGAGAAAACAAAGGAAACTTCACTTTAGAAAGAAAGTAAAGGAAGAAACTTTAAATTGGCAGCATCTCTGCAGAGGCTGGTCATCATCTCGCCGTTCACCGACAGAACTGCAGCACTGTCTCCAGACTCAAACCTGATGGAAATGATTTGGGATGAACTGGGCACAAAGTCAAAGCAAAGCAAAACCCAACAGGAGCGACACTTTTGTGCAATATTTAATTTTTAACTGTAGAAGAACATCACAGGTGGCCACGTGCTCCACAGGGTGAGCAGAGAGGCGATTGTGTCCCAGAGGTTAATGTTGGTCTAAATAAAGAAAATGCCACTTAAAATTGTTTTATTTATTTATTTGTTTTGTTAAATTAAGTGCAGCTGTGGCAGAGATAAAGCCCGTGACATTTCCAAGTCGCAGCGTCGCTAGTTTTTGATCTGGCTTTATCTGACGTGCCCTCTATCGAGTGGACGCCGATGGCAGTGACTGTTGTTATTGTTTGCTGCAATTAAAGGGAGCTCGCCGCACAGCTTATCTGGCATTTGACAAACTCAGACAAACAGGCCAGAGAGTGACCTCAGCGATGGACGAGGTCCAACCTCTGGAGCAGCGTCGCCTGACGTCACTGAGACGTAAAACTGGGACTGGCCTGTCACCAGCAGCAGGACGTGCGCGACGTCCGACGTCATAACCCCTCCCTCGAGTGTCAAACTGCCCTGTGATATGACAGGGAGAGACAGATGTTGTGCTTTGCCGTCCCTTCACTCCATGTCGTCCTTGAGACACTGGAGAAATTCTCATGGCAAGCACTGAGGTGATTAAGATTCAGGATGGGTGGCAACAGAGTTCACCTTGGACACTTAACGGTTGGTGGCTCTGCTCGTTCTGGGACAGTAAAAGAAAAGTGCTGCTGGTCAAGGGACATACACGGCTTTGTAGATTCTCAGGAAATATGAATAAGTTACTCCTGATACTGTAAAACTCCACTTTATCCTCCACATGAGGGTCACAGGGAGACCTGGACCCAGTCCCAGCTGACATGGGATGAAAGGTCGGGTCACCAACGACTGGTCGCCAGTCCACCACAGAGACGACCGTTCACTCTTACATTCACACTCAGTGTCCAATACACTCCTCATACTACAACCCCAATTCCAAAAAATGGAAATAAAAACGGAATGCGCTGATTTGCAAGTCTCATGATCCCACATTTTTATTCCCAAAAGAGCATAAACAACATATAGATGTTGAAAGTGAGACATTTTACCATTTCATGAAAAATATTTGCTCATTTTGAATTTCATGGCCGCAACACATCTCAAAAAAAGTTGGAACAGAGGCAACAAAAGGCTGGAAAAGTGCACGGCACAAATCAAAAACAACTGGAGGAGCATTTGACAACTAATTCAGATTAATTAGCAACAGGTCAGTAACATGACTGAGCATTTCTGTCATGATGGACAGAAGTTCACCACTCTGTGACAAACTGTCTAAAAATTGTGGAACAACATTTTTGGACTGTCAGAGAACCTGGAGAGAACCCCCACACACAAGGGGAGCAACAATGCCAACCATTGCATCCCCATGTGACCCTTAATATACAATACATTTATAATAAACTGTAGATATGTATAATATTAAGAGTGCTGGGGCCAACTTTGAAATCTGAAAATCCGTCCTCTAGATTAGGATCAGTCATCCCCATATATATTATTGTTTTCATGTGAACATGAGGAGGTAAAAAGTATTAGTGCAGATTAATAATCAGTCCCCTCTTTCATGTCTTTCAACACATGCATGTGGTTTTTACAGCTGGATATCATTTCAAGAATTAAAATTAACAAAGTAATATTGAGTGCAATTACTAAAATATATATATTACAATATACATACATATATACATGGTGCGGTTTGTGACATAATCAGAGGGGGATGTTTTGAAACTTTGGATTACTCCAAAAGTACACAGTAAAAGTACTTGATATTATTTGTGTATAGAGTATATTGAGTCAAATGACAGTGAAATCATAAACTACTAATAAAAATTATGTACTTTGTACCACACGGGGATATTTGCAGTGTTACAGCAGCCAAAAACCATAACAATTTAGAAGTAGAAGAATTATAGAACTGAGGTAAGGAAATATATGTATTAATAAATATATGCAACCTTTGGATTAGGCCAATTGGACACTAAATTTCCCAAAGGGTGGTTGTTTTTCTCTATGTGATGCTCGCCTTTCACTCTTATGTCTGCTGGGATTGGCACCAGCAACCCTCATGTGGAGGATTAAGTGGTAGAAGGTGAGTGAGGGTTAAATTGCCAATTGCCAATTGCCAAATTGAAAATTAAAAACGACCTTTCACAACCCACACTCATTCATTCATTCATTCATTCATACATAGGTATGAAATTACTAATGTGTCACAGCCCGCCCCAAAAGTGATTGTCCTTTCACAATATTCTTCTTCTAATGTTAATTTCCGGCAGGCTGTACACTGAACGGCGTGATGCTCCCCCCTCCATCATCTAAAGTTCTTCATCACAGTTCTTGTCATCCTCTCGCCTCCTCACTCTCACCCTCCTTCAGTGCACGTCAACGTTATTTATCGCAGTTGAAAATCCTTCAGTGGAGCCCAAAGTTCTCCACCCAGCGCCTCTCTCGTCTCCTCAGTCTCTCCATCGCAGTTGGACGCTCTCCTTCGTCCTCGCTCTTTCGTCTTCATCCTCGTCCCTTCATCTTTCGGGACCCTTCATCTCTCTCAACGCGCGGAAAACAGTCGAACCTGAGCAGAAATGAAATTGCAAAGTGATGAGTCATTGCAGCTGCTCTCACCGGAGCTAAATTATGCTCTAGTGCCCTTGTAACTAGGGATGAGTATCGTATCAGACCGGTACTGGTCAAAATCACCGGATCAGATATCGGACAGTTAAAGAACAAATAAATAAATAAAATCCGATGAAATCCTCTATATTTATCACATACTTCACTATGCACAGACTGTAAAAATATACATAGAAATCAGCAAAAAGATTTTAGCTGACTCGTGTTTGTGCAGTTTATTCCTACTTTTTTGGGAAAACAATATTTGTCACACAGTTGGAGAATTATGTTTTTTAAAATGACTCAACACAAATGTGTTGTTAACAGCTTCACTGTTCACAAATGTTCTAAAAATGACCGTATCGGACTAGGATCAGTTTTGGTAGATATTCAGGTTTGTCATATCGGTATCGTGCCATCCCTTCTTGTAACCCAGTGCTTCTCAAGTATTTTCTGTAACGCCGCCACGACTATAAATAGTATCATTTGTCTATAGAATTGTTATAAGTACATCCAGCATGACAGAGACCATGTCTAATGCTGCCGGTAGTATCAGCTCCTCTGCTATGGTGTAGGGTTTTTTGCACTGGGCAATTTTGTACGCCACCTTATACGATGCTAACAGTGCTCGCTGGTTTACTGAAGTAGCATTTACAAAGCGGGATGATTGTTGGCAATATTTGGCACGTCTTCGCTGAAAAGACTCCAGCGGCTTATCAGCATGATTGGGGGTGTAATGTCTTGAAGTGGCGCCTTAATTTATTTGGCTTCCTGCTGTCCGCGGCCAGCATTTTTAGACACAGTGAACACCCTGGCCTTTCCTCGTCTCCCAGCGTAGCCACAGTGAAGCCAAACGCTAAATGAGCTTCGTCATAGTTCCTCATCTTAGCTTTCAGATGATTTTGTTTTGTCTCATTATCTCCGCCTTTCTTTTCATACCTGTTAAAAATTTTTCCATGTTGTCCCTTAAGGGTTTGTATACTGCACTTTGCTTGCTCGGCGCAAAAATAACCCTACACCATAGAGCTAATGCTCCCTGCGCACACTTTGACAACGAGAGCGCCACTGCCAACTACGCGCCCCACTATTTCAGAAGTACTGTTGTAACCCATGTGTCGTACCGCTGACGGACCAAAACAAAATGTGCAACTGTCAAGTGTTATTATCTGCATGAACAGAAGAAACGGATATTTAGTGCGGTTGACCTCTGGCTTGAGAGGTCAGCGCCATCATCTCCATTATCCATGAATGCAATAATGAATTTGACTTTGTGCCGAGCATGAAATAAGAGTGTTACCATGACGGCGGTAACACAGACAGACAGACAGACAGACAGGTGTGACAGGTGTGACAGTGAGTGAGTTAAGGATGAGGTGAAGGCAAACAGCGGCGAGGAGCCTGTTTGTGTCTCATACTAATAATGCCTGCAGACTCACAGCCTGGAGCTGTGGCTTTGAAGTGGTGTCTTTGATAATGAAGGAGGTAATTAACGAAAAACCACATGCGAGTGAACAGATAACAGAGAGAAGAAAAGAAACGGAAGAGGCAGCGAGGAGGAACAGGAGCCGACAGCTCGCCACTTCCTCGAGTGTCGGAGTGTAGTTCCTGTGATTGACAGGGAAGCCAGTCTGCGCGCGGGAGACAGTTATGAAGGAAGAAAAAGACGAGCGATATATGCATATAAAATAGTCCAAAAATGCGTGAACAGTTTCTGTACAGTTTCTGCTGCTCGGCTGCGCTGTAATCCCTCATTTCTACGCGTGAACTGTGGAGAAAAACGTCGCGTGAATCACTTTTTGTCCACGGTGATCAGACAAAATTTTGTTCTTTACTTACAAAATTTGAACAGCAGATTAATAAATGAAATCTGGCACAAGCGAGAAGCTTAAAACGTGAAGGTTCTGTGTTTCAAGTGAGTTTCCGTTGTGTATGTTGAAAAAAAGGAACAGACCCGGTTAGCATCAAAACAAGCTAGCTAAGAAGCTTTTTGAGTTCAGCTCAGTTATTTGTTCAAAGTCAAACCACGTCTACATGAAACATAATAATTTGCAGTATTTATTGGTTAATTTGGGCATACACGTTGCATATTAATACACATTCCTGTAATTAATGCTACTAAAATGTGTCTGTAGCCATGTTAGCGTGTTAGCCAAAATGCTACTTTTCCAAGACGCGATGTTTCTATAGGCTCCTTGAAAAGCAGAATAGGAATAAAATAAGTTGCAACTCTTAGCTCTCGCATGAATTAAATGAGTGATCGTACGACTAAAATGATATAACGTTAAGTTTAAAGCACTAAAACACATCAGATAAACTTCCTGACTTAGTTTAACACGTTTTTGAGTTGTAAAAGTTTATTTTCAAAAAAAAAAAAGGTTAAATAATAGAGTTCACTATCATATTAAAATACCTCACAGTCATTTTATTGTATATATCAAGAGATATATTGATAATCTAGAGACTGTGATTTCAGCATTATAAGATTATTATAAATAAGTCTGTGCAACTTGGACCTGTTCAAGTTGGATACGACATCAAGTTTGATGTATATTTGCCAAGATAGGTTGCAAATTAGCGTCCATTCTACTATTTATTCAAAGTCGGGTCATGGGGGAGCAGCTTGAGCAGACAGCTCTTCCGGGGGGAATTCCCGAGATGTTCCCAGGCCAGCTGAGAGACATAGTCCTGAGACGTAGTCCTGGGTCGTCCCCGGGGCCTCCTCCCTGTGGGATGTGCCCGGAACACCTCACCAGGAAGCCAAATTAGTATAGAAAATATATATTTTTTAATACTTGTATTGTATGGTACTTTCTTTCTAGAATTAGCAGCAGGTCGTAGCAGTAAGCTCACAACATTTTCATAAGCTGTTTTTTGAATGCAAGACTTTGACAACGACCATCACTGAACCTTCCTCACAGTACGACCGGCGTTTCAAAGAAAGAAAGAAAGAAATCCCCACAAAAATCACCACTGTTAGCTCACACAGCCCACAATTGTCCAGTGCCAGAAATGCGGTTCTACTGTCTGCACATACCCAGGTATTTTAACGTTACTGATAATGGCGTTACTTAGAGAGCTCAATATTTTCTCAGGTGGTACTCGGTATAAAAGGTTCCAGAACCACTGGTCCACTGCACACGTGGCATTTAATAACGTCCTCAACCCAAGACATTTGGATATTCAGCAGAAGTGGGTGGTGAAAAACATATGTTTAATGCACTGAACACCAGGGGGCGGAGTCTGTAAAACGAGGCCTTTGCAGCACAGCGCATTAATGATCTTTGGTGATTGTAGAGCAGCAGGAATGAGGATAATGATTTGTACGTTTGGGATGGATGGACACAGGGTTTACATCACTATACTGTGCTGCGGCGGACGTTGTAATTAATGACCTTGCGGTTTCTCTGTCCGCCCCGGTCGTTTTCCTTGGTCTCCCTCTCTTCCCCTCTGATCCACTCTTACATTCTGGGTCTCTGTGGATGTTGCCCCTCTCTCTCTCCTCTATTCATCACCCCTTCCATGATTAACCACCTTTCACTTTGGTGAATTTCTCAGACTGAGCCCTCTCTCACAGCTAAATTATGCTCCCTCCTCTTGTGTGTATTATTGTATCAGAGAAGGGTTAATATGGGTGTCCCTTTGCCCAGCAGAAACAGGAACAAAAGACCTTTTTGTATCTATGGTTCCTGCAAATTTGAGTCTGTTTCTGCATTTCAAAGAGGGACAGTTCAGATTTTTATGAAGTGTGGTGGAACCAGGAACCTGCTTAAGACAGGGAGGCTTTTCCCTTTACTGAAAACCACTGAGAAACATGACTGTCAGCAAGGAAAAAAAAAAAAGATTGTAGCTACTTAACAAAAGGCTCATTTATGTCAGTTTGAGTCTGCAATATCTTAATATTACATTTTATGCATTATGTTGCTGTTCAACCACGCTTTTCTGACAAGAAACTGGAGTTTGTGTCACTTTGTAAATTGCTGCGCCAAATTCCATAGAGAAAATCAACGATTTTAACATCACAGCACACGGGAGTTGCTGATCCACTGCTGCCTCCATCAGTAAATTCAAATGTCTTGTTTTTGTTACTTCGGTGTTTCAAATCCTTTACTCCGATTTACATCAGTGACACAAACTGTCCACACGAGGCAGCAGTAGACCAGCAGCTCCTGTGTCCTTTGTGAGCTAAAAATGCTGATTTTTCTTAATGGACTTTGGTGTGGGAGAGAGTGAGTGGTTTACAAACTTAAATTTCCAGTCACAGAAGGTTGTCAACCCCACTGTCCTCTCTTTTATTCTTTCACTCTTCATTAGTCTCACAATCCCATTTCTTCCAACCTTGTACACCGCAATCAATATTTCATCCCTTTGTTTTTGCTCCTTGTGTTTCTCTCTCTCTTCTCTCATTTTTTATTCCTCCTCTCCACCTCATGCTTGTCTTCATTTGTCAGTTACATTACAAAAAAACAAAACAATCCAGGCCCATTTTAATGCCTCCTCCGCTCCTCTGCCTGACCTGCTCTCGACCTCTTCATTTTAACTTGTTCCCTCTCTCCATCATCTCTTAAAAAAATGTATTGAATAAGATATGTTATTTTTTAAAAATAATAATAATAATAAATTAAATGTCTTCTCTTTTCTCTGTCCCATCTTCATCAGCCGGGGTTTTATAAAGGCGTCGCCGGCTCACAGGTGACTCTGTCCAGCCTGGTGAACCAGTCCCGGGCCATGCTGGAGGAGAAGGCACGCCACCTGCTGACGGAGGCGGAGCGTCAGACCATGGGCTACTACGTGGAGGAATATCGGGACGGACACATCGGGGTGGAGCAGCTGGTCATGGCGTTGTTCGAGCTGCTCAACACGCACGCAAAAGTGAGGCTTCCATCGAAAATTAAGACTTGTTTTTCCCTTCCCCTCCAGCTCTTAAAACGTCTCCAGGTTTTCTTTCCATCAGCAGTTGTTCTGACATCTCACCATAAAAAGAATATAATTTTATTTTCACACTGCTGTGTCCATCTCGCTCTGAGAACAGCCACAGTCTGTATTCCGGGTTTAATTCTGCAGAAATGTGCAAAACTACAGCCGCTTAAAGAAAAGAAAAATGTGTGGAGTTTCGTTATGATGATTTAATTTACTTGGGTTAGTTAATTCAAGCGGCATTACAGCACGAGCAAGTAAATCCAACTTTGTTCTTTGAATGCGCCGTAAAATATAGCCGAGGCCAGAAGGAATAGTGCTCCAGATTTATGTACTGTCATAAATATAACACCCACGCTCATAGTTGTGAAAAAGAAAGAAAAATGTTTAATTGTTTTTCAATGGGGGTAAAAAATATGATGAGCATCAATCGGTCATAAAATGTAAAGACGTACAGTTCAGAAACATCGTAAAAGTACCATATTGTCAATTCTCATCTCTAATCTCACAAATCTAGATGTTATTTAGGTTCAACCATGTCAGTTCACTGCAAAAACATGTTTATAAGATACAATTCTATAGATTTGGTTCAACAGAGCGTTGATGCAAATCATGGTTTGAAGGGATAGTTTGGGATTTTTGAAGTGAGGTTGCACGAGGCATTGGACAGTGTTACACTGTGCTCAGTGAAAACATGGTTCCTAGCGGGAAAACAGAAAAGAAATGATTCAGGACACTTCAGAAAAGGCTCAGCTAGTAAAAATGTACATCAGATTAAGTGTACGCCATCTAAAGAGTTTTCTTATGCTTTACCTTGCTATTAGACAGCCTTTTTCAACAGGAAATTGAGGTTTGTAAAGCGCTTAATTCCCTGCACCAAAGTCCATAGGCAAAATCAGCAATTTTACATCACAGAAAACAGGAGTTGTTGATCCACTGCTGCCTCTATAACTAAGTTCAAATGACTCATTTTGTGCTTTCGGTGTTTGAAATACTCAGTTCAGCTTTATTTAAGTGGCACAGACTGACCACACGAGGCAGCAGTAGACCAGCAGCTCCTGTGTCCCTGTGAGCTAAAATCACTGATTTTCTCTATGGACTTTGGTGTGGGAGAGTGAATAGTGTACAAACTTCAGTTTCCTGTTGGAAAAGTCTGTCTGACAGTGAGATAAAGCAGACGACATATTCTTAAGATGATATAGATTATATAACATAAATGTTTAGTGGCTAAAATACATTTTGGCAGTAAGGAGACCCCGCCCACGTCTGTAACATCATGCCTCCCCTCTTGTCTCTCCCCCTCTGTGCCTCCCTCTCCTCAGTTCTCTCTGCTGTCGGAGGTTCGAGGCCTGGTCACCCCGCAAGATCTGGAATGTTTTGACGGGATGGTGCTGCGACGTGAAATCCAGGCCCTCAAGGCGCGTCAGGGCAAAGCTGGAGCCGCGGCCATGCAGCCGGACTCCCTGTCCATGGTGTCCTACCCAGACACTCTGACCTCGTCCTCAGCCAGCTTCATGACCAACACCACGCTCAGCTCTGCGCGGGTACGCTACGCTTAGCCTTGTTAGCCGTCTGTTAATCTTTTGAGTTTACTCAAATCACAGTTACTTGTATATGGCTGATGATTCAATAACGGTGCTTTCACACAGACCAACCAACAACCTGCAATTCAATGGCAACTGGCTTTTCGCGACTTAATCCCATTGCACGAAAAAGTTGTGACTTTTCACGTCATGGTGTCCGCATGACTGTGGTGTCTGGATCATTTGTTTTTACTCGTGTTATTTGCGTGAATACGGGACTGGGTTTGTCTTCGCCAACCACACAAAGACCAAATCTATGTGCATTCAGATGTTTTGGCTCCGATGTTGTTTACGATCTCATTACCTGTAATAAAAATTGCGTTAGGTACCGTGAAACCACCGTAACAGCTCAGCCTGGTCCAGAAATGTTGATGGATGGAGCCGAGTGTTGCTGTTTTTTGTGGTTCTGACTCACTGTCTGTGTGTTTTCACAAAATGATAATACTTTGTGTGTGTGTGTGTGTGTCTGGTATTCCTTAAGTCCCCATAATGTAAATTACTATGTTTTAAGGTGAAGACATGTTTTAACGTTAGGCTGAGGTTAGGGTTAGGTCAAGGTTAGAATACGTCTCCAAGGAAATGAATGAAGACATGGAAACCAATGTGTGTGTGTGTGTGTGAGAGTGAGAGGACATTTTGACAAAGTGAGGACATTTTGTCTGGTCTGGTTTTGGGTTAAAATTGGGTTTAGGTTAGAGTTAGGGTAAGGGTTAGGGTTGTGATGGTTAAGGTTAAAGGTAAAGGGATGCATTATGTCTGTATATATATATATATATATATATATATATATGTATGTTTGGGTGTAAAACACACACACAGCAATGACATGTTTCAGTGTCTGGCCACTGAGATTGAAATGTCTCCCTGATGATGTGTGATAGTTTGTTTGTCTCCACCTCACATCCACAATCCCCCCCCCCCCCCCCCCCCCCCCCCCCCCCCCCCCCCCCCCCCCCCCCCCC
>JAFBJR010000086.1:1101516-1147844 GCA_016785285.1 Brachirus orientalis
GTCCCCACCCCACCCCACCCCTTATAGGAGAGACTGCTCTGGCTGATAGATATGATGGAGGTAGGGATCACTGCTCTGAAAGAGATGAATACTTTCCAACACAAGCCCACACATGTGGAGTACAAAGACATGCTGACTGTGGGCAGATTTGTACCACACACATACACACACACACACTTTAACACACACTCACACTCACTCACACACACACACAAACTCACTCACACTCACTCACACACACTCACACTCACACACCAGCTCAGTCCTTGGTTTGTGTGTGTTTTGCAGTGAATTCGTTTGCCGTGTTTTACCTGATTTAAATAAAGGCCACAAGGCTTTTAAAGACACACGAGTAACATCATGTAGAGGTGCTAAAGTAAATAATTCAGCGTTTTATGAGGTTGTGACACACAGACTGTGCTGTGAGCGCCCCCTGCACCTAGAACCAGCAAAAGGCAGGTAAACTCTCCGTGAAAAACATGGCTGCCAGTGGAACGATGTATGTTTTTTTGTTTTTGTGATGCACGAAAATGTATACTGTCGCATCCACACTGACACAACAGACACAGCTGGACAGTCATTAAAACATACTGTGAAATGATGTACTCTACATGACAGGAGACACAAACGCAGCATGATCTGATTGCACACAGCGTCTCCGTTTAGAGGAAGTTGATCGACTCTTGTGATAAAGTGATTTCCTGTAGGCGCTTCCCCCGTGCAGCTACAGTACGAGAGCTAATTAAGCTGAAGTGACGAGTGAAAACCAGCTTCCCACGTCAGGAATCTCTCACAGGTCCTTCACAATTCACTTCCTCAGCAGTAGCAGCAGGGACCGAGACACCAAATCCTGCTTTGAACTGATCTCATGAGTTTCTATTTCTCAGCATGTGTGTTTTAATTGTGGATCAAGTCGATAAAAGTCCAGACAGACATCTTCACCCTAAACTGAAATCCACATAAAAGTCGCTCAGAAAAAGCTTCCGGAACTTTTTATGCAAAGTTTTTAATCATACTTACAGATCATATCAGGATGAAAACAAAACACTAACTTGAGTTAGTTTCATTGGGGTAGTGGAGTTTCCGTAGTGTGACGGTCATCACGTTCGCCTCACACGCGAAAGGTTCCTGGTTTAAATACGGGTGGAAACATTCTTTGGGTTTAAGATGGCGCTGCTCCAGGTGCCAGCCTGTAGCCACAGCTCCTGCCGCAATTTGCTTGAATTTCCTTCGGGATCAATAAAGTATCTATCTATCTACAGTATCTACTGAGTTGCTACATATTGCAACTTGAGTTACTGAAGTTACTGAAGCAATGGATAGATTTGCATAGCATGGCAGAAATGACACAAAAGTTCCATTTAATGATGTATTTGGACTGAATTTAGATGCAATTCATTGCTTAAAAGATCACCAATTTTTCAGCCAGTGATTCTCACAGCTGTGGTCAGTGGATCATGTGTGTTTTGTTTCAGGGTTGTGTTACTACACTGTCCTTAAACATAACCTGCGACTGCTCTCTTTCGGGGCTAATGCTAGGGCTAACAGTCAACCAGAGCAACAATGATCTATTCTTCATATGTGAGCAGCAAACTGGGAAACTGTCTGGAAAGTTTGGTTTGGACAATTAATGTCTGAAAATGTCTTTAACGTATTCCAATTGTATAACATGATAATGTTTTTAGGGACGTATATTTTGTATTTAGAATTTTACTGCATGTTATAAGACTCATAGCAGAATTTTTGGCTCTGATTTTGTCTTATGTCTGTCTATTGTCTACGACTGTTAGAATGGGGAATGCAAGACAATTTTCTGACCATCTTATCTTATCTTATCTTATCTTATCTTATCCAAATCAAATCTTTTGTTCCATTTGTTTTGGGATAAACACATCACTTCGTCTCCCTCCTCCTCTTCTCCGTCTCTCTCTCTCTCCCTCTCTTTCTTTCCTGCATCTCGCAGAACGACAGCGTGGTGGAGAGTAATGGGGAGGATCCTCCTGAGAGTCTGAACACGCTGCTGACTGACATCTCTCTGGTAAGGTGCCCGCACAGGCCTGATAACGTTGACTAAGACAGTGGGAGAAATCAGGAGCGGTGGGAATAGAACGGCAAAGAAAATGGCAGGAGAGAGGACGTAAGAGTGAACAGAGGGAAGTGAGACATGGCTGATTCTGTAGGATGTGTGCATAAACAGTACGTTCCAGTTGTACTAGGAGGTTGGGATTTTAGCCAGGTTTGAGAAGGAGCACTGCCCAAAGATGCAATTCCAAGGGCAATTTTTACTCTACGCAAAAAGGCAGAGAGGGAAGAAGCCTTTCGTCCGTACTTTATGTTCATTTCAGACAAAACAGAGCAATACCACCAGAAATTGTAGGGGCAGTATAGAGTCAGTAGCCCAATCAGTTAAGAAAACGACGAAGAAGAGTCTATACGGGCACATTGTTTGACAAAACCTGCTTGCGTTTCTGTCCTTTTCGGGTCAGTACACAGTAAAGTGGTCTCCATGTTCATTTATGCCTTCAACTTGGCGCGAGGCTCTGCCCTCTAGAGGAAGTATTGTGGAACATCCGCACCAATGCAAAACAAGTCCGGAGGTGGAGATGCATTGTGGGACAGATGGACGTATAACCGACAAAAAAAATGGAGAATAAACGGGTCTTAACATGAGGTTCACAATTCGAGACGGCTGCTCCTAGCTGTGAAAGCAGTAGTTTCAACTCATATGTGTTTTTTTTGTGTCCACTTTAATGAGTCGTACTCAAACTGGTGTCCGTGGACATGCCACTGTACTGCTTGAAATTGCACATACAGAGACTTAGGGACATTAACCAACATTAATTATCTCTCTAAAGTTCTGCGGAAAATGGAACCCACTTAACACTGGTATGACATTATTCCCAGTTCTGAACAACAACCTCCAAGGCAACTGGAACGCACTGTAAAACATGAGATGAAGTGCTCGCGTGGCCTTCTTCATCTCCTCTGTGTTATTTGAGAGAAAAATCTGATGATTATGTGCCACCTGTTCTTCTCCTCCTACTTCTTAATCTCTTAATCTCTGCAAGGACAAGCTCGGTTTTGTACCTTAGGTTTCTGGAAAAAAAAAAACAAAGAGTACATGGTGACCTCAGTTTCCACAGCAACAAGCGATATCAAGAGATCTAATTTGTTAGTGATAAACCACAGCAGACAAGAGGAAGTTAGGAGCATTGCAAATCATTCCGTACTTTTCTTTTGTAATGTTTATTTATGCTCATTTTTTTGTCTCACTTGCTCATTTCACTGTTCTCTTTGAGTTTGTGCATACACTCACCTGGAGATGTAGGATACGAAGAGGCAAAATCAAACCAACAAGCCCCTGGTTTGGGTGTTTATCATGTAACCGCCACTGACACTAAACTGGTGTCTGACGTAGCTGTTTGACTGAGAAACGTGAGGAAATGACGCAAAGAAAAGGTGTAAACTTTGGGAAGTAAGGTTGTATGAGGGCACGGCACATCGTAACGTAGGCGCTCGTCGGACACAGTCCACACCCTGTCTACCAAGTGATGCTACTGTTCTCAGTCAAAAACACAAGCTTGTCCCCAATCTTTACTCTTCCAAACTGTACCGAACCTTACCAAACCACACCGTACCATGATGGAAACATGGCGGCTTATAGAAACCGAGTCACATGACGTGACAACACACAGATTGCAGTTACCTGTGAATTAGACACTGTATACGTACCTCATACAACCCCACTTCAAAAATTCTGATCTGTCTCTTTAATGTATGCAAACAAAAGTTAATACATTTTCCTGACTCCTAACTGGAGGCCATTTATTACTCTCAAGATTACAGCTCCATCAGTCAGATGGTCACATTTTCTATTGCAGTATATTGTGCTACAATAAATTGATACCCCCCCCCCCAATCAATGATGATGAATATCCTCTCACTTCAGGATGATGTACAGTCCACCACTGTCGAATCCCCCCCCTCCTTCAAGCCCCCACCCCCTCCAGGAAGTAGACAAGAACTCCGCAACAAATCCGAATCCTCCCATTCAGGCTTGTACTTCACAGCCCCGACTTCCCACAACCACAGCAAAGAGTCAGGACGCGCCACAGCCTCACCCGCACTCCACCACAAGCGACAGCATCCCCGGGACGCTTCATCTCAGGACTACGCGGTCGTCAGAAAGAGAGATCTTTCTGTGCCGTCCAAGAAAGAACAAGTTAAAGCCGCTCAGTTATCCAGGGTCACCCAGCACAACATCGGCCCGTTTCCCAGAGTCCAGTCCCCCAGTCGAGGCACCAAACCCGCTGCCCCTTCCCCTTCACCGCCGCCTCCTCCTCCACTCCCTGCTCCCCAGCCTCCCCCGTCTCTGCCCCTTAAGCCAGTGTCCATGTCCAAAGCCTCCTCCGCGTCCTCTCCTGGCTCTAAACCACAGTTTGTCACAGTGGAGGTTCACAGGCCAAACGCAGAGCCCGATGTCAACGAAGTGAGGCCGCTGCCACAAGCTCGAGGTGAGGAACGTAGATCACGGGGGGGGTCACGTGTATCTGCAGCCAAAAATTATGGTTCATGTTATTTATTGTGTGGTTGTAAGAGGTACTGAAACATTATGTGACCTGTCTGTACTGTGTGCACCCGCTACTGGCTGCCATACCCCAGTAACCAGCAAGACAGATGCTCTAACTCTATTGGGGCACAAGGAAAAAATGATTTTAACTATTTAACAAAAGGCTTATATCATAAAATCAATGTCATCTTCTGTGTACGATATCCACAGAACATGTTATTTGCTTTAACGCATTATTATTCAGCATTTTCCAACCTGATACTGGAGCTAATGCTTATTTGTAATCCACTCACTCACACACACTAAATTCCATAGAGAAAATAAGCAAATTTAGCTTACAGGGACTCTTGGTCTATTGCTGCCTCTTGTGTCACTGAAGTAAAACTTAATGAAGGATTTAAAACAATGAAGTCACAGAATAACACCTTTAAATGAACACAAAATAACACACTCACTGATGGAGGCAGCAGTGGCTCAACAACTCCTTTGTGCTATGATGTAAAACCGCTGATTTTCTCTCTGGACTTTGGTGTAGGAGAGTGAGTGGTTCACAAAGCAACACAAACTTCAGTTCCTTATGATACAACACTGTCTGACAGTGCGATAGAGCAACTTACATGTTCCTAAGCTGTTACAGACTAAAGCAGGAGTAGATTTTATGGAGCCAAAAATCAGTTTTTCCTGTTTTCAGTAAGAGCGAGTCTGTCTGATGCTCATACAACCACACTTTAAACCCTGAACTGTCCCTTTAATGTGTAAATAGTCGAAATTTCAGTATAATAGGGCAGCAAAAAAGCTAAAAGGAAGTTAACACAGAAGAAAATAAGAGGCCTTTAACTTTTGTCTGTTTCACAAGGATGTTTTGCACAGAAACACTTATTTTTTCTTCCGTAACTTGAGACGTGCGAGACGCTCGGCCCTCACCAGTTCACTGGAGTGTAACCGGCTCCAGAATGAAAAGGCAGAACTACTTTTTTATTTTTTTATCAATGCACTGGAGCTGAACGTGCTGACTGTGCTGGAAATGTGGCCACAAGACGTGTACAACTAAGCTTTGAAGTAGAAATGTGTCCAGTGGTGCAAACCTTTTTCTTTTACCACGCATTTCCTCAAAACAATGTGTGACATGCTAATTTTCAGTCCCCGCTCAAAATCAGGAAATAACAACAGGGTCTTTCAGATAAAAAGATGTTTTTTCCTTTTCTGCAAACCATGGGAAATTCTATATTTTTTACAGATATTGAAGTCATTCTATTCAGTGGTTATTAGTGTTAGCTAGGTTTGCTCGCTAACTAGCTAATTTAGCCTATTTGATAAGCATATTATGCTGTACTTCATACATAAAATATGTTTAAAACTAGTTACGAGCTATTTGGCCTAGTTGCTAACCGTAACTCTTCTCAAGCCTGTTTATTTAAACAGTAAGTTTGCTAACTAGCAAGCTAATGATATCCATTTTATTGCACATTGTACACTATGTCCACTAAAAACACCTAAGCTACAGTATGTCCCCATTAGTAATGCTGTTTACTTAATGGATAACCATAGTAATATTGCTTGGTTTGCTAATTAGCAAGCTAATCTAATACATTAAACACACTACACACTATTTCATATGTTAAAACAATGCTGTGGTGACATGTCCATATAGTTAGTAACTTTAATCCTTCAGAAGTCAGGTTATTTAGTGATTGATATTATTGTTATAGCAAGCTAGGCTTGCAAACTAGCAAGCTAATCTTGCCTTTTCTTATATTATCATATATGTATAAAATGTTTTTATAAAAACATTGTTGATCATTACCAATTTTACATACAAAAAAGATATAAATGCTGAATAAAACATTAGAGCAACAGTCTTGAATTGTGATTTGACAACTTTAGGTGGCGCTCCAATTGAAATTTTCTCCTCATAACTGGGAAAATGTCACATCTGAACACTGGAACACATTATAAAGCTAACCGCATTCATCTTTATTTCCTTATTTATGCCAAAATCACCAGTAGTTTAACACTATCATGTATATACAACTATTGACACGTAAATAAGTTTTTAGTTTAGAAACGTGACGTATCGAAACGTGGTTTGCAGAAAAGTACAGTAGTATTTTTATGATGTTCGTGACTTTGTTGGCGAATATGGAGTTTCAATTACAAGTTATATTCTATTTATAGTCTCTCTGTATAATGTAGTGGAAGTGATGAGCAATCTTCCAGAACATTGTGTTCCATTACCACTGGGGTGCTAATCTTAAATTAAATCTTAAATTAAATCTTAAATTAAATCTTAAAATCTTAAAATACTTTTTTTTTTTTTTAATGGTCAGTGTTTGGGAGGTAATTTCTAATAAATGAAAGATTCAAAGGCTGATCCCTGTGGTGTGACTGAGATTTCCTGACATCATGTCTGCCTACTCCCACTCCCCCCCAGGTGGCGCCCTGTCTCAGCTGTCAGACAGCGGCCAGACCCTCAGTGAGGACAGTGGCGTGGACATTGCTGAGTCAGCACACGTCAGCAAAGACAGCAGCCCCCATACCTCACGCACTCGCCTCCCCCGAGACACCCAGGGAGGCGGGGGGGACCACCCCTCCAAACCGGTGAGGGGAAGGGGCGGGATTATCAGAAGAGCTGTGTCAGGGATTTCTGTGTGTGTGATGTTGATGTACTTGGACATAGTGAGTGTGTTTCATCCACTTGACGCCATCTTAGTGAAACAGTTGTGACCCAAATGCGTGCAAACAAAATTTGTCTCACCACTAGACAACCTTTTCTGCCTGAAAACTGAAGTCACCTCTCCAACACCAAATCCCATACAGAAAATGTGTGTTTTTAGCTCACTGGAATACATGAGCTGCGGGTCTACTGCTGCCCCCTTTTTGGTAAGTTTCTGTCACTCAGGTCAATACAAACAAAGGACTTCAAACTCCGAAGTTACATAATAACACATTGTAACTTGGTGACAGAGGCAACAGTTGATCAAGTACTCCTGTGTGCTGTGATGTAAAATCATTGCTTTTCTGTATGGGCTTTGGTGTGGGAGAGTCAAACTTCAGTTTCCTGTTTGAGAAGACTGAGTAACAGCAAGATTTACATATGGTAGAGTTAAACTGGTGCAGATTTTAAAGGGTGAGGCTAAAGCGTACCTCAGGCTGTATCTATGGACCAAACAACTAATCAAATCTTTGGGGTAATAATCTTTATTTGCAGCCATAGTAAAAATCCTGAGTAAAGTTATGTTAGCTGAATGATGTACACAATGATCACACAAATCAATGTGATTAATGGCTAATTTACTGCTAATCCTTCACTATAACCTGAACTCTGATCATTTCCCTTTTCCATCTGTCTTGCTAGTTTTTTATGTTTTGGTTTGTTTTTTTTTACTCATGCCATTCATTAAATCACATGCTCCATCATTTACTGTCACTGGAGTAAAACATGATCAAAATCACTCTCTGGTTTACTGCTGTAGAATTGATCATTCTTATGAGAGGACTGTTGATTTCAATGGGCCTCATTTATTTGACTTTAAGAAAGGTGAATGAATGGGGCCTTAAGTCTCTTTCAGAAAGGCAAGAGAAGCTAAAAGTGTCAAAGAGCAAAGTATTTTTTCCCTCTGTTTATTTTATGGTGCAGTTTTATGGATATGTATAGTATATTATATATTGAATGGGTTCCAAGCACCAGGCCACCACCACTGACATTTATCTTAAAATGTGCAAACGTGGCTCACAACATACAGATGAGAAAAATCCCCACTGAGTTACAGGAGCCAGTGGAACAGCGGGTTTACATAAAAAGGTCACAGAATAATGGAAAAACAGTTGCATTGTGGGAAATGAATAAATGGTTATTTGAATGCACCACCAGGACTGAACATATATACATTCTTTTAAAAAAAATATGGGGAAAAAAGAGCAATGATCTACTAATAAAACACTATGGTGCTTTCCATTAGTATTTGGGACTCGGAATTTCCAGTTCAGGAAATCAAAGCAACCTCACGTACCCGGAGTTAGGATTTGTTTCACAGTAAATCAGTCGTACATATGGTGTTGTTTAAGTTTTATCCATAGAAATGTTATCGACTGGCATTGTTAACAATAGCTATCCTTTTGTTTGTTTGTTTTGAGTTTTTTTTTTTTTTGTTTCCATTAGGAATAGTACCAAAATAACCAGCCCCAACCATTCCATTCTTCGGCACCCTTCCTTTGGGGTACCAGAATGAAATGGTATGGTACAGCCAGTCTAGCTCCACCCACAGCATTCAGCTGATTAGGCGACAGAAAAAATGTCACTCCTTTGCTGAATGTTAGGGGTGGGAATCGTCAGACAGACCACAATACGATATTATCACGATACTTAAGTGCTGAATATTTTGAAAATTGCGATATACTCACACAATAGTTCTAGTAAGAGTGAGCTCTTGGACCTTGAATCTAGTGAACTAAAACTTCAAATGATTATCAAATGATACTTGGCGTCTCAAAAGTGATATAATATCATCACACAAAATATCACACAAAATATCTCACTGTATCAATTTGTCCCGCACCCCTGGTAAATATTCCATGGAGGTTGAGGCAAATTATGACATCTTGCTATCGAAATGCAAGTTTGATCCCAGGTTTTACCATTGTAAACCATACCGGACTGTACCATGATGAACACACAGCATTAATGGAATGTTGCATACTGCGCAAAAGTACAGTGTATAAGATTGTGTTCAAACTGGGCTCAACAATAAGTGTGTAAATAATGTTTTTCTTGTTTTATTATAACCTGTCCTCTTCCTCACTGTAGCCGGGTTTGTTGGAGCCCACCTCTACACTAGTGCGGGTGGCCAAGAGTGCCAGCACCCTGGGTATCGCCATTGAAGGAGGAGCCAACACTCGCCAGCCGCTGCCAAGAATTGTCACAATACAGGTGAGTCAAGTAGAAGACAACGATCAACATCAAGATCTTAAAAATGGCAAAGAAGAAGATAATATGATAATACCACCACCTGGTTCACAATCTATTTGAGTGGAAATTAATCACTGAGCAATTTGACTGTGGTTAATTTAATTTTGATCTTTTAGGCGAGCTTTAGCAAAATAATCAAACTTTATATTATGATAGATTTACTTTAAAATAAGTAAAACTGTTCCACTTTTTAGCCAGTAACGTGCAGCTCCCTTTAACAGGTGACATCAGGCGAAAGTATGGCTCAGTTGATCAGTTGTTTGCTAGCAGAGGTTGCTATAGTTGGCATGATAATTGGATGTTTTAAGTAAGGATGGCACTAAAGTCATTTTTTTCTTAACAACAGATAACAGCTAACTAGCTGCATGCTGGAGTCTGACTTGTCGCTAGACATGGGGCATCTATGTTTATTATTAGCAGCTACGTAGCCAGTGGCTGTAGCATGAGTATTTAATGGTAGCAGCTATTATTTGACACTGTAGCTAGGCACTGTGACTTCAGGGTTTAACATCAGCCAGATGCTACATAAAACCGAAACTGCATACCCAAAGGCGGTGGAATCAGTAGTTAATGTTAGCAGCCACTGTAGCCTGACACCTGTCATCAGAGCTTAACAAAAGCTTTAGCCAGCATTTGGGGCTTCAACTGGCACCTTTGCTTGACTTCAGTAGCTTCTGTAGCCAACCGTTGTGACCGATCATTTGACTTTAGCAGCTAATACATTAGCAGCTGCTATATTAGCTGGTACCATAGTATCTGTATTAGCTGTTTAACTTAAGCAGTTACTGTAGGCATTATGTTGCATCATTAGCAGCTACTCTAGCCAAATGTGGAATTGGTGCTACATTAGCAATGTAGTGTAACTACTGTGGCAGCTACACTAGTTGTTTGATTTAAGCAGCTACTGTAGCCAAAGTCTGTTGTATCAGTGTTAGACTTCTATAGCAGCTTCTATAGCAACTATTATACTAGCAGCTGCTATAGTAGCCGCTACGGTAGCAGCTACACTAGCTGTTTGACTTTAGCAGCTACTGTGGGTGCAACGGATGCTATGAGTTCTGTTTTTTTCCTCTGTAATACCTAGACAGATACCCAAAAATTAAAGCTAAAAATGTGACCTCTGAAAATAAGCCATTGCCGTTACTTTGTGATCATATTCCTCTGTAATTTGCAAGTCAAAAACGCATTAACTCAGGACTGTCTATAGCACTAATCATGTCCTCACACATAGAATTGAGGAGACGCAGACCAGAATCCACACCACGTTTAAAGCTGTCACTCAATCTCTGACTCTGCAGAGGTGATGATTGAAATAAAAGAGGGTTGCTGATTGCAAGGAGAGGGATAAAAGGACTGGAAATCAGCACGTTGTCATAATCAAAGAGTGCACTGGAGGAAAAAGAGGGCAAGTGGAAGTGAAGGACGCAAAAGCAGTGAGAGAAGTGTCTCAGAGGAAAGCACGGTGAGGCTTTCGGTGCGAGTGTTTGGTTGCCGTGTAGGTTGTGGAAAGAGTTGCACTGGGATCAAATAAACAAAAATGTTTTAATTTCACGCTGATGTTTGTTCCCACTAGAATTAATAATACAAAAGCAAGATCCTCAGTTTGGATTATTGGACGTTAAGACCTATAGACCTATACATTGTAGATCGTATCTACTGTAAATGACAATATATACTATCAGTAGTCCACTCTCAGGTCCAATGACTGTGGTTATTTTGCAATCTACCACTTAGGTTTGACAATCTGGCCACATGTTCTGCCTCTTTTCCAGAGTGACGCTGTGACTCGTCATGTTTTGCTCAAAAATGGGACTGAAATGAATCATCTAAAATTGCGACCACCTTGTTTTCTCCCTGAAACTCCAGATTAAAACAAAATCAATTGCTGTACCTGTTGAATGGGTTACTTGACCTCTGCAGCGGACTTACTCAGGACACCAGTGTGTGCAGTGCCGACAGAGATATTCCATTCATTTTGTGGAGGTCAGTAAATCTATAAGTTTAATTAAAAAACAAACAAACAAACAACTCAAACACAAAAAGAAAGGTATTTTTTTGAATGGGTACTGCACTAATTAACTTTAAATGGAGAGTTTACCACTGCAACATGGTATTTAACAGAGTTTTGCATCGTGAATTATTCAGTTATTCATTCATTTCCTCTCTGCTTATTCAGAATCAGGTCATGGAGGCAGCATGCTAAGCAGATTTTTTCAGACCTCCCCCTCTCCCACCTTGCTTTCTTTCTCCCCCAGTGGAAGGTGTTAGTAGGCTAGATATATAATCCATCCAGTGGGTTCTGCTTCTACCTCAGGTTCTGAACGTGCCTTCAAGGGCAGTTACTGGAGCCACTTACCCTATCTCTACAACTGAGCCATCTATCCATCCATTTTCTACCACTTCATCCTCTACATTAGGATCGCGGGCCACTGGAGCCAATCTAAGCTGACATATGACTGAAGGCAGGATTAACCCAGGACAGGTGACCAGTCCAACATACAGAGACAAGCAACCATTCACGATTTAGTGTCCAATTAACCTCTGCATGTTTTTGGGCTGTGGGAGGAAACTGAAGAAGCCGGGGAAAACCCACGCACACACGGGGAGAACATGCAAACTCCACGCAGAAAGGCCTTCGGTCGAACTGAAATCTGAACAGCTGACCTTCTTGCTGTGAGGCAACAATGTTACCCACCGCACCAGCCACTGTGTAAAAGGAACAAATTTTGTCAGCTTGTAACAGATCACTACCCAAAGCCCATAACTGTAGGTGAGCATAAATCGACGGGTGATTTGAGTGTTATATAGAATGTTATTAAATGAACTTTTTCCCCAAAGGCATTTTGCAATCTTTCCTTCCAAAAAAGTAATTTTTGCAATATAACATTTCATGAGCAGAGAGAAGAAGCATGTTTAATCCTTGTAAGTGACAAATAGCTGTAAACAAGGATTAAATCTAATGTTACAGAATTTAAACCAGTCTGATAAATGGACTGAAACTTTAATCAGGTTAAATTATTGATCAGTCTCTGAATTAATGGCTCCATGTTTGCCTAATTGCACAAATTTCACCCAAACTTTGGTTTGTTGGATCCAAATGTGATCCATCATAAGCGACACCGGGCCAGAAGTTACCTGACACCACTGCTGCATCCCTGAACAATAACCGGTGTTCAGCTTCCTGGTTATTTAAAGACATTAATAAAGCTGCAGCCTCAAGGTCACTTGTTGTAGAAAAACAAGAGGACTTTTTTTGCACATTTTTTAAGATGAAAAGTAAAACTTTGCTGTCACCTTGGGGAAGGTAACTCGATGTTATTGGACCTCTGAGCAAAGGCACACACAGCCTCAAGTTCCTCAGGACCAATCAGAGCTTTCCAGAAACGAAAGCTCCTTCTGCTGCAGCAAACCTAGTCTCTAGTTTCTGCTTTTCCCAAAAATGTGTGGGCTCAAGGCCTCTCACCTGAGGTCGCCTCATCACAGCTGCAGAGGATGAAGTCCAGAAGAGTAAAGTCACTGTGAATCAGCCAAGTGTTATCAGTCGCCATCGCCCCCTCCCGAGGCGACAGCCCATTGTCATTGGCGTCTTCCCATCAGGACGACTCCTTGCTTCACTGGCCTGGGGTAATTGTTGTTGACTCGGTAAATGATGATGATGATGATGATGACACTGCTGGTGATTATAGCCTTTGTAGCTGCACTTAATAAAGTCAGCTCGAAGAGTCCAGAGGAAGAGAGCATTTAGGAAGGAGGATGTTTTGTGTTATTTGTGTTTTCAAGTCCATGAAATGTGGAAGCTGTAAATAATTCTCCTTTAGAATTGGTTTTAAAGAAGCTTAATGCTGAAAAAGACCATTTTAAAGGCGCTTTGAGTCCTGATTATAGTGTTAAAACTGATTGCAGAGTGTGATGGTGATGGAAAAACCTCACTATCCACGTTTAAAGTCTTATATCTTATAAGACTTTAAAGTCTCTATAAAGTAAATAAACAGTTTCTTCTCTTTACATTTTATATAATTATGTCTCTGAAAACCTGGAATGACTGAAAACAGTTTCTCTTCTGTTCAGGATTTTTCAGTTGTGTCTGTTTTCAGTCCCCTTCCCTTGGAGTGCCAGAGTAATGGTACGGTACATTCCACAATTCTTGTTTCAAAGTCGGCTATGGCAAATACTGCTCTTGGAAACTGTCTCCAGCCCTGGCATCAGGTCGGTCGTTGGGAATCTCGGCACTGACTGATTTTCACTGATGTCACCGCATGCAAATGTTTTGCTTGCGTTTAAATATTTGTACTTATGGAGTAAAGTTTTGGTGTATTTAAATTTTGCTTTAACATTTATCATCTTACAAAACTATTTTTCACGCAAACGCACCATAACTCCAACAAGATGTATTTTGGGTACTTGCTCCAGTCAGTATAGAAGCATTGACAGAACTTTATTGCTCATTTTAAGTCATATTTCATAATTTCGACCTGAGAAATATCTGACAGTCTATAATTAGCCGTGCTCTTTGCCAGCCGCTGAAAAATATCAGGCTCTTTAGCTTTTAAATGTTGTATTTATTGACCAGTTGGTTCCTGACTGTCGTCGTTCTGGCTCTTCGCGGTGGAGAATGTGACAAATCACAAACCAATCATGGACAATGAGCCACGCTCTGGTTGTTCACCTTCACACTGTCATGTTTTCTTTTCAGAATCGTTGCCTGAATGTGCCGGTCACATACATGTTCCTCCTGTCGCTTTGTGCCAGACTGTGTCAGCCGTCATAAAAGTCACGGGCACGGGTCATTTCGTTTCGCCTCGCACCATAAACTGCTTCATTTAGTGAGTCGCTCACTGCCGAGACGTGGAAAAACAAATGAGAGTCGTCTTCGTCGAGGTCTGGTCTAGAGCAATGTCGACTGTGATTAAATACGGGCGTCCGTCACGACCGCAGACATCAAGTAGACACAGAGCAGAGGACGCACTTTATGAAGTGAGTTGGTTTGTTAGATAGTCAGGAATGTTGACTCAGTTGTTCTGACTCATGAGATACAATAATCGATACACTGGCAACAAATGTTGCTATTTTAATTTCACAACGTTGCACTGAACAGATTTTCTGTCAGTTTGACATGTCATGTCAAGTCATGTTTCAAACAGAAGGTTGAGGGTTCGATTTTTGATTTGGCTAGTCTGACAGGTGTTAGACAGAAAAAGAGCTGAACTTTGATTCACCGCATGAATGCGACTGGACTTTTCACCTTCAATCCAAGAGGCTTTTTAAGTTCAAAACTAATCAAACAATCAAGTCCAGCCGCCTACAGCTAAGTCCTGAAGATGACTATGACCTGGCTGAGAACCTTCACAGACCCTGTATGAATGTGCGATTAAATGGGTGGATGGCAAATCTGTAAAATCATCAAAACTAGAAAAGTGTTATATGAATACTGCCTATGTTCAGTCAACAACATCAGACAACATCCTGCCTCACAAGATATCAGAATGGTGGGGGGACACATGGTGGTTTAGTGGCTAGCGCTGTTGCCTTGCAGCAAAAAGACCCAGATTTCGTGACCTGCGTTCGTGACACTCGTCCCAAACAACGGTTGTTTCACTCTGTTGACCTGTCCAGGGTTTGGCCCCGCCCTTGTCCTCCTGAACTTTCTTTGTTTTTGAAAAATTGTTTGTTTTCTTTGGTGGTTGGCTGGTTTTGGCATGATAGGTTCCTTACAGTAGCGCTCACGACATGCGGACTCAACTACAATGAATAGTCTCGCATATTGGACCTTTAACTGCCTAAAGAGAAAGTTGACGGCAGGATTTATGGAGGACCCGATATGAAGCTTAGCATCAGCATTTGTCAAAATCCCTTAATGGGATATGAAAAAGAGAAAAATGCTAAATCTAATACAGTCTGAACATCCTTTATATATCATGCTGCACACATTATAAAATTATAAATAAAAATCAGCAACCACATTTTTGCTGAGTCATGTTGTAGGCTGTTGATTTCTTTTTTTTGGGACTTGCTTGACAGTTGCTTGAAATGGCTGTAGGTTGTAAAAGCATCAGGACAAATTTGTTTTAAAAGGTATAAAATGGCAGACCGATACTTGAGTTTGTGATATTGATATCGACATCTGACAATAAAAGTGATATCAAGCCTTCGCTACTGTAAATCCCAAATTTTAGCTGTTCAGGGTCATTTTGCACTCCTCATTTAGAGCGATATCGTGATGTGATTATTGTTATCGCGGCTCATATTTGGAGTACCGCATTATTAGTAACCTTGCGATTCCCGCTCCTCGCCTCGGATGTTTACGACCTGTCCTCGGACTGAGGCCGCAGAACCCTGCGAGTGATGTCGTCCCAAAGATTTACGGATCCATCTGGGACGTGTTTGGCCGAGATCTTGCTCGTTCATTGCCGAGTGTTCAAATGTCACTGCCGAGCAGCTGAGACGCAAGGAGTGAGTCATCGCGTGCGTCTGAATAAATTTGTGGTGTCAACAGACGACACGTTTCTAAAAGAGTGTGAGGATGCGAGTGTGACTGAGGAGCGGAGCAGGTCAGCAGATTAACCGCTCTCAGCTTCGCTCTGCCGACTGAGCAGGTATGAATTTATGTAAATGTGTAGGCGTCTGTGACAGAGCGTCGCTATCTCTCTATGCTAATGAAGTCACATTTGATGTTTAAATATGAGCTCGGGCAACGAGACAACTTCATTTATTTGGGTGAAATAGAGAAATTCTCAACCGTACGGGGCGGAGAGTGAAGCTAACAGATAACAGAGTGCAGAAAAGCTTCTGAAAGAAAAAGAACTGGAGTAGAGGCCAGGAAGTTTCTCAGAGGGACTCGTCAGGTCCAGAACAGATGCATGAGTTCTGAATTTATCTCTTTTATACTGAAAGAGATATACCTCATATCCACATGCAAACAAAACTTTTTTTCATTTTGAAAATGTTTTGCGTTTAAAAGAAAAAAGTCTTCATACATGAGGTGTTCACAAGTCCGAGTCAAGTCTCTGCTCGAAATTATCTTTCTCTGTGTTGCTAACACTGCAGTGTTAAATCTTATGAAGTCAGTTAGCCTTGGATGCTTGTGACAGTTAGCCCCAGAGGCTAGCAACAGTTAGCCTTAGAGGCTTGTGACATTTAGCCCCATTGGCTAGCAACAGTTAGCCTTGCAGGCTTATGACAGTGGGCCCCAGAGGCTGGTGACATTTAGCCCCGTTGGCTAATAAGAGTTAGCCCCGGAGGCTAGAAACAGTTAGCTCCAGAGGCTGGTAGCCTTGGAAGGTTGTGTCAGTTAGCCTCAGAGACTTGCAACAGTTAACCTAAAGGGGCTAGCAACCATTAGCAACAATTTGAAACCCAACAGACCTGACTTTCAAGGTGTGAACAGACTTAGCAGAACTAATTTACGTATATGACGATTGTGTACTTTGCTAGTCACCTGGAATAAAACAAGAACGACACTTTTAGATTAACACTGATTATTCTATGCTGCCTCTTTTTATATCTGAGCTGACTTCCTGTGGACAAAGAGTACAACCAACCCTCTACTGACACCTGCTGGTATAAATAAATTACATTTAAATTAAGTCAAGTCTCGAGTCCTTTGAGACCGAGTTGCATGTCAAGTTTGAAGTCCCATCTCTGCTTCAAACACAAGAAACCCCCCCAAAACAGTGTAGTACATATGCCAGGCCTCTATGTGGCACCGTAACACCACCATAGAGACACACCAAAACACAGAATGCGAACAAGAAAATGTGTAAAAGTCTTTATTGTGCCAGAGTTTTTGTTTGTATGATTGATTCTCATTGTGTCTCTCCCTCAGAGAGGCGGGTCGGCTCATAACTGTGGCCAGCTGAAGGTGGGTCAGGTGATCCTGGAAGTAAACGGGGTTTCCCTGAGGGGCCGCGAGCACCGGGAGGCGGCTCGTCTCATCGCCGAGGCCTTCAAGACCAAAGAGAGGGACCACGTGGACTTCCTGGTGACCGAGTTCAACGTGGCGCTATAGCTGAGCGAAGGACGACGAGAAGACGACAAGAGCGTGGCATCGTCGGAGGATTTAAACGGCACAACTCTTTTTAGACTGGAACAAGGCTGAGACTCTTTCTCTTTACACCTTTATCTTCCCGAACCTGGAGACGCGGTTTGCTACATTTGACAGGTTTTTATCTCCACTGTGAACTTTGTTCAGGATTCTCCTCAACGTGTTACCTCCCCGCAGATATTCACTACGTTTCTCCTTCATCCTCAGTGTTAAAACTTGTGGATTTCAATTTGCAGTGAAAACCACTGGACCTTCCTGTAGCTGTCCTTTGCCCCAAGCGCCGACCTTTTTTTTATTTATTTACTTAATGTATTTCTTAATTCATGGCTTTAACTGGGAGACGACTGCACACCTGAGACTGATTCATGCTCGTGACAAGCCTGGGTTTGTATATGTACAAAAATGAACAAATGTAGATACAGATGCAAATAAATATATATATATATATACATATATATAAAATGTACACATAAAGATATTCCTATATGAATTATAAAATCTATATCCTCTGTTGCATCAACAAATACTGATTATAATATATATTTCAAGGATGATGATGAATCAGGAGCTACTCGGAAAGTTTCATTAGCATCTTTTCAGACAAAGATGAAACAAACATGATGAAAATACACGTTACGCACTTTTATTGTCATGATCACACATGTTTATCTTCATCACACAAATGTTTTTCTCTCTTCCGTGGGTTTTTAAGACCGGGCATGAGATTAAATTTAAATTTCGAGTCATGAAAAATAGATTGGATACATATTTTTTAGTTACAGTGTGGTGAAATTTAGGGTAAAACCTGAATATTAATAAATCAGATGTTGTGATCGCTACAATGAATGCTATTTCAACCAATTATCACAATTTTGGTGCAACATGCAAAAATGGGAGCTTGTGCAAAATCCTGGAATCGTTCATAAATAATATAATGAAGTCCTGGAATGGCAGGAGATACAGGCTCCCCCGTGTGGCACTTAATCACAAAGACTAAGAAAGTTAGCCAACATTTTAAAGTCACTCATGTGAAATTGAGTGCTTTTTATCACGATGCAGGTTGTCCCATTCCGCGCCTAGTTCGCACCACATTATTTTTAGCCTGATAATCGGGCCAGAGTGTAGCCAGTTCCTCTCGTAATTAGCATTTGACAAAGATAAGACCCTTCTTTATTTGTCCCAAAGTTTCACCTAACTCGGTCTCACTACATCCGTGACATCTCCCAGCCAATCAGAGACCAGGACAGGAAAACGACAGCCGTTCATCAGAGAGAAGAATGGGAAGAATTCAGTGGGAACTTCATTTTTTAATGGATTTTTTTAGGCATTAAAAAAGCACCGCCTGACCCCCGCAAAAGTAATATACTCAAATATTTAGCTTTAATTTCGACGTATTGTTGTACCATTGTTTTGATTAATTCACTGTTACAACATTTATTTTAATCCACAGTTGCTTTACATTATTGGCAATAACTAATATTTATGTTTTTAAAGTGGGAGTGTTTGAATCGTTGTGTTAAGTCCAAAGATTCTCCGTTTGGTTAAAGGGCAATTCTGTGATTTGTCAACTTGGACTGGACTCTATGTTTATACAGTATATTGATAAGGTATTTTTTAAAAAAAACTTTTAGAATTGGTCCAATAGATAAGTTGGCATTGCATGGTATTTGGCAGTTGCTACAATGCAATCCTATAGGGCAACTGTGTCACTCGGCTGGGCAACTTCTTAATCCTTGAGATTGAGCCTGGAAAGACTGTTGTCATCTAGCATTTCAAAAAAGGCGTGACAAACGAAGTTATATCAAAATGCATCTGTCAATTTGGATAGACCTACAAGCAATCAGACCATTGATCAGAATGATGTAATGGCGTCTAACGACTTTTTTGGGGGATAAAAACGGAAGCAACAGTCGAATCGAAAGACGACTGCTCCTCAGTGGCCGCCATGTTGGACGCCGTGCCGTCATGTCTGTCGTCATCGGGTTAAGGTCGCCTCTAATGCATCAGCGGAAAGAAACAAAAACCAGAGTGAAATCAAACTCGGCATGGATTCACCCATGCTAACGCCACTTTACTTTAGGAACACTAAAGTTACAACAGTGTTTCCTTAACGGTGTCAGACAATTATTGGTGAAAACAAACTCTTTTAGTGGCCATAATGTGAAAATGATGAGTCATGCTTCCCAAACCACTGAATCCTGGCACTGCCATCTTGGAAATGCTTGAAGAACCTGCTCTTTCAGTATATTCACCTTGTAACATTGATTAACCTCAACCTGACCAATCAGATCATAACACTGCCCCCTACTGGCTTGTATGTGAGACACTAATCCAAATATTAGATTATGTGACTGTTTTGTCCAGTTTATGTGGTATTAAGTCTCACAGGGGGTTAAAGGAAAAACTAATTTTATCCTTTTTTCTTTCACTCCTGCTGCTCCCATTGAGTAACAATGGATGAATTGTATTTTTTAATTTCATTCTTTTAATCATATTCACCCCGGGGGAGAGTTGCTGATGCCAGGCTCAGTGCAGCAATTATGCCTAAGAAGAGAGTAATGAGACATTTAGAGGACGACACAGCCAAAGACTTTTGAACGACTCCTTCACACATGCAACACGTGTGTGTGCGTGTGTGTGTGTTTGTATTTGCTGCAGAGTGAGGACCAGAAATCGTATAAACACCAACAGAGTGAGGACATTTTGACAAAGTGAGGACATTTTGACGAAGTGAGGACATTTTGTCTGGTCCTCACTTTTTTTTCCAATCCCTTAAAATGGCTTTTTCAGGGTTAAGACCTGGTTTTAGGGTTAGGGTTAGAATTGAGTTTAGGTTAGGGTTAGGGTTAGAGTTAGGGTTAGGCATCAAGTTGTGATGGTTAAGGTTAGGGTAAGGGGCTAGAGAATGTATTATGTCTATGAGGGTCCTCACTGTGATAGAAGTGCAAACCTGTGTGTGTGTGTGTGTGTGTGTGTGTGTGTGTGCACATTTGATTTGTTTACAGAAAAGCAATTAGGAGATAAGCAAATAGGAAGAGCAATGGGGGGGGGGGGCAGAGAATGAGAGAAAATGATTGAAAACAAACAAATGAGAAGTGATTGTTGTTGTGGAAATTATTTTTTTCTCTCAGGACAGCGAGTGTGTCCACGTGTCAGTCCAGAGACTCAAATTAAGAGACGTGTGAAGTCATTTGTCTAAAGTGCATCGATGTGTTTACACTCATAGTTCAGGGGTTGTTTGAGGTTTTATTGTATGAGGAAATGAGATACAGTCAGTGCCAACTGTGCTATAGCGCCCCCTGCACAGAGAACCAATTTGAGGTAATGGTGCATTTCCGTTATAGTCAGAAGCTTCAGTTCGAACATGCCGTCAAGATTTCCAAACTGAAAAGTCGGCGGAAACTCGCAAACAATGACGTGGGATTAAAGGATGGCTGCCGGAAACTTGGGATGCACAATATGATTAGTATGATATCAGATACTGACAAACGTGCAAAGATCCCCTGATAAGACTAAAGACTACAACAGTAGCTGAATGAGCCCCTATCTCCCGGACTTGTCTGCTGGCGCCCTCTACAGCTATTGTTTTTATTTATTTTGTATAATCAAGAAAATATATATATATATATATATACACACATATATATATGTATATATACATATATATACGTATGTATGTATATATACGTGTATATATATGTATATATACGTATATATACGTGTATATATATATATATATATATGTGTGTGTGTGTGTGTGTGTGTATATATATGTATGTATATATGTGTATATATGTATATATGTATATATATATATATGTGTATGTATGTATGTATGTATGTATGTATGTATGTATATATGTATATGTATGTTCTTTTACATATTTATTTAATATTTATTTGTGGACAAGTCTCTATGCTGCAAAACACCAACTCTCACGATAAAAAAAGGGATGTGAAACAGAGTTTAGCTACTAAACAAAAGGCGCTGTTAGCTAATCAGATACCAATGTTGATTTTATTGGACTGTAGACGTGTTAACAGCAGTTAGCATTCATGATGTTGTCACATTCAGTCACCGTGTTTGACTGTGTTTATAAATGAGGTTTAGCATTAGCCTCTGAGGCTAATATGACTTCTACAAGGCTCTTTTTTTAGCATTGCTGTTATCTTTGCTATCATATGTTGATTGCCTCGCAGATACTTTTATTTCAACAAGCTTTTTTCACGCATAGTAATTTTCCTAACGTCTTTAATTTCAGTGGTAGGTAGCTAAAGCTCGCCAGAAAGATTGATAGCTGTGGCCAGAACATGTCAAACACAAATTAGCATGTTGTATTTTCCAATGTTAGATGATGCCTTTACATCAATTTGATCAACTTTCTTTCTCAGAAAGTAGCTAAGGTTGGGCCAGAAACTTGTTAAATCTAGCAGTGTAATCAGGCAACTAAATCTATCATTTAACAGCAATGCTAATGCTAAACTCGCTTTTCCGGCTTGGCTAATGTGATAGCAATAAAGATTTTTGCACACTTATACATCTTAGCTAATTTAAGTGTAATGTAGTGTTAGCACAAAAACAGAATGTTAAGCCTAAGACTAAACCGCTGTGCCCTTTCAAATAAGCTCTTATGTCTGTAAAGATTCAGCTTGAGCAAAAGCTCCGTGTTTTTCCCAAGAGCCTGGTGTGTTTAGCGACATCGCTGCTGAAAGACGGAGATGGCGAGCCCGATCACGACCCGTTCAGCCGTATTTCACTTCAGTGACTGTGTCAGACGGAGTCTGTGCTCCGGTCATGCAGGAAGTACTGAACCATTCAGTGAACTCATCTGTTTATAAAACTGATTCTAATGAATCAGTACAAAGAAAAGAACTGCTTTGACCGTCACTCGTTTGTGTCGCGTATAAAACAACAACACGGCAGTATTGTGCAGCCGTGATAGGACGACCCCGACTACATGAGTAATGGAAAACGACAAACCGAGTAGAGCCAAGTAAAGTAGAGCTGGGTACTGCTGGGAAAGTGCCATATGTCATGTTATTAAGAATAATACAAAGTGTTGAGTGTAATATAAATGAGCATTTGCAGCGTCGTCTTCCACTGACCTTGACGAACAGATCAGTCGGTGCAGCCATGCCGTCAAACATTTCGGAGAATTTTGAGTAATTTCATTAAAATAATGAGTTTAAATTTGCATATTCAGCACATTACAAACTGGGATCTGGACAAAAACGAGCTCACTGCAACAACAGAGTTAGAATTCATGATGCCTGTGTGTGTGTGTGTGTGTGTGTGACAGAGATGAGAGCTGGAGTTCGTCCTCTCAGTGGAATTGCTCTCTGATAAACAAGCTAATCCTGAAAGAATCAAAGCCACACAGGCTTCTGCTCGAGCGTTTGAATGTCACTAATGAAGGCTGCCTGCAAAGAGAAGAGGGAAGGAGAGGAGGGGAGACAAGGAAAGAGGAAAGGAGGGGAACATGGGGAGAGAAGGTGATTTAGAAAAATGGTCAATGTGTCCAGCCTGAGTGTGCCCGAACTGAATCAGATTTATTTTAAAGGCAATAGTTCAGGGTTTTTGACGGTGAAAACAGCAGATAAAACAGGATCCGGTTGTACCATTCCTCACTCTCTACTTACTGTACCTTAGTAATAGTGTAAGTGTTTACTACATCAGGTTTTAGTCACTCCTCAACTGAAATGGGTCGTACCACTTTTACTAGCAGGTGCGTTGAACTTGGTAATCAATAGGGCTGAGAAACGCTATGATTCCATCACAATGCTAAAGTCGCGATACGATATTCCGATTTTCTAAGAATTTGCGAAATCGTATATTGCGATGTACTCACACAACAACTCTAGTGAGAGTGAACACTTGGCACCATCTAGTGGACTGAAACATCGTTGGATTTTTTTAAGCGCTAATCCACAAAAAGTTTGTTTATTTGTAACATCAGTAAAAAAATAATAATTATATTCTAAATCGATACTTGGTGTCTCAAAAGTGATATAATATCGCCACCCAAAATATCACGATATTTCACTTTCCCACCCACCACCCCTAATTACTAAATATTTACACCTACACCATACGTGGTGTAAGTCTAGTATAACTAAATGAGTATGATGACACGGAAATTTACACCAACTAGCGGGATTGTGTAAGTCTAAAGCTGCAAACTAGCTAACAATTTTTCAGGCTTTAGTAGTTTCAGACGTACTAAATAATATTTTTAGCCACTTAATTTTTATCTATAACTGTATGTTCTCTGCTTTATTTTGCTGTTATATGACCTTTTTTTTTTATGTCAACTGTTTTTATGTCACTTTTTGAACCAGTTTCTCGCCCACACCGAAGTCCATAGAGAAAATGTGTGATTTTACATCACATCGCACAGGAGTTGTTGATCCATTTCAGCCTCCATCAAAAAGTTCAAATGTGTTATTTTGTGACTTCAGTGTTTGAAATCCTTCTTTTGCATTCACGCGAATGACACAAACTGACCACACGAGGCAGCAGCAGACCAGCAGCTCCTGTGTCCCCGTGAGCTAAAATCGACGATTTTCTCTATGGACTTTGGTGTGAGAGAGTGAGTGGTTTACAAACTTCAGTTTTGGTTTATAAAAAAATGTCTGTCTAACTGCGAGATGAAACCGAATAGCATAGTTAGAGCTGCAAACTCTCCATAAAGGACCAGTGTGTAGGATTTACACACTAGTCTTTTTACTAGGGCGATGTGCGCGGTAATGTCACCGGGTGACATGAGATTGAAACACTGAGGGCCTGTACACATAAGAACGAGTTCAGAACAATCTACAAAAGTTTTATATCTTGTCAGCTTTTTGTTTTTATCCACACAGATCCAGTGTATTGGGCGCGCTAAAACTTTTGGAATCTCAAGAACCTCAAGAACCCCACCTTTGTGTTTTCATGTATACAACCATGACACCACTTTGGGGAACCTATGATGTCATAGCCCCGCCCCTCCCATATCGCCACATATGGGCCTGGCATTTATACTAGTCAAGTGTTTGAAGACATTTCTAGAAACGATGCCATGTTTTTGGAGAACTTTTTAAGAATAAAACAGCAAAATATTATTTTGGGAAAGTTCTGGATAAGACCCGGGAAAAACAGAGAAAGTCATTTACAGTGGTTTGAACGTAACTGATGATTGTTCACTTTAAATAATTGTTTCCTGACATCTTGCGAGGTAGACTGTTGCATACAGACTTTTTTTGGGACTTACCTTTATAACGTCACAGTCTTGTAGACGTGCGTCGGCGGAGGCTCCGGCCCCTCGTTGACCCGACATTAAAGGGCCGCGCAGGACGAAGGATGGAATGACGGAGGAAGCGATGGAAGCTACTGACAGTCTCATTAATCAGGCGCCAACATGGAGAAATGTCTGGCCCCCCGACTCCTGCGCGAGACACCACAGCTCGGACTCTGACCTGCACTGCAGCAGGTTTGCCCGCCAATCCCCCGCTTTCCTGCAGAGGTCACACTCACACCAGCCAAGGCCACCTGCTGACCCCAAAAGTTGATTTGTTCCACTGAGTGTGCCTCCTGCTTTATTTACCCACACAGGTCAGTTTAGCCCAAGTTTTTATTTGTTTGGTCAATCTCCCTCTTTTTCCTGTCAGTCAGTCCATCCATCTTATTTCTCCCCATTTCAGTGAATGGTATTCAATGACATGCTATTTATACAGAAATTGTATTTAATTTTTCAATAAAGGCACCTGCACAAAAAATAGAAACTTGTCTGCTTTTATTTTGAGGTTTTTCCTCCCAGTCCTGAGACTGAAGCCACAGTGTCTGATACCTGTGTTTTCTTGAAAGGCCATCAGGGGGCGACTCTACTAGAGAAAATACTTATCACTTGATTCATAAGTTGACGTTTTTCTGTTTATGGTCCTAAGCACTACTTTCATATTTTCTTCAGTACAGCGGGATATCCATTTTTGTAGAATGTGGTTTGGAAATTGCAGCTATCTTGCTATTATTATTATTTATTAAAAAAAACTTTATCATGTGGTTTCAGCCAGGGACGCTGCAACAGTGTAGGATAAGGAGACAGTAGCTTGGGGCTCCAGGCTGAGAGGAGGTGTCTTGGAAAAACACCTTAAAAACACATTAAGCAGCTTTTCAGACCTGCACTGAAGTCTGAATATTTCCCTGATATTTCTCCAGGTTAAATGTCTGGATTGTGGACAATATCCCGCTGTTATGAAAGAATCTGACCCACACAGCGGTCATCATAAACTATTTTCTGGCACAAATGAGACCTACTTTTTCTCAAATATCTATTTTTGTCATCAGAAAAATGCACATGTAGGTGGGGAACAAGTGAAAAACCATTTAAAAAAAAAAAAAGAATGTTTTTAACTTTAATTAACTTTATTTAACTTTGTTATTGTATTTGAAACAAAGTATTTGAAACAAAGTACTGCTTAAAACAGACAGTATTTTAAGATTTTTAAAAACATTTAGGCTTTACAAATCGTTTATTTCATTTTATTTTATTTTGAAAATCCCCCTTGCTAAATATTATTGAAAAGTTATAAAATGGCGCCCACTGGTGGCTTTTTATGTCAACCGCACCTTTCATGTGACTTTCCCAACTCCAATCCAGGATAAGCCCCGCCCCTCGGCAGCCTGATATAACCAATCACAGCTCACTCTTTGGCTCTATTTATTTTAAACGTAGGCAAACAAAATGAATTACCCTAATCGGAGACTAAGACGGCGCCGTTCGCAACACACCCCACAGTTTACGTGATAATGTTTAGATTAGCGATGTAAACTGTTATCACGAGTGTTCAGGACGCTGTTTGGACAAAAGCACGATGTTTTCGCGCTTCTTATATCAGGATAAAATGTCTGCGAGACTAAACACGGGGCTTAAAATGTCCCACGCCTGTTGCCCGGAGTAACCGCTAGTAAAATCAGTGCAGCCAAACTCAGGAGTCGTAATTAACTTCATGAATATCACAAACACAAGCGAATGGAGGCAAATTAACTCGCGTAACCCTTTCAAACTAACGTCGGGAAGCTAAAAAAAAAAACGTCTCAACGTGATTTGTTTTTGTTCGTGACGGAGCGAGAACGGCAAAAATAACGCTGCAAAGTACGGCACTTAGCCGCAGCGCTAACTTGAGCTAGCTCCGAGGAACCGCCTCCTCCGCCGCTGACGCCATGACCCAAGGAACCCCGCCGGGGCTGAGAGGACTGGGGATTGAGCCCTCCTCTGCTCGGCGGTGGTTTGTTGTGGTGAGTGCGTACCATGGTGACAGAGGCTCCAGCATCTGTTCACTTTAGTTTAGCGGTTTTCAAGGCAACAGAGGAGCGACCCCTGCTGCTGCTGGAGTCCGTAAATCTGCCGCCGTCTGCCCACAGAGAGAGAGGTAAGTCTGCAGTGCAAAGTTTTCCGTTCCCTCTGTCCACAGCTGTGGTGTTTACATGTGCATTAGTGTTTTAAAACATTTAACAGAGAGACTAAAAAAGGTCCTCAGCTCACCAGACTGACTGGTTCGACCTGGTGAGCTGCTGGATGTTATTGAGCAACTCCCCTTTTTCCTCTTTAATATTCAACGTTACTTGGATATAGTGTGAAAATCCCACAGTGTTACTTGAAAATGTGAATGATACTCATAATATTGCATGTTTCTTCTTCTTCTTCCTGTTGCAAAATATGCAGTTTGACTGAGGATGGTAGCCTTTTCTTCAGTGGTTTTAACTAACCTTGGCAAAGAAAATTGAAAACATTGAGAGCAAAGATCAGCCCAGTCAGCAGACACACATTCAGAATTTCTAGTTTCCACAAGAATTTAGCTGCAAAACTCATTTTCTCCAACTATGAGAAAACTCCCCCCCCAAAAAATCACAGTGGGCTTTGACTTTTCTAGAAAAGAAATATTGTAATAATATTATTAGAAATATTGCAAGGAAATTCCAAGTGGAATAAATGGAGATTAAATGCAAATCCAATCTGCAGGCACTTTCAACATTTCTGTTTGTTCTCTTGTCTCAAGAAATTTGCGAAATTTAAGGAGGACTCCAAAAATTAAAGGTCCCAGAAATCACACATCAAAACATACACTTTGATCGGAGATGGACTGTTTTTTCTAAGTTTTGAGTAACTGTGGCAAAAAACTGCAAAATATTGCAAATAAGTCACCATTGGAATGGATGGAGAGCGAGGCACTTTTAAAATGTCTAGTCTTTGTTCCTCTTTTGCCAGAGTTTTGTTGTAAAAATCATGTATCACTATGTTTGGTTAAATCAGGATTGGAGAGCTATGGCATAGCTAAGCATTTTGAGTAACTGTGGTGAAAGAAATAGCAAAACATTATCCCAAAAAAACAGTCATCGTCAGGCATTTTTGAAATTTCTAGTTCTTATTGCTTTTATGCCATCATCTTGTAGCATGATCAAAATTTATAAATTAATATTCGTTTTCCTATTCCTCTTCCAAAGCAAGTTACCCGCATAATCTAGGGGTCTTGTGTGCCTAATAAAGTGGCTATTTTGTGCTCTTAGTCAATTTTGGGAAGTTTTACAGATATGAACCAACATAATAACAGAGTACAGAATCTGAAAAGAATTATATTAAAGTGTACTATCACAGGTGATTAGAGCCCCCTGCTGGCTGCATGCAGAGCTGCACCTGCTCCATGCCCTGGATTTATATTAATAATCATTGTCTGTTTACGCCCGCTGAAGCCCCCTCCCTGTAAATCTTTCAGAGCTGCTTAATTCCCTCCATCTGGCAAATGAGATAAACCCGTAGGTCTCATTGGAATAAACAGGGAGGAGGAGGAGCAGGTGAGCGGCTTCTTTGGTTTATCGCCTGAGAAACAGTTTGTCAAAATGATAGAAAATGTGGGTTTGGCTTCGGGGTGAGATTGTTGCTTTCCGATGATGCAGATTCAAATGTATTTACTGTAAATGTGCATGTGTTTGAGACGGAACGCGCACACTTGATGTGTCTTAAATTAGAGACACTGTAACAAGTGCCAGACTAATAATCCTCCTTGAGTTTATAAGATGCACAGTGTCTACTTTTCCTAATGAGAGTCTAGGTGCTCCAATTATATACACTGTATGTGATGTTTCAACTTATGGTTTATTAAAGGCATATTTTAGGGTTTTTTGTAAGTATAGTCAGGGTAGGTGACTGCACGAAAATCACTCTCTGTGCTGGAGACATAACTAAAGGCTCAAATAATTATTTTTTTGCCAGCTTAAATCTATGGTACCTTAAGAACATGTTCACCACTTTATCTTGGTGTTAGACAGCCTTTAGCAACAGAATACTGAAGTTTGTTTCATTCTGTGAACCACTTACTCTCCCACACCAAACTCCATAGGAAAAAAAAGTCAATAATTTTTACATCACAGTTTACAGCAGTGGCTACCATGCGACCATCACTAAGTTCAAGTGTGTCATTTTGTGATTTGAGTGTTAAAAATCCGTTGTTCAGATTTACCCCAGTGACACAAATTGACCAAAGGAGGCAGCGGTTGACCAGCAGCTTCCGTGTCCCTGTGAGCTAAAAACACTACTTTTCTGAATGGAGTTTGGTGTGGCAGAGTGAGCAGTTTACAAAGTGACACGTACTTACTTCAGTTTCCTGTTGGAAAATGCTTTTTAAAAATGAGATAAAGCAGCAAACACATTCTTAAGATGTTCTAGACTTAAGATGAGGTACTTTGCCTGTGACTTGACCCTGACTAGGTGTAAGTAGTACATAATACAACCACACTATAGAATGATAACGCGTTTGAACCCAACATATCGGGCGAATACAGTGAGATAAAAAATTTAAGGTGATAATTTCACTCTGTGACGAATTTGCCAAAGCGTGTTTAAATTCCTCCGAGCGTCGGCCGTGCAGCTGTGGAGACCTTTTGTTGCTCTTTTGTCATTACTGGCACGGGCTTGTATTGTGGGGTTGCCATAGCAACCAGTGAAGCGCCAAGGCTCCAAGTAAATGTGAACGCCAGTGAAGTTCTATCTGACCTACAGAGTCTGGACTATGGGTGTAAAACACGACCGCAGTGTAGTTTCCTGAAGTAAATTTGAATAAATATTAATATATATTCAACAGCCTTCAAAAGGATGTGAGAGGACATGAAAATATGGTTATTTTTAAAGAGATAGTTCAGGCTTTTAAGTGTGGTTATATGAGCAACACAAGATTCAGCACTGGTGAGACATGGATGTATATTCTCTCTAAAAAACATGGCTGCCACCGGGGACACAAAAAATAAAACATTATTTTATCTACTCAACAAAAATCTCAAGAACATGTCCATAGCTATATCTCACCACCAGTCAGTCTTCTCTATGAGAAAGTTAAGCTTTTGTAAACCACTCACTCTCCTTCACCAAAGTCCAGTGTTTTTTAGCTCATTAATCCACAGGAGCTGCAGGTCTGCTGCTGCCCCGTGTGGTCAGTTTGTGTCACTGAGGTAAATCCAAACTAAGGGTTAAAAACCCCAAGAAACATAATAAGTCAGTAGACAGCAGTGGGTCAGCAACTCCTGTGTGCTGTGACATAAAATCGTTGATTTCCTCTATGGAATTTGGTGCAGGAGAGTAAGTGGTTTACAAAACGACACAAACTTATGTTTCTGGTGGTAAAAGGCTGTTTAAACATGGCAGACATTTTCTTAAGATATCGCAGACTTAAGGTGACAGATTTTATTTGGTGCGTCTTTTGTTAAAGGGCTGAAATCTGTTCTTCTTATCTTCTCACGGACAATGATCGTTAATGTCTCTTAACCTAGTCAGCACTTAATGTACCAGTACCTCAGTGATGATGCTGATGATATTTATTTATTTTCTCTTAATTTTACATATACATATATCCAAAGACAAAAGAAAACATGTAACTTTTATTATTTAAATAAACAAATGTTTTATTTTCTTAACTTTTCTCTTGAAAAATAGTGTGTTTAATCATTCTTGGTGCGTTTTTAAAACAAAGGAAACGAAAGAAATTGGTATGTATAAAATAAACAGCACTACATTGATATAAAACTATAAGCTTCTAATGTATCAATGGGTCATTTTCTCATATTTTTAAGGAAAAACCTTCTCCAGCTCATTTGTGCTTTTTATGTCACTTACAATCAATGCTCTTATGGTTTAACTGCTGTCAAAGGCTCCTTAAAGTAAATAACACGTCACTGCTGTTTGTTTCAGCGACCGCGACCAAGTGGATCGGAGACATCTCCTTGTCCTCAGGACTGACCGATGAGTCGTCCTCGGCCGAACCTCGGCACTGACCGACAGTCTGCGCAACCTCGAGATGTGACAAGTTTCACGCTGCGCTCAGATTCATGAGTCTGTGGTTTGGAAAAGACGAGTGCTTTTCCAGAGACAGGATGAAGATAAAGGACGTGGGGGATGCTGGAGGAGGTGGAGGGAGAGTTTGCTCGTGTCGCAGCAGCAGAAGAGTCAGGACTTGAAGAAGTAACTCAGGTCGGTAAAGGAGGGAAGATCTTTTGACTCGAAGTGTAGCTACCTCATTGTTCGCCAAAGCACAACTTTTGAACTGTGGACGTATGATGACATTGACCTGTATCTGTCGTCCTGTGCGTGACTGTGTCTTGCTATCGTGCCATTATTTCTTACTTTGTATCTTCTGACATTGGTACGTTATAAAGCGAATTCTGATTCAGCCTGTTCTGGTGCGGCAGCTGTTTTAGTGAGTTATCTCTGGCATTTCTCATCCAAACACTGTCAAAGTTGGCACTGCACACACTGGTGTCCTCGCCAAGTTAGAAACCTGTCGAGCAAACTGTTGGACATTTATGCAGTTAACAGACAGATATTCCTGGAATTAATCGAGAGGAAATGTATCTATAAATTACTATAGATACAGGATATTTATGAAAACGATGCATAATCGCCAACTCAAGAAACAAGACCAATGAGGAAGATCATTTTTCGTTTCGTCTGCCTTTGCAACTGTAGTAGGGAATTTAGTGTCTTGTATGTACAAGACAACAAAAATGGCTTTACTGATGCAAATTCCCACTGATTTGGGAACCTCTTGGACCCAGGTCTGCCTTTAGAGGTGCTGTTGAGCAGTTTTACTACTCCATCACTAACGGCAATAGAATACAACATTTTTGTTGTTCGTTCAAGCCTTTTATAAAGGCTCTACTTCTATACCAGATGTAAAAAAATTAACAAAAATTACCAAAAACAAAAAATCCAAAATTGGATCTAAAACATGTTTTAAAGATACTTTTTTTGCTGGAATTGACCAGATAAAAATGCCCCCCTGAATTTTGGCACCTCAATGACTAACAATTTCCAGGTGCTGACTTTAGGGGGTGCTGTTGAGCCATTATACTATTCCCATCAATAGAATTCAAAAATTTTGTTATGGTCTTTTTTGTGTAGACTTGGTTACATTTTTTTGTGGGAATAGCCTTGTTTTTTGCATTTTTACAAGATTAGAGACAGGGGAGTGGTCTTACACTCTTAGCTACCAAACAAAATTATTGGAGTTTGTGACCAAAAAAGGGTATTTTAAAAAAACAGTAAAAAAAATAGTTACATTCCCAACAGCATTTTCTCAGGAAATGGACAAATCCTCTAGTTCGAGAATGCAATTTAGTCGTGTGGGAACTTCATTTCAACTGAAGAGGAGACTGACAAACTCCGCTCCTTCTTACTTTTGATGATTATTGCTCGATAAAACTAAAGGATAGCACAAATTTTCAGTCTTCCATGAACGTTTCAGTCAGTTGTAGGTTTAGTTTAGCTGAATTGTATGTGAGGGAATGTGGCAAGTGCTTGACATCAAAGGAAACAGAAAACTTTCCTTTCATGTTGTCTGTGTTTTACAGCAGTTCTGCGTCACTCCTCCTGTTTGTCCTCTTCACGTCACTTATGGGCTTATGTTGTTTTTCCCCGTTTCTTTGCTCGTGCAAAGGACTATGTCAGGTCACCCGTCTCAGATTGAAACTGATGCTCCTTCAGGGATTGATGCTGAAACGTTTCCCAACATGGACGTAACAGAAAGTCTCAGAAGCCTCGGCTCCAGTCGTCTAGAATCTGAAGATGAGGAGCTGCAGCAGTCTTTCCCAGCACCAGCCTTCCTGGAACCAAAACAGACAAAGTCAACAGACAAGCAGTCTTCTCCTGAAGCTTCTCACAAAGAGCCGAGGACGTCTGGAGCCACGATGAAGAAGTCTGGCTCATTCAGGTGGCACACATCACTCTCGTGTTGTGACATCGTCACATTAATCAAATGTCTCCTTGCATCATATTACATTACACATGGTCGCACATACATGCATTACATAAAACGTTTATGTATAAACGTTTATGTTATGATATGCATATGTATTTAAATGTGTAGTGTGTTGAATGTCCACTGTATATTCTGGTTGGTATACGGGGTGTGTAGGTATGGTGTCCTCCGCCCGCGATTCAATCACCACGCAGCCAAGCTTACTTAGGCGCGTCAGGTGATGGGGCGTGAGGGGGAGAGAGAGTAACCAGCAAGTGCGGGTGTGTAGAGTATGTGTGTGGCGCCAGTGTCCTGAACTGCAGCCGGAGATATATAGGCCTCCTTTGATTTATTTCTGTAGTTTTCTCTGTAATAGAGTTATACTGACAATAACTGGGGAGTTCCGACAAAAAACTGCCAAAATATAAACTGCATCGGACCTGTTTGCGGTGTCGGGTTACCCGCGACTCCGACCAAGAGAACGCCCAGGAGCGCGAGTTTGCTGCTGTCTCCCCAAGACATTAACCTGCGAGATCGGGTGAGATCTATTCTTTTTTTTTTTGCCTTTTTTTTTGTTGTGGATTAATTTTCTTTGCGTGACGTTCCATCCAGTGGATTATTCTCGTGGCCTGCCTGCTTCCTGGATTTTAAAAAGACGGTAGCGCGGGATTCCTCCTGGATCTGTATATATATTGGACTTTTTTTTGTGTTTGGACTGTTCATTTCTATTGTGTGGACTGACATAAGGGGGGGGTTTAAGGGATTTGTATAACACAAATTTGGTGTGGCTATAATATACAGCGTGGTGCGCATCAAGCATCACGCATAAAGCAAATTAACTGGTGTGGTGTGTCTTCAGTGGTTTAATCAGCGCCGTCTGACCATTTATTTATTTGTTTGCTAGGTTTATAAGCTTTATGTATATTTTGTCCCACCTATCATTGCATGTATCTGTGTAGCGGGGCATTTATCCGTTGCCGTGGTTTAGGAAACTTTAACACACACATTACATCCCTGCGCTTTTTTACGCACTTTCAGTAGAACCCCTTGTGCGTTTATTTCGTAGCACTGCCTTATAAAAGATAATTTTAAGGGCGGATTGTTACAGTGTCATGGCTTCTTCCTCTTCCAATAAGTTCCACAACTCCCATAATCATAGTTTTAAATTTTTTTCTCCTTATGTCAATAGTATCCATCTACAAACTTCAGGCAGAGGGGTGGGGCTTCATGTGGGTGGGACTGAAGACAGGGGGCGGGACTTAATGTCCAAATCATACAAAATCAAGTCAGAAGTAGCAAAATAAAAGAATGAAAAGACATCATGGTGGGTTTTTGTGCGTTCATGGTGCGAGTCGGAATTTGGAATTTTTGTCTCGGAAAGTTGGACTAACCTCACAAATCCTGGCATAAGATTCCAAGATGGCTGCCACTTGTACAAACACTCCTACTTTACTCTTAAATGTCTTATTAGTTTCACAGTAAAGCAGTCTTACACATAGTACCATTTCATTTGTAGAGCATTGTTATCGGCTGGTATTGCTTACAGTGGCTAACATTGACTAGCCCCACATATATCTTTATTTGTGTCCATGTTTTTTTTCCAACTTCCCCACTGGAACATGGTCAACTTGGAGGTTATGTCACTACCAGTTCTCACACCAAAGTGTATTTATTTATTATCTCCCCATAACATCAAAAACGGTAACCATTTTAATAACAATCATCACCAGTAAAACTAACAACTTGTCCTATTGGATAAAAATGTCTTTATCTAAATTTAAACGGTTAAATAGGCTCTCACTCTTGTTTTCATCCTATCTTGCCACAAGAAAAAGCACCAACGATGGATTTTATGTGTTTCCAGAAACTTGTTTCTGCGTAAGACACCAGACTTCTCTAAAGTGTTGCCCCGAGTCCGTGTCCCCAAAGACAGTCAACCCACCGTCAGCAAACGCTCGTCCATGAGGGAATCTCCGTCTCCTGAGCTCCATCTGAACCCGGCCGACTATGTGAAAGAGGCACTGCTCAACAACTCTGACGTTGTCTCCAACCCAAAGGTGCAGAAGACCATCATCACCCTGGTTGAACGGCTACAGGTACTGACAGAGAGCCACAATAACCAGGCCACCTGGACTCACATTTAAACGTATACTTTTACTTTTTTGCTTCCCTTCTACTTACCTTCTTTTTAATTTCTCTTCTCCCTGCAGGAAGACTACAGCAAATTGCTGATTAAGCACGCAGAAGCAGAAAACACCATTGATCGTTTACGTTTTGGAGCTAAGGTAGTAGATCTGATGATGATACTATTTAATTTACAATTATTTAATAATGTACAGTTGGTTATTTAACTTTTTTCTCAAGTTCTCAGTTGAGGAAAAAAAAGTTCTCACTCCTCTGCACCAAAGTCCATAGAGAAAATCAGTGATTTTTGAATCACAGCTCACAGTAGATCCGATGATGACTTCATGAGTTTAAATATGTGATTTTTTGAGTTTGGTATAAAATATCCTTTGTTCAGATTTATCTTGTTGACACAAACTTACCAAATGAGGCACCAATAGACCTGCAGCTTCTTTGTTCTTGTGTGCTAGAATTGCAGATTTTTTTCTATGGAGTTTGGTGCAGGAGAGTGAATGGTTTGTAGATCCTCAGTTTCCGTTTGGTAAAGGCCTTTTCTTGGTGAGATAAAGCAGCAAAACTCCTTAGCTGTTTTAAATTTGATTAAACAGTAGTAGTAGTAGTGGGTAAATGGAAATTTCAGATGCCATGATACACCACTTTCACCAACCACACTTCAGAAAACCTGATCTATCCTTTTAAGGTCACTGATATTATAGTGGAAAGAAAAAAGACACTAAGAATTAGAAGTTTAACTTCATATCATTATGCATATTTCACATTTGCTGTAGGTGAACCTGTTCTCGGAGCCTCCAAAGCCAAGCTGCTCGGTTCCCTCAGAGCTGAGCCTTAACGTTTCCAGGTCCATGACGCTGGACTTTCCTCAGGCTCAGAGACCAGAGCTCAGCTCAGCTTCTCCTCAAACAAACGGGCACGGCGCTGATCTGACTTTGTTCTCCGATATTGCACCTCTGTGTTCTTCAGTTGATCACGGTATTACCATAAATGTATGAATTTGTGTATTTACAGTTTTTCTGAATGTGAACATGTGTCATTAAGCTGCTGCTGCTGCTGTTGTCGCTGTCGCATTGTTCTACAAAACAGGCCTCGACATGGGACAACATGCGGCCCAGACTCTCCACAGTCAGGCTGCACAGCTCTTACAGCAGGTAACGGCTGTATGTATTATTATTATTTAAATGTCCTGTGTCTAACATTTAGTAGGTTTTATTGGCTGAAATTGAATATATTAACCTTCTGTATGTTTATATAGAATAAAGTTGCTTTAAAGTAAAAGTAATTTGGTTTTTGAAGTCATCTTTTGCCACCAGTTTTCTGCAGTAGCCCCAGTGGACAAACTAGCCAGAGAATGTGTATCATGTTTTGAAGTGGAAGCTAACTACGCAAACAGAAAATCAGAAACATCCTTTCTAGTATGTGAAGGCCAACGTGGTTTCCTTATGTTCTTTTGGAAGGGAGTAGTGTTGTAATCTGCATTCTCACCACTAGATGGCACTAATTCTTCCAAACTGTACCTACACAGTTCAAGAAGGAGGAAAATCCTGACAGACCTTTTGAATAGTGACTAAGGAAAGTCACCGCGATCATGGTTTTTGGTGTGTTTCTCTTTCAGCTGCTCACCTTTGATGATCTTCTAAAGACCAAAACACTTAAACCGTTTCAACAGATGAAGGTAAGAAAGGCAATCTGCCACATCTTTACCCAACAGTGACCAAACAGGAAGTGTTGGGGACAGGGCAGGAGTGTTGATTCTTTAACCAGAATGGCTGTGATGGCCACCTCATGTCCATACTGTCATGACGCTGTCTCCTCAGGGTCTCTTAAAGATCTTTCAGGAGCTTAACTCTTTGGAAATGGGCTACCTGTTGGCGAGGGACGAGCACAACCTACGGCAGCAGCGCGGGGAAGATGTTAGCCCCTTTGACCGTGAACGGTGAGCGTTATGTCCAAGATGCATGTTTTATAAACTGTATGTTTGTGCAAGTGTGGTTGTTTGTGATTTTGACATATTTTCAACACTGTGCCGAATACGCCACCTTCACCAAGAAGCAGCCAGTCACTGAAGATAAACAGGTTTCAGTCACCTAATAAAAGGCTCACTTAATAAAATATGTGCCCGCTTAAGTCTATTATATCTTAAGAATGTGGTAGCCACTTTATCTCACTGTCAGACAGCCCTTTGGGACTGGAAACAGAACTTTGTTATCCACTCACTCTCTCACACCAAAGTCCATTGAGAAGAACTGTGTTTTTAGCTCACAAGGACACAGGTGCTGCTGTTCTACTTCTGCCTAATTTGCCAAGTTTGTCTCACTGAGGTAAATTCTAATGAAGGATTTGAAACACAAAAAATATATTTGACTTTACTGATGGAGGCAGCAGTGGATCCACAACACCTGTGTGCTAATTACAAATTTTCCCTATGGGGTTTGGTGTGGGAGAGTGAATGGTTTATAAAGTAACCAAAACTTTATTTTCCTGTTTAATAAGGCTGTCTGTTATCGAGTAAAAGTGGTTAACATGTTCTTACGACTTAAACAGGCGCACACTTAATTAACTGACCACTGAATTAAAGTGGCTTGCAGCCATGTATTTGATTTGATATTTAATTGTTTTTGTCTACATTTTTGTACATATCAGGAACCTGGAGCAGCAGATCCACCAGTTTCGACTACATGCGGAGGAGATGAAGGAGCAGGTGGAGCAGATGCTACACAACAAATCCACGTATGAGACTCCGCCGTCTCCATCTCTTCAACCCACACCTTCAAATGTTTCCTTAAAGGGGGAGGATACTCGGAGGCATTCACAGGTACCGCCATCATTATTGATAGAACTGAATAGCCCTATAACACGCTGAAGCCACAGACTGACTGGATCTAACATCACCTCCTCCCAGATCCCACCTGTCTCTGCGCTGGTCGCTCCAGGAACAGCTGAATCAGACTGTCAGGAATCTCCCGTCAGCAGCAGCCCACAGCGGAGCAGCGCGTCCTTTCCACCTCCACACGGAGCCGCCGTTCAGTCCGCCTCGCTGTCCGTTCATCCTCAACGTCGCCACGTTTGGACGGAGCTGAGAAGGTCCAGCAGCAGCAGTCTGAGCAGCCTGGGAGGAGAAACCCCAGAGAGGAGGGAGAGCAAACTCCAGCCTGGTAGCAGAACAGCGCCTCCTCTGGTCAGTTTACATCCTAACCGACTTGTGTCACAGCTGTGGTGAAGCAATCCCTCAATATCTACACGTGTGCAAAGGCTAATCGTCTGTTTGTTTTGACTCGGAAGTCAAAACTTCCGAGACAAGTGTGTTTCATTTTCTAAAGAACTCCACGTTTGATTTTCAGTTGTTAATGTTTGCGTTACAGCTAGGTTCGCTAGCTAACCTAACATTATAGGATTTTTAAATTATTCAGTCCCCCCCCCCCGTGACCCTCATGTGAAGGATAAAGTGGTAGAGGAAGAGTGAGTGATACTCATGAAGCTAGATTAGCTTGCTAGTTAGCAAACCTAGCTATAATGCCAACAGTATAGCTAAGTTTGCTAACTAGCAAGCCAATTTAGTCCATCTGATAAATTGGATTTCATACAATAAACACCTGGCAACGTGTCCACAGACACTAGTGGGACAGTACCCACGTGTATGACGACAGCTTTGACGACGCTAATGCTAAGAGACGCCATTTTGAAATGTGAATTTGAGGGTTGGGGAATATGAACAAGTTCATGGGTTCGAATTATACCTCAAGAGGGTGCTCCAACTGAAACATCCAACTCGAGATTAGGAAATTATGACCTCTAGTTACAACTGAAATTAAGCCTTTAAATGCTCATTTTCAATTTAATTCATTTGGTGTGTGTGTGTGTGTGTGTTGTCCAGGATGGACTCATCTCTCCAGAGATGGACAGTGGTTTCGTTGGTTCTGAGAGCAGTCGTGTAACTCCTGCTGCAGCTCACAGTCCCCTCCACCAGGTGTCATCACAGAGGTACGTCACAACAATCACACACACACACACACACACACACACACACACACACACACACACACACACACTGCATGCACTAAAGATTTGACCTGTAACACACACACACACAACACACAGATGTCTCATATTTCTTATCTTAATCTCGACTTAATTGTCAATATTACATCTTTTTATTGACTTTTTTTCTCCTGCTGTTCATTTATTTATTTTTTTCTTATTGTTTCTTTGCCTGGTAAAATCTGTTCTGCAGTAGTTTTTGTTGTCAGCATTTTGATTAGTTTTAATCAGTCTTTGGTCAAGCACTTTGAACTTAAATAAATAATGAACTGAAAAAGACAATAAAGTACGATTGATTTACTTAATAAATGATGTATTGGCAAGAATCTGGCAATACAACACATGGATGGTGACATGATATACCGCCATATACTGTGATTACTATAAGTTTTTGCAAAATTGCATTTTTTTTTCTGCTAACGTAAAATGAATCGCAAAATAATTTTATATGCATAAACGATGTACATTTTATTTGTCGTGTGTGAGCAGTGAAATGAGGTGGTAGTGAGTCAAAGGCCAAAAGCCTGCTGCCAGCTAGTGGTTGGAGGCTTAATTGCAATTTTCATATTGATACTATAGTGTCTCTTAAACATTTTTACAGAGCGACACGCTGTTTAAAGATGACAAACTATCCTGACCCAAATAAATAATACATACAGTATCAAACACAAAAGGATTGTGACCCATAACACCTAATATTATTTTGAATTGGTAAAGCATATAGCATTTGAATAATGAATCAAAAAGGTGTTATACTGTATGCATATGTTTTTAAAACAATGTCATTTCAAAGTAAATTGGTTTGGAGATCCAAAAAATATCTTCTATCCATCTGTGGGCCCCGAGTCCTGACCCGTCTCTGGTAATAAATGCTTTACAGGATATAAAATAGTGTGATATTTTAGTGTACTGTATGTTGTCTTACACCTCTAGTGCTCAGTTGATTTGGTCATTTAAGTACATTTGTTTACACATTTGTATGAATTAGGGATCTGGAACAGCTGATCTGTCACGCGCGACTGTGTACGAAGAACCTGATGGAAATGATGCAAGGGAAAATGCAGGAGGAGTCCACCTGTGAGGCTCCGCCCACTCCGCCTCCTCAGTCCACACCTTCATGTGTGGTTTCTTCAGAGGGTGAAGATGCTCGGAGAAACACGCAGGTTCTTCCACCACCTTTGTCTGTGATGGTCGATCCAGGGAGGACTCAAGAGTCAGAGCTTCAGGAATCGCCGTCCATCATCAGCAGCGTCGTCGGGTCCAAACCGCCTTCAGTCAGAACCTCAGTTCACTCCTCCTCCTCCTCACCGTTCGCTCAGCCTCACCTTCATCACAGGAGTTCAGACATGAGGGAGTCGCACAGGAGCAGGTCTCGCCACCAGTTGGCGTCACAGAGGTGAGTCTCCTCAGTTACACACATGTATGTTATGTGTGTCCACCACACGTGTATGTTACCGTATGTGTGTCCACCACACGTGTGTGTTACCGTATGTGTGTCCACCACACGTGTGTGTTACCGTATGTGTGTCCACCACACGTGTATGTTACCGTATGTGTGTCCACCACGTGTATGTGTGTCCACCACACGTGTATGTTACCGTATGTGTGTCCACCACACGTGTATGTTACCGTATGTGTGTCCACCACACGTGTATGTTACCGTATGTGTGTCCACCACGTGTATATGTTACCGTATGTGTGTCCACCACACGTGTATGTTACCGTTTGTGTGTCCACCACAAGTGTATGTTACCGTTTGTGTGTCCACCACACATGTATGTGACCGTATGTGTGTCCACCACATGTGTATGTTACCATAAGTGTATCCACCACACATGTATGTGACCGTATGTGTGTCCACCACACATGTATGTTACCGTATGTGTGTCCACCAGACAAACAGTTCACTGCAATTAGACACAAGGCACTTTGTGAAATTAAACTTTTCTGTTTACAATTGTTTGGTTTATAAAAATGTCAGAAATTATATAAAATATAATCTACTAGGATCTGGATTACATGTTATTATTACCTTTCTTTTCATATAAAACCTGCTTTATTTCTTTGGCTTTTTAATGTTAAATGAAGGATGTTTACGTGACCTCACTGTTTGTTGTCGAAAAATGTTGATCTGTTTTTCCAAAACCTCAAGAGTAATGTTGATCTCAAATGTCTTGTTTTGACAACTGCTGCGTCCGGCCTACAAGTGAAAATGGAGACTGAAAATGTTGTGACAACAGTGAATAATCTTTTTATAATTTACAGTGTGAAGTGACAGTGCTCATGAATATGTTTTAAAAAAAACTTCAGGGTGAATCCAGGCCAAAATAACAAACAATAATCCCACTTTCCCACCAACCAGCAGCTAATTAAACTCTACCAAACAAAGCAGAAAACAAAGACACAGACTAGTCCCTCACCAGATAAACAGGAGAAAAGTGGTGCTCAAACAAAAATGGAGATTCACCCCCTATTGTACTGTGATTAAAAACACAAAAAATCTTTACGACACTATTTGCAGTGAGAACACAGCTCTCTGCCAGATTTGCCGGTGACAGAAGAACTCACTGATAAATCAGTCGCAAAATAACACATACATAATATCCGCTCAGCCATAACACAACAAACCAGAATTATTCAGTTTTATAATGATTTCTTTGTCACTTGGAGTAAAGAAACATTTAAAAGCTGACAAGTCTGTAAGAACTTTGTTTGAATTATTAAAAAAAGTAAACTGATTATTTGATGATAAAAAATAGTTCAGTAATCAATTTACAATAGATTATTTGTTGCAGTCCTAGAGGTAATACATACATATCTTTAAGTTATCATCCATACATAACTGTGTGTTCACATCGAAGACAGAAGACGCTACATGTGGTAGATGTGGGTCCATTTGTTGTATCGATTGCATTTAATGCCCCGTGGAATCAGTTTTGTTTATCGTGCAAGAATCTCGGCGTCGACATTTGACGCTCGGTCAGGTTTATGGAAATCGCGTGAGTCCTGCAACCTTTTCGCGACGCATCTGATGTGAAATGTGAGTCTCGACGTTACAAAATATGTGCAAACTTCAGTGTTGGGACACCTCGGTCCTCCTTGTCTTATGTGCCATTCTTGTCATTAGTGCAGATAACGTGTTGATGTTAAACATTTTGAATTCACCTGGTGTTTAATTAAGCGGAACTGAAACTGAAGATTGTTTTGGTCCAGTTTTATTAAAAAAAAAAAAAAAAAAAAAAGCAGGAGGAAGCCACAGGACAAATACTGCACTGAAAACAACAGCATTTGTGTATAAACCTTAGTTGTTTATTGACTTGTTTTTCATTTATTTCTTTTCCCTTTGTTCAGGCCTGAAGAGAGACGTTGGAGTGATGAATTCAGTGAAATCGGACAAACCGTGTGGGCGCCTCCAAAAGCTTCCACTGCAGTCCGACCGAAAACTCCACAGAGTCGAAAGTGTGAGCAGATGTGAAAGATAAACCTCGTATCTATGAAAACACGACTCAGCGCTGTCACAAGTTTACTTTGCTCCTCTTCGTGTCGTATTTGACCTGCTCGTCTCTCGTCTCTGCAGCTGAAAACGGTCAGAGTGACCAGTTCACCAAGTCCATCAACTCCCTCTACAGCTCCCACTTAGGCTCCTCCCTCCCTGCACCACATCGCCATGGCGATTCTCTCACAGCTACGGGGTCCAGACTGGTGGCAAATCATGAGTAAGTGTGTGTGTACCTGATATTCCTTATGTTGTGGGGACCTAAATCTGTCTCCACACTCGCATTATGGGGACAAAAATCAAGTCCCAATAATGTAAACGACTCCATTTTAAGGTGAAGACATGTTTTAAAGTTAGGCAGAGGTTAGGGTCAGGGTCAGGGTCAGGGTTAGGACACTAGTAATTATGGTTAAGGTTAGAGTAAGTCTTCAGGAAATGAATGGAAGTCAATGCATTGTCCTCTGAAGTCATGGAAACCTGTGTGTGTGGCAATAACAGTCTCCATGGTGACAACTTGTAAACAAGGTCAGGTTTATGGCTCACTGCAGAGACTCCTCGATGGCGCTCGATGAACTCTTAAAATCTGAGCTCGGCGACTCTGCAGCTTAAATTTACTGTTATTACAGTATAATGTTCAAGCTGATATATACTATATATATGTATATATATATATGTATATATATATATATATACATACTGGTACAAAAGGCTCAACCAATAGAAAATATAAGACAGTGTTAGACTTAGCACTTAGTGTGAGTCATGTGGTTTAAAGTGTTGATGACCTGTGTTTAGGGTAAATGTACACAAATATCCTTGTGTATATATATGTGTGTGTGTGCGTGCGTGTGTGTGTGTGTGCGTGTGCGTGCGTGTATATGTATATATGTGTGTGTGCGTGTGTGTATATGTATATATGTGTGTGTGCGTGTGTGTATATGTATATATGTGTGTGTGTATATGTATGTATATATATATATATATATATATCTGTCTTCACTGTCCTCCATCAAGTAACACTGAAAACAGTCTTGGTGCAGTTTTCTGCAGAGGAGAGCAGCAGCACAAAGGTCGTAGTTCTAACCTCTTGCAGTGGAAAGAGCCACATTTTTTTACATCTTGTACGTCCAGTTTCTTGTATTGGGTTTAATTCCTCTCATTGTTCAGGCACGAGGAGATAAGTTCCAGCGATGAATTCAACGAACTCCGGCGAACTGCTCGGACGCCGCCTAAAGAATCGCGTGCAGTCGGACAAAAAACACCACAGCATCACAAAGGTGAGCTGATCTGGATAATAATGGGAAAAGCAGAGCGTGGTGATTTGGCCGCCCGTAGCAACACGAGTAGATACCAAATAGATTTTAGACTAAAACTAATACATGTAATGTGTTTGTTTTCATTTACAGCCTTGAAGCCAGGGAAGCCGAGGCTGGCAGTTTCCTTCATAAAGCCGTCCACATCATCGCAGTCGGAGCCTCAGATGTCCAACTATCTTCACGCGTCTCCTGCTGCACCAGGCAACTGCTTTTCACATACTAACACCGTCCAGAGACGGAGACAAATACCCGCTGTCCTGCAGACACAGGCAGAAATACACTGAAGACACGCTGAAGACGTTTCAGCATAAGAACAGGATTCTTCAAACCCAATTTGTCCAATTTGAATGAATTCTTCCCACACAAAAGCAGTGAATCTAACTCGACAAAATCAACTCAGAACTGCATTAAAGCCATTTTAAGTGGCCGGAATGTTGTTAGTTGTCTTCAATAAAACTTCGTACTAGTCACAATAATAGAATGACTAGTGGAAATTACACTGGTGATGTCTTTATTTCAATTTTAGAGTGACCAACACACACAAACACAAGATTTTTTTTTTGGTAAAATCAAATTTTTACCCTGTCTTTTTACAGCAACTCAGTAAATACAAGCTGCAGAAAGTTCACAATAACCACATAAATCACTCAAAATCCAAACTGACTGGGACATGACAACCTGAGAGTAGAACTTCGGTCCCAAAATGTTTAAAACGACTATATTTCCATAAATATTTTAGTGATGAATGTGGATTTATAGCCACACAAATTAAAAAGCTAAAGCTACTGTAAATGCTGTGTCAATTTGCTGGATTTCATCAGAATAGCTTGTAACCAAACATTTCATGAGCTTTGTTTTTCTGTATGTTTTTGTTTTGTTTTTTGGTTTGGTTTTGTTTTGCGTGTAACACAGCAGATGAACCCGACAGCAGAAGTCGTCCAGCTCCTCCATTTTGTCTTGAATGTTCAGCACATCATCGAGGACGATCTGAAGGTGAGAAAAGCTCCATTTGTTTTGTTTTTTTCAGTGTTTTTACTTTTTTAGCTGATTAGAATCCATTTAATTGAAATCCATTTTTGCCTGATCTTCTTGTTTCGGTAAGGATCAGCTGGAGGAAACAGGGCGTCGCCCTCCTCTTCTTCCTCCTGCTGTCGTAGATGTCCTCGCTGTGGACGCCTTCAGTCGTACGGAGACACGGAACCGGGTTCGTCTGACGTGATTCTGCTCAGAAACGTTGCTTTTACTCTGTTACTTTGTCATTTGCTTCTCCAGTAAACACAGTTCTTGCCTGGAGCTAACTTGAGAGCTCGCTAATAACCATGCGACCATCTTCTTCGCTCACTTTATGCCCCGCCCCCTTCCTTCACGCTCTGTTTTGCTCAATCAACATTCGCACATACCATTGTTTCTGACACCACATGATGGCACTGGGAAAATCTCTGTGCTTATTGGCTTTGGGACGTCGTGTCTTTCTTTCAACGCTGTTTTAATTATTTTTTAAAGCAACAGAAGTAAACAAAGAAGATTCACAATGTTACTGCGTGGAAAAACTTGCATGTTTAATGCGAACACACCTTTTACCTATCTTATCTTATTTTTTATATGGTTTACAGACATTTAGCAAACTCTGAGTGGGTGTCGTCATCAGTGGACAGTCGCTAATTCCGCACACGAATCACTGATTTCAGGCTCCAGTCAATGAAATAATCTCTGATAATCTTACGTGCTAACGTAGATTTCGACCTGCTGCGTTTCCACAGATTCTCGCAGAGATTCCGGGTCACGCGCACACGTTAGCTGCCAAACTGCTGAGTCGTCCGACAGGAAGAGGAGGAGCCGGCGCGTCGCGGCTCCGCCTACTCTGCCACAGTGTGTGTTAGTGGGTCAGCCTCTTCTGTAAGTAACCGACCAACGACCGATTCTGGCTGAACACTTTACAAAGGCTGCAATTTAATCGTTTCACTTTTGTTTGTTCTACATTTGATGCCATTTTATGAAGAAAATTGAATAGATGTTTTTATTGCTGCGTCTGTTTCTCCTCCCGTTTCTCCTCCCGTTTCTCCTCCCGTTTCTCCTGCTTCTCCTCCTGTTTCTCCTCCTGTTTCTCCCGTTTCTCCTCCCGTTTCTCCTGCTTCTCCTCCCGTTTCTCCTCCTGTTTCTCCTCCTGTTTCTCCTGTTTCTCCTCCTGTTTCTCCTACTGTTTCTCCCGTTTCTCCTCCCGTTTCTCCTCCCGTTTCTCCTCCCGTTTCTCCTGCTTCTCCTCCCGTTTCTCCTCCCGTTTCTCCTGCTTCTCCTCCCGTTTCTCCTCCCGTTTCTCCTGCTTCTTCTCCCGTTTCTCCTCCCGTTTCTCCTCCCGTTTCTCCTGCTTCTCCTCCTGTTTCTCCTGCTTCTCCTCCCGTTTCTCCTCCCGTTTCTCCTCCTTTTTCTCCCGTTTCTCCTCCTTTTTCTCCCGTTTCTCCTCCTGTTTCTCCTGCTTCTCCTCCCGTTTCTCCTCCCGTTTCTCC